>CM077166.1:97387515-97836340 GCA_039583875.1 Platanthera guangdongensis | reverse complement strand
CCAAGTCAAAATCGGCGAGAATCGCAGACGATTCTCGACGAATCGGCGATAATCACCAAGTGATTCTCGACGATTCGTCGAGAATCGTTTGTGATTCTCGTCGAATCACTTGTCGATTCTCAACGCAATTTTACTTTATCATGGGCTGCTTGACCACTGGTTCGGCGGGAATCACAAGTGATTCTCGCCGAATCTTACTTGGCACCATTTTGAGATGGCCAAAAGGAGTCGGCGAGAATCACTGAATATTCTCGTCGATTCGGCGAGAATCACCAAGTGATTCTCGCCGATTCGGCGAGAATCACTTGGTGATTCTCGTCGAATTTGCCTTGGACGATTTTTCGTCTTCCACCTAGGAGCTGCTCCTTGATCCTCCATGCTCCTTTGTCTTCTCTTGCATATGAGCGGCCCTTACTTGAAAGTAAGTGCACTCCAATAGAGAGAGTACACATAGGCCAACACACTGATCTGCTCAACGAGGGATTACGTCGTGCAGACCCGTGTATATTGACCTACTGCACCCTGACATTGGTGTGCACTTAGCGTGGAGAAACTGCAAGTACAACTTGAAAAAGTTTATCAAATACATAGTCTATTTCACCTTAGCTTGTCCAGGGGCTTCTTCAAATCAGTACATTGTGGATACAATACCCAACAATCTCCACCTATTGAAGAAGCCTAAACCCTACAAGCTAAGGTGAATGGAGCGAATGAAAATAAAGCAAATGAAAATTCCATAAACTTAAGACATTGGGGGAGTCATCCCTTACCAATACGATTGCTTGGGAGCAAGCTGGGAGCCAACACCTTAGCCTTGACCCGAGAGGGTAATCTCCCCCTTTTCGGCTTCTACAAATCGGGGTCTGTAGCGATTGACTCTTTATCCCCCTCGTTCTTGCACGAGCCTGGAGCTTCTGCAGTCTTCACTCCTCATAGTTGAGCATTCCCAATTCAGTCTGAAAAGATTGAACTTGGCCTCGTCTAGGGGCTTTGTGAATATATCAGCAATCTGCCCTGGGGAAATAAACAGAGAGAGATATCCTTGTTCTCCACGTGCTCCCGGATGAAGTGGTAGCGTACTTCAATATGCTTCGTTCTGCTGTGCGACACCGGATTGTTGGCAATGGCAATTGCACTGGAGGAGTCGCAGTACATTGGAACTTCCTTGAACTGAAGTGTAGTCGGCCAACTGATTTCTGATCCAAGGAGTTGTGCGCAACAGCTTCCTGCCGAGATATACTCTGACTCTGCTGTGGAGGTTGCAACACAATTCTGTTTCTTGCTGTTCCATGAGATAAGCTCTCCTGCCGAGGAATTGACAAGTCCCGGAGGTGCTTTTCCTGTCATCCCTGCTCCCTGCAAAATCAGCATCTGAAAAGCCTATTAGCTCGACATCATTGTTCTCGGGTACCACAAGCCAAGATTAGGAGTACCTTTAAGGTATCTTAGAATTCGCTTTGCCAGACATAGTGAGATTCCTTAGTGTTCACCTGATATCGAGCACATACACATGGGAGAACATAATATCCGGTCTAACTGGCAGTAAGGTAGAGCAGGGATCAATGATGCTTCTGTATTTGGTTTCATCGAAAGGTTTACCTTCTCATCCTTATCCAGAGACATGGTGGATCCCATTGTAGTCCTCATAGAGGTTGCACTCTCCATACCGAATTTCTTAAGGAGTTCATTTGTGAACTTCGTCTGAGAGATGAAGATTCCATCCTCGGACTGTTTCACTTGAAGCCTAAGAAATACTTGAGCTCTCCCATACTGCTCATTTCAAACTTTCCTTGCATAAGTTTAGAAAACTTTTTGCACAGATTGTTGTCCGTTGAGCCGAATATTATGTCATCGACATAGATTTGCACCAGCAAAATCTTGCCTTTGACTTCCCTGAGAAACAATGTTTTATCTATTTTACCTGTGGGGAACTTGTTCTCAAGAGAAAACTAGATAAAGTCTCATACCAAGCTCGTGGAGCTTGTTTCAACCCATATAAGCCTTATTGAGAAATAAACGTGATTGGGATAAGTAGGATCGACAAAACCTGGGGGTTGAGCGACGTATACTTCCTCTTTCAGGTCTCCGTCAGGAATGCCGATTTCACATCATTGGTAGACTGTGAATCCTTTGTGTGAAGCATACGCCAGGAACAACCGGATTGCCTCGAGCCTTGCTACTGGTGCAAAGGTCTGGTCGAAATCAATCCCTTCCTCCTATCGGTAACCTTGAGCACCAGCCTGGCTTGTTCTTTACGATGACACCATGTTCATCCAGCTTGTTTCTGAAGATCCACTTTGTGCCGATCACATTCTGCTTGTATGGTTGGAAACCAACGTCCAAACTTTGCACCGTTCGAATTGATGTAGTTCCTCTTGCATGGCCAGAATCCATGCCGCATCCTTGTTCGCCTCGTCGAACTTCTTTGGCTCTACCTGTGACAGGAAGCTGAGATGCAATACTTCGTTAGTTGTACCTCTTCGAGTTCTGACGCTAACCGAGGATCTCCGATGACCTGTTCTCTAGGATGATCCCTCACGTGACGGAGCTCTAGAGTCTGGCGTCTGGATCTTCAGCTACTTCTTGTGCTTCTCTTTCTTCTAAAAGATTTGTCCATCTTGATCTTCAACATTTTCAGATGACGTGGAGGTGGAAACTTTGACGTACTTGGGTGCGTCATCTTTAGGGTCTCATCCAGATTCAGCTGGTCAAGTCTAGCACCTGCATCTTCAAGAATACTACTGGAAAAATTGCTGTTAGCAAACTTCCTTCATCAAATACACATTTATTGATTCTTCTACCACTAGGTTTTCTTATTGAAGACCCTATATGCCCGACTATGAGAACTATAGCCCATGAATATGCCTTCGAAGCATTTTTCACCGAATTTAGTACGCGGGTACTTCCCATTATTCAGTACATAGCATCTGCAACCAAAAATCCTCAAGTAGGACATGGTTGGTTCCTGCCTTTCAGTAGCTCGTAGGGCGTCTACGATGATGCTTGTTGATCAAAGCTCGGTTTGTACATGACATGCCGTATTGACACCCTCTGCCCAGAAGTATTCCGGGAGAGAAGCGTCTTTCAACATAGTCGTGCAGGCTTCAATGAGAGTTCTATTTCTCCTCTCCGCAACTCCATTTTGCTGAGGAGTGCGCGGGGAGGAAAACTCATGAAAGATACCTTGTTCTTCACAAAATTCTGTCATAGCACCAGATTCGAATTCTGTTCCATGGTCACTTCGGATTTTGACCACGGAGCAGTTAAATTCATTCTGAACCTGCTTGACAAAATTAGTGAAGATGTCAAAAGTATCTGACTTTCGTTTCAAAAAGAACACCCATGTAAACCGTGAGTGATCATCAACTATCACTAGCGTATATGACTTGCCTCCAAGCTATGAACTTGCATTGGGCCAAACAAGTCCATATGTAACAGGTAAAGACATCGGGAGGAGTCTTTGTCTGCAATGCTCTTGAAGGTAGCCCGAGTCTGTTGCCCATCTGGATGCAGGACAGGGGCTATCTTTGATGCACTTGATATTGGAGCATCTCTTACTAAGTTCTTAGAAAATAGCATACTAATTGTCTTGAAATTAATATGTGCCAATCTCTTGTGCCATTGTTCACAAAGAGATGCACTGCCTGTTGCCACAAGGCATACGGGGGTAGATGAATCCAAACTGAGAAAATCTAAGCAAAAGATATTTCTGCTCCTAATGCCTGATAATACCGTCTCAGAAGAGATACGTGAAATTATCAGACATTTATCCTTGCAGAACTTAACGTCATAACCTTTATCACATAACTGACTTACACTGATCAGGTTATGGTTAACCCTTCAACATAAGCCACGTCGGTGATAGAGATTATACCGTTGGAAATCATACCATAAACCTCTGGTGACTCCTCGATCTGACCCTCCAAAGATGACTTTGGGTCCATTCTCGACTGGAGTGTAATCACGCAGCAGCTTCTTGTCCCGGTCATATGCCGGGAGCATCCACTGTCCAAATACCAGATTGGCGTTTTGGTGGCCTTTGGACATTCCTGCAAAACAAAATTAATTTGCCTTAGGAACCCAATCGAACTTGGGTCCTAGATTCCTGGTTAGCACACTCCCCCTCGGTTGGTTAACCCTACGAGTGGTCGGTCTCGCATTGTTAACATGGGAGTCTCGTAGTTCCTTGGATTAAACCAACAATCCACGGCAAAGTGACCGACTTTGCCACAGCACCAACAGTCGAACCTGTTGTATCTCTTCCTAGGCTCCTGCCTTACCCTGGGAACGGTGGGTGCGGCTGGGGCCTTGGATCTGGAGGTGGAGACCTCATGGTGACAACAGTCACATGACTTTGTCACCTTCTGTATACCTGGTTTGGCCTTTGGTGCCTGCTTTCCATTATGGCCGCTAGAGAACGGACCATAATTTCCTATGTGGATTTCTCATAAGGTGCCTTGAAGGCACTCTCACCAAAGTTCGGGGGAAGTTCCAACCGTCATACCGGCTCTTAGGCTTTGCAACCGAGGGCGGAATGATGCCCAAATGTTGACTCAAAGTCATGTTGGTTGCAAGGAAAGCCAGGCTTCCTGAACGCAACAGGACTAAGAGGAGCCTTCCCCTTTTCATCAGCAGAGGCCTTCTTGGCGGCCTTATTCTTCCTCTGGTTCTTGTTTCTCCTAGATGAAGAACCAGAAACCCCAATATGCCCCAAGCCAGCTCCTTTGGCCTGAGCAGAGAAGGTGTCAATGACTGGAAGCACTGTTTTTGGCATAGAGAAGCTCTGTACGATCTTCCTTTCTGCCGCAAGTAGTTCTTCCAATTTGTTGACTTCCTCCTGCTTGAGATCAAGGAGCTTCAAGGACTCTGAGTGTTTTGAAGTTAGGTCAAGGTGCTCCTGTCTGAGAGAGATCAAGCTAGTGACCTCTTCCCTTAGGGATACACACTCACCCTTAAGGAATTTTACTTCCTTCTTCTCAGCCTTCAGTCTCTTGCGGCACTCGTCGAAAGTGTTGAGCAGAAGCTCATACTTTTCGAGGAGTTCAGCTTCGCGGGCCGAAGGGCCATCCTCAGGTTCATCATCCAGAGACTCAGGATCAGAGTCGGAGTCGGAGAGAGGGGTGTGAGCTTTTACCTTCCCAGTAAATGGGGGGCATTCTCCTTCTGAGTCCGAGCGACCCACCAGCCCGAAGTAGGCTTCCTCATCATCACTGGAGTCTGAGGAATCAGACTCACTTAGTGTCTTTGGTCTTCTAGCGATGTAGCTCCGCTCCTTCTTCTTATCTCTGGAGGATTTGAGCTCCTCTCCTTTCCCTTTATCTCTTTTGCTTTGATGGCAGTCGGCCACGACGTGACCTGGCTTATTGCATCCAAAGCAAATAATATCAGAAGAACGATGTTTGTTAGGTTTAGATGCATACCTGTCAGAAGAGTAGTTTTTCTTCTGATGTCTGGAAGAGGAGCCGTCTCTCTTTCTTTGATTCCTCATCTTGAGGAATTTCTTGAACTCTCGAGTGATGAGGGAGAAATCCTCTTCCGACAGTTCTGAGCTGGAGGAGCATGGATCGGAGTCCTCCTCTTCTTCTTTATTTCTGGCACGGTATGACACCGCACCCTTCCATTTTCTGGAGTGACTGGCTTTTAGGGCCACAGTCTTTTCTTTTGCAGCAGCCTTCTCTGCTTCTTCCTCTGCCTTCCTGGTGTTCAGCTGAAGTTCATAGGACATCAGCTTCCCGAACAGGATTTGTGGATCAGTTTCTGCTAGTCTGCCAAATTCTCTGATGGCGCAGATCTTTGTGTCCCATTCCTTAGTAAGGGACCTAAGGAATTTGTCATTGAGTTCACCATTGGTGAACACTCTTCCATAGCCCTTGAGGGCGTTGACAATCTTCAGGAAGTTCTCGTATGTGACTCCGATCTCTTCCTTAGGCCCTTGCCGGAAGGCCTCATACTTCTGGTTCAGGAGGGATCTCCGATCATCCTTACTTCATCTGTGCCCTCCATTAGAATGATCAGACACTGCCATATCTCCTGAGCTGTCCTGCAGTTGCTGAAGTTTTGCATCATCGAGTCATCAACTGCACTGACCAGGATGTTTCTTGCCTTCATGTCAAGGCCCACTAGGACCATTTCATCCTTGTCCATTTCAGAGAGTGTCTTCGGCACTTTCTTGGTGGGATCAATGGTGGAGGCCTTAGTGGGGACATAAGGTCCCTCCAGCACGATCATGAACAGTCGAGGGTCCACTGCTTCCATGTAGAACCTGATTCTTTCCTTCCAGATAGGAAAGTTGAGTCTGTTGCACACTGGGATCTTGCCGGAGTACTTGAGCCCGTCCATAGTAGATGTATGTCTCCTTGTTGACACTAGTGGCAGGATTCACCTCAAGGTGTTAACCTTTTTGTTGAGGAACCTCCCTCTGATACCACTTGAAAGTCCACTAAGTGTCGGCTATGTGCACCTATGGGGGGGGGGGGGGAATAGGTGACGTGTGGTTCTTTTGCGGAATTTACAGATGTACCTGCACAATAAAACAACAAACACAGCACATAGAATACACAGCAAATTTATAGTGGTTCCCCGACTTGGGTACATCCACTTTCCCCCTTCGACCTATCTCCCCAACAAGGGACGACTGGGTCACTTCACCAACGGGATTGAAATCCAATCCCTGCACTAACGGAAGGAGCCCTTCCACACGTGAGAGCCAACACTCCCACAAAACGGGTTGCACCCAACCCTTACAACACGGAACAAAGGTTCCTAAACAATAAAATAAATGTAGAATGTACACGTGATACAAACTTCTCTTGGAGACTACGGTGTTCCTCTTTGTTCGACGACGTGTTCTTGAAGTCGATGAAGAGTCTACGACCTTGGTCTCTCTTGGAGAGGATCTCCCGAAACCGGCGGCGGCAATCCGAGCGGCGGCTTGGTTCGGAGTTGGCGGCGACGAAGGTGCGCTGCTGCAGTGCTTTGAGATCCAAACTTCCTTGCGAAGCAAACTAGGTCTACCAACGGTCACTCTAGGATCGGTCGTCTCGATCGATTCGGACGGGGGAGTGTACCCGGTCAACAAATCGAGAGACAAGAGATCTCTGGATAGACGCGTGAGACGCAAGCTTTGCTAAGCTACTGTCGCCGGAGATCGGGAAGAAGAGTGATCAGCGGCGGCGACGTACTAGCCCGAGCGCGATGGCGGCGGAGAAGAGAAATCGCGATATTAGGGTTTCGTGCTCGGCTACTTTCTCGGTGTCTTTTCCGTTCAAAATACCCGAGTATAAATACTGTAGCTACAGCAAATTTGACCGTTGTGGGACCCACAAATGAAATCCCCAAAATCCGGTTCAGACAAGTCCAAAAGCAGAATCCGGTCCAGCAGCATTCTGAGAAAACGCCAAGTCAAAATCGGCGAGAATCGCAGACGATTCTCGACGAATCGGCAAGAATCACCAAGTGATTCTCGACGATTCGTCGAGAATCGTTTGTGATTCTCGTCGAATCACTTGTCGATTCTCAACGAATTTTACTTTATACATGGGCTGCTTGACCACTGGTTCGGCGGGAATCACAAGTGATTCTCGCCGAATCTTACTTGGCACCATTTTGAGATGGCCAAAAGGAGTCGGCGAGAATCACTGATGATTCTCGTCGATTCGGCGAGAATCACCAAGTGATTCTCGCCGATTCGGCGAGAATCACTTGGTGATTCTCGTCGAATTTGCCTTGGACGATTTTTCGTCTTCCACCTAGAAGCTGCTCCTTGATCCTCCATGCTCCTTGTCTTCTCTTGCATATGAGCGGCCCTGTACTTGAAAGTAAGTGCACTCCAATAGAGAGAGTACACATAGGCCAACACACTGATCTGCTCAACGAGGGATTACGTCGTGCAGACCCGTGTATATTGACCTACTGCACCCTGACATTGGTGTGCACTTAGCGTGGAGAAACTGCAAGTACAACTTGAAAAAGTTTATCAAATACATAGTCTATTCACCTTAGCTTGTCCAGGGGCTTCTTCAAATCAGGTACATTGTGGATACAATACCCAACACCGAGGTGGCACCTCTAGTTTGGGAGTGGATCTCGAGATCCTCCTTGGATGTTCCGGTCGGCCAAGAGAGCCCTCCGAAGGTGCCTTAGCTCAGCCCTTGGCTTGGGAGGGGAAGAGTTTGTTAGTCTTCCGAGTATGCGGCGGGTCCTCCACGCTGAAACCTTGGATCTGTCCCTCGTGTTAATAGTCTTGTGCCTAGATCGTTTGCTTGAGGGTAGTAGGTGAGCGGTCACCCCTTCCCCATGGGTCGAACTCCACAGGAGATCGAATTTCGGTTTCAACACTGATTCCTCTGAAAATCGAAACCCTTGCTGGAGAAAAACAACGGCGGCGGCGGCTTTCTTTCCGTGAAGAGAGAGAGAGAGGAAACAACGACTTAGAGAGAGAAAATGGCTGCAGAAAAAATCTCAATAATATTTGATCTTTAAAGCTTATTATTGTTGTTAGGGTTTGTCGATAAGACATGACCTTTTATATGATTTTGAATAACGGTCATAATCAGTTTTAATGACGTACACGTGGACCAATCATGTCACGGAATTTGAAAATCTGTCAAATCTGGACTTAGAGAAATTTCGGAGAAAAGGAGGTGATACACACGAGTGAGTATATAACTACTCGAGTAGGTAAATGACTACTTGAGTAAGTAAAGAAATGTTACTCAGGTATATAGTTCATGACTACTTGAGTAGGTTGAAGACAACTACTCGAGTACATATAATCAACTACTCGAGTACTTAGAAGAACTACTGGAGTATACAAAAGATTTCTCGAGAAGGAGTTGAACTACTCGAGTACAAGTTGTGCTACTCGAGTAGGTGAGAAAACTACTCGAGTGTTTTGATGAACTACTCGAGTGATAGGACTTAGAGAAATTTCTGAACACTGGAAGATGTGCTACTCGAGTAGTCAGACTGAACTACTCGAGAGAATGTAGTCTACTCCAGTATATAAAAAGACTTACTCGAGTAAATGACTTAGAATAACTTTAGGAGAAGAGAAATTTAGTTTACTCGAGTATGATGCTTGAACTACTCGAGTAGTAAGTGAACTACTCGAGTAAATAACTTATACTACTCGAGTTTGGAAAATTTACTCTTGAGATAGAAAACAGTTACACGAGTCAGAAACTATAACTACTCGAGTATATGTATATACTTACTCGAGTGTTTTACTTAGAAAAACTTGAAGAGTGAAATCTGTGCAACTCGAGTAAGAAGAATGATCTACTCGAGTAGTTAAGTAAGCTACTCGAGTATGTGACAGTCTATTCGAGTATATGGACTTAACTTCACGAGAGGGAGATTTACCTACTCGAGTATAAATATTTTGACTCGAGTATAAAGCAAGTAATTCACTCGAGTAGTTAATGACCTACACGAGTAGAATACTTAGAAAAATTTTCAAGGTGGAAATTCTTTCTTCTTTGGTGAGATCAGCATCCAACTCTATTCATATAGTCCAAGTGCTTGAATATGAAGTGTATCCCAATAGAGAGGCTACACATGAGTCACCACTTTGGGTCATACAATGAGGGATTACATAGCATGGTCTTGTGTTTGGTGACCCATTGTAGACTGACATTGGTCAACACTTCCGATTGGAATCCTGCAACCACATAACTCAACCAAAGCATCAAATACAACCTCATTCATCTTAGTTCAAGGGTGACTTCATCAAATCTGGGTTAATATGGATATAATACCCAACATTGCCTGCGTACTGTTGCTGCTGAAGAAAGAATGGAGAATAATGGCCTAGGAGAAAATGCCCAAGAACGGGTTGTTGCTAGCCAAGAGGTGGTCCAGCCATGTGTTAGTACAATACATGATTTCACAATCCCGACTGCAGGAAGTGTTTACCCTGGCTTCAGGCCGACCATCGTAAACAACCACTTTGAAATAAAACCCACCATCCTGAATATGATCAGGAATAATACGCAGTTCTCGGGATTGCCGAGTGAGGACCCGTAGCTCCATCTGGCGGAGTTCTCAGAGATTTGTGGCACATTCCGGTATGCTGGAATTTCCAACGACGTCATGAAGCTGAGGTTGTTCCCGTTCTCGCTGAGGGACAAGGTAAAGACCTGGCTGCATACCATTGTTTAAGGGACCGCTACTACTTGGGAGGCATTGTCCTCTATGTTCTTGGCAAAGTTCCACCCGGTGGATAAGATAGTGAATGCTCGGAGGGATATTGCAAACTTCCGGCAACTAGACCTTGAGACGCTATCCGAGGCGTGGGAGAGATTCTCGGAACTGTAGCGTCGATACCCAGAGCACGGCTGTGAGCCGTGGAATCTAGTTGAAATATTTTATTTTGGTATTGAGCCTAATTTCAGGGCAATGATCGACGCAGCTGCTGGTGGCACAATAATGAACTTATCTCCGGAAGAGGCATTGAGGCTAATTCGAGATACCGCCTCCCATAACACTTATTGGACCGCCTGGAGAAATGCCCCTAGATGGGCGAGGATGTTGTTTGAAGTTAACGCTGTGGTGCAGCAATAGGAGGCGAGCCATCAAACTTTAGATGGAAGGAATATGTTGACCAGATCAGCCACTCTCCCAGCACGGTATATGGACATATCATGCCAGGGTTGTGGTAACCCCGTCCATCATGCCTATGAGTGCACCGCTGGAGTAATCATTGCTGAGCTGTCAGGTATAATGTCTGATGAAAATGTGAATTTTATAAATAGTCAAAACCGCACTATTCTTTTTAATAATGTTTATAACCCCAATGTGAGAAATCATCCCAATTTCTCATGGAATCAAAATGCTCCCGGTCAAAGGTGGTAGGGAGGCCAGCATCAATTTGATGCTCAAGCCTCTAGTAGCCAGCCGCGACCGCCTCATATGGATTATAATCCAAACATGCAAGGGACTCACAAGAGTGCGCTAGAGGAAATGATGGAGAAGTTTGTTGAGATGGCCCAATCAAATATGGCCACTCAATTTGCGTCCATGAGGAACTTGGAGACACAGCTGGGGAAATTGGCCCAAGTGTTCTCCGAGCGTACTCGCGACACCCTCCCAAGTGATACGGAGAAAAATCCCCGTGAGTAAGGGAAGAGTACTGGGGATGCGGAAGAGTGCGTGAAAAATGAAGTGGTCGTTAAATGTGACATTAATGCGGTAGAGACGATAGCATTATGCGATTATGGATCATCCTGCAACATTCTTACTTTGCAAGATGTTGAAAAGCTGAATTTAATTATCAAATATGATGCCCAGAAATCTCTAGTGCTAGCTGATGGATCAGTAGTTAAGACCAATGGTGAGATTAAGGATGTGGAAGTAATTATGAATGGGGCTGTTGTAGTCACTGAATTTTAGGTGTTAGGACCCATGGGTAACACGTCAAAACCCATCCTAGGGGTCCCATTCCTGAAAGCCAGTGAAGCTACATTGCAATTTAATACGAGTGGTGTCACTTTGGCTCCCAAGGTCAATTCGCCTCTACCACCTTCACCTACCCATATAATTTCAAATGAACATGGAGAATTTTTGAAATTAAATGATTCGTTATCTAATGATGTGTCTAGTGCTGCTAAGATATGTATTCTACTAAAGGAACGTGAGCAGGTTAAGAAATTGATAGAACCGCTGACGGTAGCTGAAGGAGAGATAGATATGGAGTCACTTGACGTGGAACAAGATTCCGTTTTGAAGAAATGTGAGCTGAGCACGCCTGTAGAAAGCATGCATAAATATGATTTGAAATCTTCTATTTGTTCTAACAAAGTTTGTAAGACTATTAAACATGTAACTTGGGCTGATCTTTCACCCGCTGTGGGTGAGGAAAGGATGCCCCCAGTTGGGAAAGATAAACTTTGTAACGCCACCACTCGTCACATGGAATATAACGGTGGGTCCGGCCGGGGCCGCACGCCATATGTCATAGACAAGCGGTGGATTTAGTGTCGAAATCAAAATCTACTCGTATCCTAACTCAAATATTCTAGCGCAGCATTTTAAGATAGATGAACTCAGCTTAGTGAATGTCCACTAATATACGAACTCCACATTTATATATCAAAATCAGGAATGTAAACAACACACACACCCATGTCCTTATGGCCTTACAAGTTTCTCTTTACACAAATGTACAACTTCATACATCGGCACGCAGGCCGACCACACATGAAATCCAACAATGCTTCGCACAGCCTTCAAGTGACTTTAGCAGCAATCCTCCATTTCCGCTCAAGTCAATTCCAGCATCAACACCTGCAATTTGATATCCACCCAAGAACGGCAGACAAAGTAACGGTCAGCATTAGCTGACCAATTATAACGACCCTACCCCTTACCCGGGGCAGTGGTTCGTTCCCTGTATGCATTGCCATCACAAGCTATCTTAATCTACCAATCACAACCATATCACAAATGCCGGTATCCACCACACGCTCCGTGCACTCAGGGAACCTTATTGGTGTACCAGATATCCCAGTCATACACCGCCGATTAGAGGTTCTTCACTTGTTGGTTGGCCGGTTCCATCCTAGTCAACCAATCCCACAGGATGGCGACATTCCATCCATACCACTCAGAGGTACTACCTCACAGCATCCACAAACAACTAGAGCAGATCTACCCACCTAAGTGGTGTAGCAAGCCGGGTTTATTGATGCTCCCCAGGCATTACCAACAATCGACCACTCACCTATTTCTGATCGACCCACCCCTGTGGTGCAGCAAGCCGGGTTTAACTCGGCTCCCTAGGCGTTGCCACCAATTGACCCCTCATCTATCCAGATCAACCCACCCTAGTGGTGTAGCAGGCCGAGTTTATCCCGTGCGCCCCAGGCGTGCTACCAATTGATCTCTCATCAAAACCAGAAGCTTACTCAAAGCCTCCAAACATTCATAAGCACATTCGTACATCCATACATCCATCCAACAAAGCATAAACCTTTCATATCATCAAATCCACGAAGTCTTCGCTGGTTTACCCATAATCATAACCAATCCAGACTACCCGTCCAGATGGGCTTCACACAGCATGCCTCTTCCATACTCCACACTTACGGCTCTAGATGCAGACTCAACCAAGGAATTACTTGCGATATCGACCTCTTGGTGGAGGATCCCATGCACATGCATAAAGAACGGACTTCGATGTCCAAGAAGGAGATCGTTACCCTTGAAGATCACTTCGGTGCCATGAACTAGCCGGATGGAAGTCACCGCCTCGGCTTTGCCTTCACGATTCCATTCTCGGATCTTGAATCCGCACTCCGCAGCTCCTCCAGTAGCTGGTTTATCCTCCCTCCTTTCCTTCCCTAGCTCTCCCTCTCTCTTTCTCTCTCTTGGAAAGTGAGAAGAAGAAGAAGAATGCAAATGTGGGAATAACTCCTCATTCTTGGCCTTATATCCACAGGGAAGCTACTTGGACACTTGGCTCCAGGATAGCGAAACGAATGACTCAGATTTTCCCAAAAATAAGCTGAACACGGCCTGACACGCCCTGTGACATGCCTGTGTCGCAGGCCGTGTCACTTAAGCGATAGACAACTGACTCAAATCCAACCAGTACACGGCCGTGTGACACGCCCGTGCCACACCGTACACGCCCGTGTCTACTAGCCGTGTACTTCACACAACATAATCTCCACTTCACCCGAGCTGGACACGACCATGGGACACTCCCGTGTCCCAGGCAGTGTACACCAGGACACACCCGTGTCCACCAGTATATGCAGTCCCGCCTGAAACCCGCAAGGGACACGCCCTGTGACACACACGTGTCACAGGACGTGTACCCTGCACTTGACGATCGTTGACTAAAATTCGTCGACCACACCACCAATTGCTCAACCCGAGCACGACACGCCCAAGGACATGCCCGTGTCCCAGGCCGTGTCACCCAAACCTGAACCCAAAGTGCGCTTTGGGGTGTTACAATCCTCCCCTCATTCAAAAAAATTTCATCCCCGAAATTTGGCTCACCTCCAGCCCTTCACCGAAACTCTCTTCGTTACATCCTCAGCAACCGATCACTCAAATCAAACGAGCCGGCTCGCCGCTTGTGTAAGACCCCCTTTTTTTTTTCTTTTTCGACACCGGGGTCTTAGGCCCAGAACCGCCGTTTTGCGGTGACTCCTTCACGCCCTAAAGGGTCATCACCACAAAGCGCCGATTCTGCCGGCCAATTCGATCACAGAAAAGTAGCATAATGAAGTAAAATGGAAACTATCTGTCCACAGAGAATCACATGACATAATAAATATATCTCCACGAAGGGTGTGTCCACAGCAAATAACATCAGAGTAGCAAAACGGGCTTATGCCCGGTACATCAAATCCTCACTACAAGATATCTCATGCAGAAACAAAAGTAGAAAACTGCTCAGGGTCGAGACTCACGGTCCCGGCTGTGTGAACCTCGGAGCTAGACTGCCCCACCTCCAAGCGCACTGGTCTCTGGGGCTGCTCCTCCATGCTGGTCTCCGCGATCCCCTAAATGATGCGGTTCGAAAACCGTTAGTCTAAAAGACTAAGTCCTATCATCCCCCACCCTTCCCCCACGGCTCCTAGGCACCGAGCGGAGAGGAAGAAAGGGGAGGACTTGAAGGTGGAGAATATCAAAAGCAGATGGCAGCGGTCCTAATCTAGCAAGTTCGATAGCATATAAAGACAATAAGCTGTAATATGAAATGTAACCTTCACTTATGTGAAAAACACATAAGCCAAGGGGTCTTTTGCAAGGCTCCCATCGTATAAAAAGTCCCATACCGATTTATACGTTGGGGTGTCGGTGGTCAAACAGCAGTAACTAAATATATCAAAATTAACCTTAATTTATAAACTTGCCCACACAAGCTTATAGACTAAGGGGTCGTGTAGCAAGTCCTAAAGTATAAGCATCCCATTCCACTTATACTTTAGGTGTCAAGGTTTAAGGTAACGATTATGCAATGACATGCAAGTGGGTATGATGGACATGCAAGTGCAACACACACACACGACTCTGTGCACACAGACCTTTAGTTCCCCCTTTTTGGAGCCGTAACCTCCCAGGATACCTCCGTAGTGGCAGACGGAAGCGGTGGGTTGGGCCTCGCCCACCTCTAAACCAGTAAAGCACTATCGGTCAGACCTATCGTACGCCTCAACGCTTGGTGCACGAAGCGGACTCCTGCGTACTCTTGCCGGCTGGCGCACCGGACTTCTGTTGGCGAAGTGCTAACCACACTTGCCGAGTCATCGTATTGGCGTCGGTGCATCGACCCTCCAATACCGAAGACCCACCACCTTAATTTCCTTCCCTGTTATGCACATGCAAATTTTAGCGTAAACAAGAATCGAGCCGAAGCTCCCCGGACCAACACGTCCTCCTTTTAACCATCCGAGCCGAAGCACCTAACCGACTTCCGGTGCCCTCAGTGTTTGTGAAATGTGCAACCCTAATTACTAAGTTACTCTTTTCAGCTTGTTAAACAGTTTACGTTAACCCAGGACTGCCCCCGGTATTCCCTGTGAAGGGCTCTCAAGGGGCACTAGGAACTGTGTTGGGATTACGCCCAGCGTTCCCTTTCGCAAGGTACTTATTTTATTATTGGTTGATTCCCTTACCCCTTTTATTTTCTCATATTTCGATATGTTAACCCTAGGGTAATTTGACTCCAACTCTCCTTGGGTAGGACGATCTTTCGTCGGACCCGAACGCCTATAACCCTAGACAGATCCACACCTTGCTCACTCATCTTCCAAAGACGCAACCCATTCCACTTGTCCTTACAACAAACCATCATGACTCATCATACTTGCCCTAATTCACATCCAAATGAGATCCTGCAGTTTTACTATATGCAGACCACTTAAGCTACATGACCCGTAAAAAGGGAAGTACATGAAATACTCATCCAGTACCCTTATGATAATTATTGGAGGTCTAAAAGGACATTTGAAGCATAAATTCAGAAATCTATAATTTTCCTAATTTGTCTGATAATTAATTTATTTATTCTAATGTCCCAAAAGGCCCAGGTTTAAACATGAAGTACCATAATCAGACAAGGTATTATTCCACTAAATTTATGATAAATACAAAATGCCTAATCAACTCTAAATCCTAAGTCTCCCAATTTTTCAGCAAGGTTTAGGCCTTTAAATTTAATTTCAAAGATGCCCCATAAAAAGTCATATTAAAAGATTCTATAGTAATAACACCTCCAAAAATTCAGAGAAAATTCAGGGATGATTGTGATGGACTACACGTACCCTAGAAAAAGTTTCATAATTTATCATTTGGAAATAAAGCTATATTTGATTTTCTTATGAACTCTCTAATTTAAGGGTTAATGAACAAAGTATGCTAATCAATCATCAAATAATTCCACAAAAATTTTCATATGATAACATTGAGCTAAAAACACTATGCAGGAAGTTTCATGATTTTTCATTAAGTAATGGCCTCTGGCAAGAATTATAAATATGTAATCAAAATAAAGCACTTGTGAAGTAGATGCCCTATATAGATATCCAAAAATTCTAACAAAATTCATACAAGATTATCATAACCTAAAACTAACTCTGCCCATGTTTCATACCCTCTTGATGGGCAGTGAGACCACAATAGCCAAAATAATAATTAGGGCATTACCATTGATTACTAATGAAGTGCTAAAAATATTGACCAAAATTCCTCAAGTAAATTATCAGAGGCTCACAATACCCTTTTCCCCTCACTACCCAAATTTGGTTAGGTTTCAAGATGTTTAGCTAACCTAAACCTACACTACAAGTTTTAGGACCTAAGCTAGGGTTAGGGTTTTGGGGCCCCTATCCTTTTCAAAATTAGCTAATATTTTTAACAAAGGGTTCTATATATCCTAGGAACCTCCTTGCAAAATTTGGAGTTCATCCAAGCTGTTTAGGACTCATACCCTTCACAAGGCCAAAAGGTCCCTCCTTAGGGTTTGACCTAGGAACTCAGGGCAAATCTATTCCTCCCTACCCCATATTCCATGGGGAGGTGATAAGTGCTATAACAAACCAGTGGCCCAAATTTCAGCCTCTGTTGAGGTGATTGGTCACTCAAAACCAAAAGTGCAACTTTTGACCAAAATGCCCTTTTTAGGGTATAGTTAGGGTTGGGTCAAAACCTATTCAAACCATATCCAAATTAAATGAAATTTTATACAGGTACCTAATTGGAACCCAGGGACCACTTACCAAAATTTGGGAGGGTTTGGAGGTGTTTAGGGCACCTATTTAATTTATCTATTAATTATTAAATATTTACAAAAACTATAGAAATATTTTCTCCAAAAATTCCCATTTTTGGGCAGACCCTAGGTATATCTAAGATAGACTCTCTACCAAAATTTCAGCTAATTTGGGCTAGGGGTGAAGAGTGGGCACTCAATTTAGTGACTGCCTAGCCCTAAGGGTATGTCCCACCAAAATGGGTGCCCTGGTCAAACCAGAAGCCCAAATGGGTTCAAACCAATTTTAACATAACGTAGACAGGAAGGGCTACAAATCATGTGTTGATCATTTTCTCATACAGATCCTCTAACTATTTTTAAAAATATACAACATTAAATGTCAAAAGTGTGACAGAATGAAATAAATATCATTAATTTCCTATAGTTTAAAATCGGGCCCGCACGAATCTTGAAGCAAAAGGGACGGAATCCCTTCATCTTCTTCCTTGAGCCGACGGCCAGGATTCATCCCGCCTGGAGCCACTTCCAAACGCCACTGCCGGCGACCCGACCACCTCCCCGGCCGGCCACCGGCTCCACCACCTCCGTTGAGGTGGTGGCCATCCCCAGGCGGCGGCTTGGCCGCCGGAAACCCCTTTTCCGGTGATCCCGAGAGGTGAGTTTTCTTCAGAAAAATCCATGAAAACCGAATTGGATCAGGCTCAATTGAGCCCGAACCTTGGTCCTAACGATTGCTATGATCTAACCATGGGTTAAGGAGAGGGGGAGGACCTTCCTGGCAGCCTGGATGCGAGATGAGAGGCGGGATGCCATTGACGACGGCGGCGGCGCTCGGCTTCTGCAACTGCACAGTGGAATGGCTCGTCTCCTCCAGGTAAACGCTCTAAAATGATCTCCTCGGCTCCCTGAAGGTGTTTAAATGGCAAATGGGGGAGAGGAGAGGCTGGTTCTTCAATGGCCATTAACACCATTAAAGGTGTGGCTCGGGTTGTGTGGAGGGGGGCTGAACCCACCCCTTGGTGGCCGGGAAATGGCTGGAATCAACTCCTCTCTCCTAGAGGAGTTGATTGCAGCCATAATGGGTGGCTGTTAGTCTCCCTTGGCCGGCCTCTCACTTCCCCTTCTTCTTCCTCATTTTCTCTCTCCTCCATTATCATGGAGAGGAGCTCCTTTCTCTCTCCTAGTCACCTCTGGTTGACTAGTCAACCTCACAAACTAAATGCAGCCCACTGTTTATGATGGTCATGAGAATGGGTTTAGCCAAAGGGAGAAGTGGCTTGGGCTTGGGTTAGCCCTTTTGGGTTAAGTTTGACTTGACCTAAATGGGGTTGACTTGGGTCAACATGACTAATTGGGTTGACCCCTATGGGTTCTAGGTGACCCATTGGCTTCCCTTAGGGTCTAGGTAGGGTTATGTAGGGTTACCCTGTACTTGGAGGTCACATACCCTTAGTAAGGGTACTTTGACCAGGTTAGGGCTTGAGTTGACTTGGGTCAACCTGGCCTCTAGGGCTGACCCCAATGTGTCCTTAGTGACCATTGACCTCACTTTAGGGTTAGGAGGGCATAGGAGGGGTCCTTTAGGCTAGGAGTAGGTCAGTTGGCCCTAAGTAGACTAGTTTGACCCATTTAGGGCTAGGGTTGACCTTGGTCAACTGGGCCTCTTGGGTTGACCCTAATGGGTCCTTTTGGCTCTAATGGGGCTCCCAAAATGTTTGGGAGTGTTGTGGTAGGGTCTTGGGGCCATGGTGAAGCCCCATTGTCATTCTAAACCATTGTTCAAAATTCTACTATTAGCAGACCATGGTGATCCTCACCTTGGCCTCCTATCTCTTGGCCCATTTCTGGCTTTCTAGGGTTTGTCATGACCTAGTCATGGCCAAAACCACTCTTAGGGGTCTAGTTGGAAATGGGATGTTACAAATCCCAATAAACAAAACAAAGATTTCGTCCTCGAAATCAAGATTGGGCCTACGGGTCTTACTACCGAAGGAAAGAGTCTTGTAACATCCCATTATCACGCCTTGTTTGTTAAATTAGATTGTACGGCAAAACTTAGATCCAAGACCCTTTCGCCCAATTAGCAAACCAAAATCCCAATAAATAAGGATAAGCCCCCAATAAACAAAAGATAAGCCTCTATCTGCCTAGAGCAGCCCTTAGTATACTTGAAGCAGGAAAAATAAATTAACATCTTGAGGGGTCCGAGTGGTATACTTGACTGAATAGCTCGGGGTATCTTTGTCGCATCAGGTCCTGTGGCTCCCAGGTATGCTCCTCCTGGTCGTGGTTCCTCCACAGGACCTTGACTAGTGGGACCTTCTTGCGTCGCAAGACCCGCACTCCTCGGTCGTCGATCCTCACAGGCTCCAAACGAACCGACCGGTCTGAAGCTACCGGCCCTTCGGTGGTCAAAATCTGCTGCTCCGGGCGTAGCAGAGCCCTCCTTAAAGAAGAAATGTGGAAGACGTCGTGCAGCGCTTCCAGCTCTGGGGGTAACTCCAGCCGATAGGCTAGGGGTCCGATCCACTCCAGGATCCTGTAAGGGCCCATGTACCTAGGGCTGAGCTTCTTCCTCCGACCACGCACCCGCGAGACTCCATGCATGGGCCGGATCTTCAGAAACACCCGGTCCCCCACCTGGAACTCCACCTGCTGATGTCGGGCGTCATAGTACTTAGCCTGTCTACTCTGTGCCTCGAGCATCCTGTCCCTGATCAGCCTCACCTGTGCCTCGGTGTCTTCAACAAACTCTGACCCCAACACTTTCGGGTCTTCGTTCTGCACCCAAGAAAGCGGGGTCCGGCATCTCCTCCCGTACAAGGCTTTGTAAGGCGCCATCCTGATGCTGGACTGGTGGCTGTTGTTATAGGAGAACTCGACAAGGGGTAAGAGTTTCTCCCACAGTTCCCCGCGGTCCAAGATGCACAGCCTCAAGAGGTCCTCCAGCGTCCGGTTGGTGCGTTCTGTCTGCCCGTCTGTCTGGGGGTGGAATGCAGTGCTGAAGGTCAATCACGTGCCTAAGTAAGCTTGCACGGATCTCCACTCCCTGGAGGTGAAACGGCCATCCCGATCCGACACTATCGTCCTGGGCATGCCATGATAACGAATGAACTGTTCCACAAACTTCCGCACCAGTACTCCTACTGAATCATCCTTTCTGATCGGTATAAATCGAGCCACCTTGGTCAACCGATCGACGATTACCCAGATCGAGTCATTCCCGGTCCGAGACCGGGGAAGCCCATGTATGAAGTCCATGGCTATGTCGTCAAACTTCCACTCCGGCACCGGGAGTGGCTGCAATAATCCTGCGGGGTTCCTGCACTCCGCCTTCACTAGCTGACATGCCTCACAATGGGTCACGAAGTGTGAGACATCCTTCTTCATGCCCGGCCAGTACATCATCTTCTTCAAATCAGCCGTCATCTTTGTGATCCCCGGGTGTACAGAATACCGGCTGCAGTGCGCCTCCGTCATAATATCTTCCCGGATTTGGCCTCCCTCCGGTATGTACACCCGTCCTCTGAAGCACACCAGGTCGTCCCTCAGTGTGTAGTCTCCTGCAGTGCCTGCCTCCAGAGCTTGGAAGATGGGTTCCAACTTGGCATCCCGCCTCTGTCCCTCTCTAACCCGGTCTCTGATGTCATCGGTTGCGCCCATCGCGGCCAAGTACTCCTCATAGAGCTCAGGATCATCAGACGATACCAGAGTAATGTGCATGTCCTCTAGTCTCTGCAGCAGCTCCATAGACATCAACTGAGGCTCTGCTCCTGCTGTGGCAGCTCTCCTACTCAGTGCATCCGCTACCACGTTCGCCTTCCCCGGGTGGTAATGCATCTCATACTGATAGTCAGAAAGGAACTCCACCCACCGCCTCTGCCTGATGTTTAGTTCCTTCTGCGTGTCCACGTACTTAAGGTTCTTATGATCGGAGTATATGTCACAGTGGACTCCATAAAGGTAGTGCCGCCATATTTTTAGTGCGAATACAACTGCTCCCATCTCCAGGTCGTGCACTGGGTAGTTCTTCTCATGGGTCTTCAGCTGGCGGGAAGCATAAGCTATGACGTGTCCGTTCTGCATCAGTACTGCTCCCATCCCCTGATATGATGCGTCGGTGTAGACCTGAAATCCCTCCCTCCCCGAGGGGAGAGTAAGAATGGGAGCCGAGGTCAGCCGATCCTTCAGCTCCTGGAAAGCTGTCTGGCACTGCGGGGTCCATACGAACGGTGCCTCCTTCTTCGTCAAGGATGTGAGCGGGAGGGCGATTCGAGAGAATCCCTCCACGAACTTCCGATAGTAACCGGCAAGTCCTAGAAAACTCCGTACGTCAGTGGCTGTTTTCAGCTGCGGCCACTCCGAAATAGCTTGAATCTTTGCCGGCTCCACTGCCAGCCCGGCTCCGCTGATAATGTGGCCTAAGAAAGCCACCTCCTTCAGCCAGAACTGACACTTACTGAACTTCGCATAAAGGCGATGCTCCCGCAGTCTCTCCAAGGTCAGTGCCAGATGTCGTGTGTGCTCCTCCTCCGTCTTAGAGTAGATAAGGATGTCGTCTATGAACACTATGACGAACACATCCAAATAAGCCTCGAAGACCCGGTTTATGAGGCTCATAAACGCCGACGGGGCATTCGTGAGCCCGAAGGGCATCACGATGAACTCATACAATCCATATCCGCTACTAAAGGCCGTCTTCGGAATATCCTCCTCCTGGATCCGCAGCTGGTAATAGCCTGACCTCAAGTCCAGCTTCAAAAAATAATGGGCTCCCTCCAGCTGATCGAACAACTCGTCTATCCTGGGGAGCGGATAGGTATTTCGGACGGTCAGCCTGTTTAGTGCTCGATAGTCGATGCACAGGCGTAAAGTGCCGTCCTTCTTCTTCACGAATAGGACAGGAGCTCCCCATGATGAGGAGCTCGGCCTAACAAATCCTGCTTCCACCAGCTCCTGCAACTGTGTCCGAAACTCCGCCAACTCCTTTGGGGCCATCCGATAAGGGGCCTTGGATACCGGCTTAGCCCCTGGTACCAACTGAATCTGGAAGTCCTTCTCCCTATGCGGTGGCAGTCCTGGCAGCTTATCCGGAAAAATATCGGCGTAGTCACGAACCACCGGAATGTTAGCAATCAGGTCCTTCTCCTCAGTCATCTCGAATAATACTTGATATACCTCGTCCCCTTGCATATGAGCCTTAACGGACTGAATAGATGAAAGCAGGCGGCGGGAAACCGGAGTAGTACCTTCGAATGTCGCATAAGTGTCGCCGTGTCTCAGCACGACCCTCCCTGCCGGGCAGTCAATCTGAGCATGGTTCCAAACAAGCCATGTCATGCCCAAGACAAGGTCGAAGTCCGGCATTCTCAGGATCGTCGCCGGAGCCTCGAGTGTCACCCCGTCTATGGTAACCTCCAGGAGGCACTTCTCTGTGGACTGGATCTCCATCCCATTGGGGAGACGCACCCTCCTGGGTAATCCCGTATAATGTCGAATCTGGTCCAGATCCTTGACGAAATCCTCCGACACAAAGTTGTGCGACGCCCCCGTGTCGAACAGGGTATGGGCAGGCTTGCCGCCCACCATCACCATTCCTAAATCAGTTTTAATAAAGAACTTGGGTGTAAGGTTTTCTAACCTAGGTTGTGTAGTAGTTCTATCATTACTTAATATGAGCAGGGAATAATTCAAACTATAATTATTTTCATACCTGCAATAATCCTGTCCGGGTTCCGGGGCTGTGCTAAGTCCAAAGCGTAAATCTGCTCCCCGTTCTGCCTGCGGTCGCATCCCTGGTAACCACGTCCTCGGCCGCATCCTCGACCTCCGAAATGCTGGGCCGGTGGGCCACCCCGTGGTGCTGGAGGTGGTGCCCCCTCATAGGGCAGTCTCTCCGGAGATGTCCCACCTGGTGACAATGGAAGCACTCCGGCGGGGGATACGCCATACCCCGGGGTCTCTGTATCTCCTGGATCCGGAGAGGTTGAGGGGCCAAAACCACCTGCTCTCTCGGCTCCTGCCTCAACTCCTGACGAGGCTGCTCCTCTGCCCTCCTTCCATATGGTATGGTGCCTCTCCGCTGATCGTTTCGGGCCCTCCGGCCCTGGTCCTCCGCTTGCCGTTTCCGGCCCCGAGTGGTGTGCCAGTCGGCCTCAATCCTCTTCGCCATCTCCAAAATCCGGGAGATGGGCCCGTCAGAGACAAATAGCAAGGCCTCCCTCAACTCCTCTTTTAGGCCCTTATAAAACCTCTTGACGTAACCTGCTTCATCCAGCTGATAGGAGCCCGCATATCGGGCCAAATGATCGAACTCTCGATGATACTCCACCACTGTCCTGGTGCCCTGCCTCAGCTGCAAGAACCGCTCCTCCAACTCGTCCCTGGCCGACTGAGGAACAAAGTGCTCCAGCAGCGTGGCCCTGAATTCTTCCCAAGTGATTTCTGCAATCTCCCTATCAGCAAATGTCGTGTCCAACAGCGTCTTCCACCACCGCTTAGCATGTGACTCCAAGCAAGATACCACTAGGGCCACCCTCTCCTCCCAAGGGCATCGTATCCCGGTCAACATCTCGTACATAACATCCAGCCACTCCTCTGTCCGTACTGCCGACTCTATCCCTAAGTATGATGGGGGAGAGAGTCCTCGGAAGGTGCTCATCCAGTTGGCCCCTGGGTTTGGCTGCTGGGCTGGAGCTTGCTGAGCCCGGAAGGCCTCAAGGATAGCTGTAAGGGTCTGCCCCATGTCTGACTGGAGGAAAGGTGTGGGGACCATGGGAGGTGGTGCAATGTCTTGAGTCTGCTGAGCTCCACCTTGTGGGGTGGGCTGAGCTGGGGGCTGCAAAACGAACTACATTAGTAGGTAATCGACTCAATGCCTAATGAAAGTGGACAATTTACATGTGATTCCCCCCATATGGGCACACCACTGCTTCCGCTGCTTAGTTTGTCCCCAAACTAAACCCGCGCGGGGGTGACCCAGGGTTGTGGACGGCTACTTTTCGATCGAGGTCTACTCTGATAGCACTTGTAAGACCCCCCCCCCCCCCTTTTTTTTTCTTTTTCGACACCGGGGTCTTAGGCCCAGAACCGCCGTTTTGCGGTGACTCCTTCACGCCCTAAAGGGTCATCACCACAAAGCGCCGATTCTGCCGGCCAATTCGATCACAGAAAAGTAGAATAATAAAGTAAAATGGAAACTATCTGTCCACAGAGAATCACATGACATAATAAATATATCTCCACGAAGGGTGTGTCCACAGCAAATAACATCAGAGTAGCAAAATGGGCTTATGCCCGGTACATCAAATCCTCACTACAAGATCTCTCATGCAGAAACAAAAGTAGAAAACTGCTCAGGGTCGAGACTCACGGTCCCGGCTGTGTGAACCCCGGAGCTAGACTGCCCCACCTCCAAGCGCACCGGTCTCTGGGGCTGCTCCATGCTGGTCTCCGTGATCCCCTAAATGATGCGGTTCGAAAACCGTTAGTCTAAAAGACTAAGTCCTATCATCCCCCACCCCTTCCCCCACGGCTCCTAGGCACCGAGCGGAGAGGAAGAAAGGGGAGGACTTGAAGGTGGAGAATATCAAAAGCAGATGGCAGCGGTCCTAATCTAGCAAGTTCGATAGCATATAAAGACAATAAGCTGTAATATGAAATGTAACCTTCACTTATGTGAAAAACACATAAGCCAAGGGGTCTTTTGCAAGGCTCCCATCGTATAAAAAGTCCCATACCGATTTATACGTTGGGGTGTTGGTGGTCAAACAGCAGTAACTAAATATATCAAAATTAACCTTAATTTATAAACTTGCCCACACAAGCTTATAGACTAAGGGGTCGTGTAGCAAGTCCTAAAGTATAAGCGTCCCATTCCACTTATACTTTAGGTGTCAAGGTTTAAGGTAACGATTATGCTATGATATGCAAGTGGGTATGATGGACATGCAAGTGCAACACACACACCCGACTCTGTGCACACAGACCTTTAGTTCCCCCATTTTGGAGCCGTAACCTCCCAGGATACCTCCGTAGTGGCAGACGGAAGCGGTGGGTTGGGCCTCGCCCACCTCTAAACCAGTAAAGCACTACCGGTCAGACCTATCGTACGCCTCAACGCTTGGTGCACGAAGCGGACTCCTGCGTACTCTTGCCGGCTGGCGCACCGGACTTCTGTTGGCGAAGTGCTAACCACACTTGCCGAGTCATCGTATTGGCGTCGGTGCATCGACCCTCCAATACCGAAGACCCACCACCTTAATTTCCTTCCTGTTATGCACATGCAAATTTTAGCGTAAACAAGAATCGAGCCGAAGCTCCCCGGACCAACACGTCCGCCTTTTAACCATCCGAGCAGAAGCTCCTAACCGACTTCCGGTGCCCTCAGTGTTTTTGAAATGTGCAACCCTAATTACTAAGTTACTCTTTTCAGCTTGTTAAACAGTTTACGTTAACCCAGGACTGCCCCCGGTATTCCCTGTGAAGGGCTCTCAAGGGGCACTAGGAACTATGTTGGGATTACGCCCAGCGTTCCCTTTCGCAAGGTACTTATTTTATTATTGGTTGATTCCCTTACCCCTTTATTTTCTCATATTTCGATATGCTAACCCTAGGGTAATTTGACTCCAACGCTCCTTGGGTAGGACGATCTTTCGTCGGACCCGAACGCCTATAACCCTAGACAGATCCACACCTTGCTCACTCATCTTCCAAGACGCAACCCATTCCACTTGTCCTTACAACAAACCATCATGACTCATCATACTTGCCCTAATTCACATCCAAATGAGATCCTGCAGTTTTACTATATGCAGACCACTTAAGCTACATGACCCGTAAAAAGGGAAGTACATGAAATACTCATCCAGTACCCTTATGATAATTATTGGAGGTCTAAAAGGACATTTGAAGCATAAATCAAGAAATCCATAATTTTCCTAATTTGTCTGATAATTAATTTATTTATTCTAATGTCCCAAAAGGCCCAGGTTTAAACATGAAGTACCATAATCAGACAAGGTATTATTCCACTAAATTTATGATAAATATAAAATGCCTAATCAACTCTAAATCCTAAGTCTCCCAATTTTTCAGCAAGGTTTAGGCCTTTAAATTTAATTTCAAAGATGCCCCATAAAAAGTCATATTAAAAGATTCTATAGTAATAACACCTCCAAAAATTCAGAGAAACTTCAGGAATGATTGTGATGGACTACAAGTACCCTAGAAAAAGTTTCATAATTTATCATTTGTAAATAAAGCTATATTTGATTTTTTTTATGAACTCTCTAATTTAAGGGTTAATGAACAAAGTATGCTAATCAATCATCAAATAATTCCACAAAAATTTCCATATGATAACATTGAGCTAAAAACACTATGTAGGAAGTTTCATGATTTTTCAGTAAGTAATGGCCTCTGGAAAGAATTATTAATATGTAATCAAAATAAAGCACTTGTGAAGTAGATGCCCTATATAAATATCCAAAAATTCTAAAAAAATTCAAACAAGATTATCATAACCTAAAACTAACTCTGCCCATGTTTCATACCCTCTTGATGGGCAGTGAGACCACAATAGCCAAAATAATTATTAGGGCATTACCATTGATTACTAATGAAGTGCTAAAAATATTGTCCAAAATTCCTCAAGTAAATTATCAGAGGCTCAAAATACCCTACTCCCCTCACTACCCAAATTTGGTTAGGTTTCAAGATGTTTAGCTAACCTAAACCTACACTACAAGTTTTAGGACCTAAGCTAGGGTTAGGGTTTTGGGGCCACTATCCTTTTCAAAATTAGCTAATATTTTTAACAAAGGGTTCTATATATCATAGGAACCTCCTTGCAAAATTTGGAGTTCATCCAAGGTGTTTAGGACTCATACCCTTCACAAGGCCAAAAGGTCCCTCCTTAGGGTTTGACCTAGGAACTCAGGGCAAATCTATTCCTCCCTACCCCATATTCCATGGGGAGGTGATAAGTGCTATAACAAACCAGTGGCCCAAATTTCAGCCTCTGTTGAGGTGATTTGGTCACTCAAAACCAAAAGTGCAACTTTTGACCAAAATGCCCTTTTTAGGGTATAGTTAGGGTTGGGTCAAAACCTATTCAAAACACATCCAAATTAAATGAAATTTTATACAGGTACCTAATTGGAACCCAGGGACCACTCACCAAAATTTGGGAGGGTTTGGAGGTGTTTAGGGCACCTATTTAATTTATCAATTAATTATTAAATATTTACAAAAACTATAGAAATATTTTCTCCAAAAATTCCCATTTTTGGGCAGGCCCTAGGTATATCCAAGATAGACTCTCTGCCAAAATGTCAGCTAATATGGGCTAGGGGTGAAGAGTGGGCACTCAATTTAGTGACTGTCTAGCCCTAAGGTTATGTCCCACCAAAATGGGTGCCCTGGTCACACCAGAAGCCCAAATGGGTTCAAACCAATTTTAAAATAAAGTAGACAGGAAGGGCTACAAATCATGTGTTGATCATTTTCTCATACAAAGCCTCTAACTATTTTTAACAATATAAAACATTAAATGTCAAAAGTGTGACAGAATGAAATAAATATCATTAATTTCCTATAGTTTAAAATCGGGCCCGCACGAATCTTGAAGCAAAAGGGACGGAATCCCTTCATCTTCTTCCTTGAGCCGACGGCCAGGATTCATCCCGCCTGGAGCCACTTCCAAACGCCACTGTCGGCGACCCGACCACCTCCCCGGCCGGCCACCGGCTCCACCACCTCCGTTGAGGTGGTGGCCATCCCCAGGCGGCGGCTTGGCCGCCGGAAACCCCTTTTCCGGCGATCCCGAGAGGTGAGTTTTCTTCAGAAAAATCCATGAAAACCAAATTGGATCGGGCTCAATTGAGCCTGAACCTTGGTCCTAACGATTGCTATGATCTAACCATGGGTTAAGGAGAGGGGGAGGACCTTCCTGGCGGCCTGGATGCGAGAAGAGCGGCGGGATGCCATTGACGACGGCGGCGGCGCTCGGCTTCTGCAACTGCACAGTGGAATGGCTCGTCTCCTCCAGGTAAACACTCTAAAATGATCTTCTCGGCTCCCTGAAGGTGTTTAAATGGCAAATGGGGGAGAGGAGAGGCTGGTTCTTCAATGGCCATTAACACCATTAAAGGTGTGGCTCGGGTTGTGTGGAGGGGGGCTGAATCCACCCCTTGGTGGCCGGGAAACGGCTGGAATCAACTCCTCTCTCCTAGAGGAGTTGATTGCAGCCATAATGGGTGGCTGTTAGTCTCCCTTGGCCGGCCTCTCACTTCCCCCTTCTTCTTCCTCATTTTCTCTCTCCTCCATTATCATGGAGAGGAGATCCTTTCTCTCTCCTAGTCACCTCTGGTTGACTAGTCAACCTCACAAACTAAATGCAGCCCACTGTTTATGATGGTCATGGGAATGGGTTTAGCCAAAGGGAGAAGTGGCTTGGGCTTGGGTTAGCCCTTTTGGGTTAAGTTTGACTTGACCTAAATGGGGGTTGACTTGGGTCAACATGACTAATTGGGTTGACCCCTATGGGTTCTAGGTGACCCATTGGCTTCCCTTAGGGTCTAGGTATGGTTATGTAGGGTTACCCTGTACTTGGAGGTCACATACCCTTAGTAAGGGTACTTTGACCAGGTTAGGGCTTGAGTTGACTTGGGTCAACCTGGCCTCTAGGGCTGAGCCCAATGTGTGCTTAGTGACCATTTGACCTCACTTTAGGGTTAGGAGGGCATAGGAGGGGTCCTTTAGGCTAGGAGTAGGTCAGTTGGCCCTAAGTAGGCTAGTTTGACCCATTTAGGGCTAGGGTTGACCTTGGTCAACTGGGCCTCTTGGGTTGACCGTAATGGGTCCTTTTGGCTCTAATGGGGCTCCCAAAATGTTTGGGAGTGTTGTGGTAGGGTCTTGGGGTCATGGTGAAGCCCCGTTGTCATTCTAAACCATTGTTCAAAATTCTACTATTAGCAGACCATGATGATCCTCACCTTGGCCTCCTATCTCTTGGCCCATTTCTGGCTTTCTAGGGTTTATCATGACCTAGTCATGGCCAAAACCACTCTTAGGGGTCTAGTTGGAAATGGGATGTTACAGCTTGTCTCGCCCCACGACATCGCACAAATCAAACAACACACAACACACACATAACCATCATGTGCACATTCATCCACAACATTCATCAAGTGCGCTATATTCAAAAACAACATCATATATATAGCCACCATGATTGATCGATCTCATACATAACACCAAATGTGCAATAATATTTACATGACATATAGCATCTATAGGTACAACCATCTCTGTATTCATGCCTTATATACACCAGTATGCACATCATAAAGTGATACGAGTCACTTTTCTATGTTTCCTTCCGCTTAGCTGTCTGATTAAACACTCGAGGCGTCAAGTTAAACACTCGAGACTGAATTTCCCCAATTGAACTTTGCGGCTCTTGTACTTCCAAATTATGCAATCGGGGTTGCGTCCGGGATGCAGATGACTCAGCCACTGCTTTATCCTTTTCTTCATACGACGCACTTGTCTTCTTTTCACTCCCTATCAGGGAATTCAAACAAAATTTAGCTATGTGTCCTCGCTTCCCGCAATTATAATATATACATGTATCAACACGTCCTTGCCTATACGTTGCTCCCGAAGAAACAGTCGAAGGAGCTGAATTAGCAGGCCTGAATCTTTTCTTCTCTCGTCTTCTAAACCTCGATTGCTCTGACTGGGGCACTTTGAATTCTGGCTTCTCCACTACCAATCTCTTCTTCTCTTGTACCCGCTTCAAGTCCTTCTCCAATGCCCGGGCCGTATCGACCAATGCTTGGAAGCCTTGGTTCACTGAACTCGGGAGTACTAACCTCAATTGATCTCGCAGTCCCTCATTAAATTCGATTCGTCTTTCGCGCTTCCTCCGCGAAGTTAGACCCCGCATAACGCCCCAGTCTGGTAAACTCATACAGGTACGTATCAATATCAGTCTCACCCTGCACCAAACATTGAAACTCATTCTCCATCGCAATCCGCTGCGACACTGGCAAATACTTGGCGAGAAACAATCTGGCGAATTCATCAATTGACACTGGCAAATCCGTGCATGGAATACATTCCTAGTGGACATTCGTGAGTTCAAATATGTTCTTCCTCCCAAATAATCTAAACCTGGCTATGATACCACTTTGTAATGCCCCCACTCATCACATGAAATATAACAGTGGGTCCGGTCGGGGCCCCACGCCATATGTCACAGACAAGCGGTGGAATTAGTGTGGAAATCAAAATCTACTCGTATCCTAACTCAAATATTCTAGCACAACATTTTATGTTAGATGAACTCACCTCAGTGAATGTCCACTAATATACAAACTCCACATTTATATATCAAAATCAGGAATGTAAACAACACACACCCATGGCCTTATGGCCTTACAGGTTTCTCTTTACACAAATGTACAACTTCATACATCGGCACACAGGCCGACCACACATGAAATCCAACTACGCTTTGCACTGCCTTCAAGGGCCTTTAACATCAATCTGCCATTTTCTCTCAAGTCAATTCCAGCATCAACACCTGCAATTTGATATCCACCCAAGAGCGGCAAACAAAGTAACGGTCAACATTAGCTGACCAATTATAACGACCATACCCCTGAACCGGGGCTGTGGTTCCTTCCCTATATGCATTACCATCACAAGCTATCTCAATCTACTAATCACAACCATATCACAAATGACGGTATCGACCAAACGCTCCGTGCACTCAGGGAACCCTATTGTTGTACCAGATATCCCAGTCGTACACCGCTGATCAGAGGTTCTTCACTTGTTGGTTGGTCGGTTCCATCCTAGTCCACCAATCCCGCAGGCTGGCGACATTCCGTCCATATCACTCAGAGGTACTACCTCACAGCATCCACAAATAACCAGAGTAGATCGACCCACACAAGTGGTGTAGCAAGTCGGGTTTATCGATGTTTCCCAGGCATTACCACCAATCGACCCCTCATCTATTTCCGATCGACCCACCCCTGTAGTGCAGCAAGCCGAGTTTATCCCGGCTCCCTAGGCGTTGTCACCAATCGACCCCTTATCTATCCAGATCAACCACCTTAGTGGTGTAGCAGGCCGGGTTTATCCCGCGCTCCCAAGGCGTGCTACCAATTGATCTCTCATCACAACTAGGAGCTTACTCAAAGCCTCCATACATTCATAAGCACATTCATACATCCATACATCCATCCAACAAAGCATAAACCTTTCATATCATCAAATACATGGAGTCTTCTCCGGTTTACCCATAATCATCACCAATCCAGACTACCCGTCCAGATGGGCTTCACACAACATGCCTATGTCGTACTCCACACTTCCGGCTCTAGATGCAGACTCAACCAAGGAATCACTTGCGATATCCACCTCTTGGTGGAGGATCCCAAACACATGCATAAAGAACATACTTTGATTTCCAAGAAGGAGATCGTTACCCTTGAAGATCGCTTCGGCGCCATGAAGTAGCCGGATGGAAGTCACCGCCTCGGCTTTGCCTTCACGATTCCGTTCTCAGATCTTGAATCCGCACTCTGAAGCTCCTCTAGCAGCTAGTTTCTTCTTCCTCCTTTCCTTCCATAGCTCTCCTTCTCTCTTTCTCTCTCTTAGAAAGTGAGAAGAAAAGAAGAATGAAAATGAGGGAATAACTCCTCATTCTAGGCCTTATATCCACAAGGAAGCTGCTTGGACACTTAGGCTCCAGGATAGGGAAACGAATGGCTCAGATTTGCCCAAAAATAAGCTGAACACGGCCTGACACGCCCTGTGACACTCCCGTATCACAAGCCGTGTCATTTAAGCGGTAGACAACCAAGTCAAATCCAACCAGTGCACGACCGTATGACACGCCCATGTCACACCGTACACGCCCGTGTCATGCCCGACACGCCCATGTCTACCAGTCATGTACTTCACACATCACAATCTCCACTTCACCCGAGCAGGACACGGCCATAGGACACGCCCGTGTCATAGGCCGTGTACACCAGGACACACCCGTGTCCACCAGTACACGCAGTACCGCCTGAAACCTGCAAGGGACACGCACTGTGACATGCCCGTGTCACATGCCGTGTACCCTGCACTCGACGATCTTCGGCCGAAATTCGTCGACCACACCACCAACTGCTCAACCCGAGCAGGACACGCCCTGGGACACGCTCGTGTCCCACGCCGTGTCACCTAAACCTGAACCCAAAGTGGGCTTTGGGGTGTTACAAACTTGCTGCTGAATTGGTGGGTGTGATCATACCAACCTGGCGATCCCCTTCTGTGGATCTGAAACAAAAGGAGCTGTTCTTGCACAAGGTGTAGAATTTTGCCCGTCGGCGTGAGATGTACGAGGTTAGTGGTAGGGGATACTTTTCTTCCCTGGGCCCTAAAGCCTTCGCCTCGCCCTCATCTCGCGTGACTGGGGGGATCTATCACAAATCAGCGTTCAGCTGAGGAGTGAAAGATCTGCAGGGCCTGTTTTCATTTTTCTTTTGTTGATGTGTATGACTATAGACCTTTTCATTACGTGTTGAACTTTTGATTTGAACATTATATAAAAGTGCTAATACATGTATTTGGTCCACCTTAAGGACGGTAAAGAAAAGGGCTTATGTGAGACAACCCAATTTTGCTGCTTTTAATTTTCTCAATTTTGCTGCTGTTATTATATGCTTATAGTATGCGTGGTTGAAGATATTCTCTTATGCAGGTGGAGTTGGTTTGGGCCGTGGACTATCTGCTGAAATTAACGCAAATCTACTTGTATGCTTATTTGCTGAGCATGGGGTAACCTCTTCCCTCAACTTTTATTTTTCTATTTTTATTGCAAATCATGGATAGATTGTTTAGTATAAGTCTGGTGGGGGAAAGTTTTGCGAGTTACCTTTGCACATGCACTTGTATACCACAAGAGTATTTTCATTTTCGGTTTTTATTTTATCATGACATCATTGTGCACCTACACCGCATGAGCGCGCACTTAAGCACGCGCTCGGCCTAAGTTTAATTTATTTCTTTTGTGTTAAATTTAAGATAGTGGTGCTGGCTCAGGATTTTTATATAGGGTAGTGTGAAACTCGTACAATGCTCCTAATCGAGGACTCATGGTGTGTAGAAATAGTATAAATTTAATCTTTCTTTATGATCGTAGATTTATGCTTTTCTGTATTTGTAAATAATGTTTGTACTACTCAAAACTGTGGAATCTGGAGCAATCGAACGTTAATGTAGGAATGTGTGTAGCCGCCACTAGCCTCGTATTGCTCGAGTCGGGAGGAAGGATCATCTTTCTTGTTGACTAAGAACTTGCCCCAAGCTACTCTCAAAGCATTGGTGCACGGTTAGTCTAACGTGAGCGTGATGTAGGCCATCATTTTGGCCCGGTTGAGCCTTGTACCCATCCTAAAGATAATCCTTGTTAGCCTATTTTGAGCCTACCCATCCTATTGATTTAGCCCCACTTCGCGATCACCAAAGCCTCAAAGCTTTTCCCAGTTGCAAACCCCAATTTTGCTGTAGTAGTATGATACTTCTCCCATTGGTGTTGTGGTTGTGGAGTTATTATGTGGTTGTGCAGTGAAGATATTTTGAAAATTTGGCTGAAGGTGCATTGTAAAAAAATAAAAATCTAAAAATAAATAAATATATATGCATTGATGATATAAAAGAAGAAAGTGAAAATGCAGAGTTTGCTTATGGTATTATTGTGGTGTTAGGCAGTGCACACACCTGTGTTGTCAAGTTAAAGTCTGGTGGTGTGGTGCACCTGCATGTTTGGTTGGCAAGGGGATTTCTTTTGTATAAGCTCATTTGGGGATGTGTGTATCCATCATTCTTATCCCTTTTCCATCCTTACCTACGTATATACCCAAGCCCCGTTATTTCCCTAAAGTCCTACGGATACATGCTAGAGTCAAACTAGCGTTGTGGAGAGAGTGTGAACGGGCAAGCGTATGGTCTCCGACATTGATGGATTTCTTTAGAGGTGATCTCAAGCCCCGGTCTTTGGCAATGCTCAAGTTAGTGGCCTGCCTACTTTCTGCCAACGCATGACCGAACGATTTTTCGGTATTTTATTCTTGAGTAGATACAATATTTATATACACCTGTCGAAATTTATAAACTTCGTAGCATAATTACAAATTGTGTATATTATATTTTCTATGTCCATGCAGTTTTTGATTTCTCGGTTTACTGTATTTAGAAATTACTAAGCCAGCTAGCTGTTTTCTAGTTCACAGAGGGATGATTTGCTCAGGACATGCAAATGATTAAGTCTGGTGTTGTGATGATTCTGATATTTATAGGGTTTTTTCGGACTCATCTGGGCTTATTATCTTGCATGTGCACTACTTTTTCAATTGGAAAAGTTATATTTTTGTTTAGATCTTCACTTGACCATTTTGTGCACTGTTTTGGCCCAAGGGTGTGCATTTGTGCATTGTGTTGTTGGGGGTAAGCACATGGTGCTCCCCATGACTCTTTCCTGTTGTTTTCTTTGTTTTATATTTGTTGCTGGGAGCTTGTGCTCCAGTTTTGGTTTTGTTGTGCAGTTGGTGCGTTTTCCCCAAGGCATGAATTCTGTTTTGAGGAAAACACACGGTCATGCATTTTATTCGCGCACGGTTTGTGCCCGATCATGCGTTTTGTTCAGCTGGAAGAACGACGAGTTGAGCTCGATGAATTTCGTCGAGCTGAGTTCGACGACCCTCACGCACGGTAGACGCATGGTTTCATCATAACTGTACGCGACGGAAACGCACGGTTTTCCTGTAGCTTTCTAGTTTGTTCCTTTCTGTGGTTAATCGTGTGCTTTGTTCACGTACGGGCAGCAGCTCCCATGTGCGAGTTAAACGTACAGTTCCCCTATAGTGTCCTAAATTCCTGCTCTGTCGCTACTCGTTCGATTTCCTTCTCGTACGGGCAAAAACGTTCGTACATGAGTAAAACGTACTGGTCAACGCTTCTCCTTCTGCAGGCTTGTTCTGGAAGTTAATATCGCACGGTTTGCGCACGGTCATGCGCAAAACCATGTGTGCCTATTTTTCTGACCTAGTTCTATTTATGCGCAAATTTCTTCTTCTTTAGGGGGAGTTTCGACCCAGTCCGACCCAGCCTCCATTTTCTGCTCTTTTGAGCGGGAAAATCTTCCCTCCAGCCACCATTTTCTCTCTCCTCCTTGGAGAGTTGATCCGGCCACCATTTATACTCCAAGATCGAGCAAACTCTTCATCTTCGGCCACCATTGTCATCTCCAAGCTCCAATCTCCATGTCAAGCTCAAAGGTTGCAGCATCCATGAAGTTCTTCGGTTAGAACCAGCCAACAATTATTCACGAAGCTGACAGGATATTTGAAGGAAGTGACAACCCTTTTTGGTTCCAGGACGTCAACCGAAGATCGAGTTCGGACAAGGACCGACAACCCTTGAATCCGGCCGCGAATCTCGGAGAGACATCGTGCGTTTGGTTGATTCTCTCACCCTTCACTAATAGAGTTTCCTTTTTCTGAATATTTGAATAGTTTGAATGATGTCTATGAATATTATTAGCTTGAATATTTCAGCATGTCTAGGTGTTGATTTGTTTCAGTTCTTGATAGCTTGTTGAGCTACATTTTATCTTGGCTAGTTGTGATTGTGCCGTTCTAGAGATTGCTAGAAGCATGCATTGCGAAGAGGTGATTGCGACCCTCATTAGCTCATCCATCTTCCCTATTACTCTCTTGAGTAATCCTCCCAAGAGACGCAGTGTTGGCGTCCCGTAATTGGATTTTTAGCAATTGATTTAGGAAAACCCCAAATCAAAACCCCCTTTGGTTACTTTCCCGCTAGCAATCCCTTTTTCATATAGCGAAATCACACTTCCTACTTTCACTCCTCGAGAGATAGATATCCGGGGATTCAACTCCTCACATTATTATGTGACTATGATCGGTACACTTGCCGACGCATCATATGCAAGCCATGAGATTTATATCATGGCTTCCTTCGTAGCGATGTCATGGGGCGAGACAAGCCGCCAGGTGCAGGAAGTGATGTGGTGGTCCTCTGAGCTCTAAGCCCGGGTCGTTACAGATTGTGATGGCCATGGTTTTTCTTCGTTGCGGGTGTTATTTGTGGACAAAAACAACGCCGCAATGATGGATCCCTCTATTTGTACCTTGTGGAACTCTACCAGGTGTTTGAGCATTTGCGATGTATGTGGAATAACCAGTCTCCCTGCAATTAGACGGATAATATATCTGTAGGGGTGAGTCCGGACGAGTCACCTCACCCATATTATTTTTGGTGGAGTTGACCACATGTGCCTAATATAGTTGTTCATTCTACCTGATGATTTAGTCGTGATTTTTCCCCTTATAGTTTTGTGCATCTGGGGTCTTTTGTTGTACGTGACGATTCACCTAAGTGTTCCTTTCCAATTTTTGTACCGTACTGTTGTACCTTATTACAATATTTTTGGTCTTTGGTTGGTACCCTTTGTCCTTTCTTTACTTTGGCTTACTTTTTCTATCATCACTTATACTTTCTTGCTGAGGTGTTCTGTCTTTTGAATGCCTTAGGTTCAGAGATGTAGCTAGTAGTGGAGCTAGTTTTGGAGTTCCTGAGCAGCAGTGTTGGCTGTGGTTTTACCTTGCCATTGAGAGGTAGTTTGTTGTTTTAGTTTTTCTTGCCGTAGTTCAGACATACTTTGTATTATGTGGGTTTGTGTCAGATTGTTGGCGCCCACAACATAGTTGGTTTTGGATACTTTGCTAGTTGCTATTTGTTTTCGTTCTGATTGGTTAGGTTACTTGCTCTCTGGGATGTTTTATGCTAGGATTACATGATAGATATTTTCAAGTATAAAAAAACTATTATTATTACTTCATGCATTACATGTTTTGAAATTCTAAATCACTATATTTAGCGATCATAAAAATCTAATTTTACTACTATTAAAAACCTAGAGCTTGCATATCATGTGATGTCCTCTGGGGACATTTATACTCAGGTAGTATGTCTAATCTTATAAAATAAGTATTTCTGCGGCGTATAACTATATATTTCTCGTGGATTAGATGGGCCACTAAGCCGAGGGATACATCTAACTGCTTCACTTAAACTGGATTTTTCTATAAATAACTTAAAGATTGTTCATTATGTGTTAAGTAGGAGTTTTGACTGATCGTCCGTAGTTATCCCCTACTAACGTGGCATCATGACGCACATTTTCCATTACTCTGATACATCCTTAAAGGAGGTGAAAATGCGAGTCGTGATAGCATGCTTGTTTCATCTCTCCGATTTAACATCAATCCATAAAATGTGCAGAACAAGATCCCCACTGGATCATTGCTATGCAAGAGGAACTCAATTAACTTATGAGATGTAGAGTTTGGAACTTAGTTCAAAGACCCAAAGACTATCCGGTCATTGGAACAAAGGTCAGTCTTTAGAAATAATTTGGATGTTGAAGGAATCATTATAAGAAATAAAGCAAGATTGGTAGCTCAAGGATATTCACAGGAGGAAGGCATAGACTATGACCAGACATTTGCTCCTATTTCAAGATTTGAGGCTATCAGAATTTTTCTTGCATTTGAAGCATTCAAAAGATTCAAAGTATATCAAATGGATGTGAAGAGTGTCTTTCTAAATGTAGAGCTCAAAAAGGAAGTTTATGTTGAACAACCTCTAGATTTTATCCCTCCAACTCACTCTTCCTATGTTTTTAGACTTAACAAAGCACATTATGTTCTTAAACAAGCTACAAGAGCATGGTATAAGACTTTTGCTAGTTTTCTTCTAAAGAAGAAATTTAGTATAGACATAATAGATAAAACATTATTTTTTAGAAATCATAAATCTAAAATTTTACTAATACAAATATATGTTGACGACATAATCTTTGGCTCTACTGATTTCAAACCATGCAAAAGGTTTTCTGACCTGATGCATGCTAAGTTTGAAATGAGTGGCATGGGTGAGCTATCCTGCTTCCTTAGTTTACAAGTGAAGCAAACTCCTGATGGCATTTTCATATACCAATCCAAGTATACTAAAGAGCATATCAAAAGATTTGGGATGTCAGATTCCTCAGCCATGAAAACACCTATGCCTACAAATGTTGTTATTGATACTAATGAACATTGAAAGCCTGTTGATTAGAAAATATATATGGCTATGATTGGGTGCTTATTATACCTAACAGCTAGTCGACCAGACATAACATTTACTACTTGTATTTGTGCTACGTTCCACGTAAATCCTAAAGAATCACATCTAATTTTAGTTTAAAGGATTTTAAGATATATAAAAAGTTGTCCTAATCTAGGACTCTAGTATCCTATTGAGTCAGGATTTGAGTTAACTGGAGTCTGAGATACTGACTATGCTGGATGCAGGGTTGACAGAAAAAGCACATCAGGAACTTGTCAGTTCCTTGGTGATAGGCTTGTTTCATGGTTTTGTAAGAAGCAAACCTCTGTGTCAACTTAACTTGCTAAGGCTGAATACATTGCAGCTGGTTGTTGTTGTTCACAGATTTTGTGGATTCAGAATCAGCTTCTAGATTATGGTTTTAACCTATCTATTTCTATTATTTTCTGTGATAACACAAGAGCAATATCAATAGCACAGAATCCAGTCCTACATAGTAGAACTAAACACATTGAAATAAGACATCACTTTCTAAGAGATAATGTAGACAAGAACAAAATTAAATTAGAATTTATCCCTACAATTTTTCAAAAATCAGATATATTTACTAAACCTTTAGATGCAAAGAAACACATTGACTTCTTAAATCAGTTAGGCATGATTAATGAATAATCACTAAATTAACTGTTAATTCTGAGATCGATGAATTGTCCACCTTTCGTCGAACGGAGCTCGACGAACTGTGAACTCTTCATGAAATTTTTGTCTAACGAAGATCGATGAAATATCTTTATAAACTATTTCGTCTAACGAAGATCGACGGATTAGCTTCAAGTATTTTTCGTCGAACGGAGCTCGACGAAATATATTTCTTTCCAAAACTTTCGTCGATCGGAGATCGACGAAACATATTTCTTTTGAGAATTTTTCATCGAACTAGGATCGAAGTTTTGTTTTCGTCGGACAGAGTTTGTCTTTTCAACTTCTGAAAACTTATGATTAGGTTTTCATCAAACTCTGTCCCGCGCTTTCTCCATTTCCCGTCTCTTACGCTTGATCTTGTCAGTTTTGCAGAAAAATGTCGGTGAAGCAGGCAATTCTCTCTGGCATCGAATTTGACGAGGGTTTTGACATAGAGATGGACTCTTTCCGTCATTCAGATCAGATTTTCAAGGATATATTACAACTGTTTGAGGTACAAGATCTGCAGAATTTTTTGTCTACATGAATCAAACTCCCCGTCTTGGAAATCAAGGAATGGGTCTATACTACAAGGATTCAAGACCCTACAACTATTACTGGATAAATCACTGGAAATTTAGTTTCTCTTACCCCAATAGTTCTATCTGAAATTTTTCGATTCATCAATGGTGAAGATGACTTATAAATGCTAGATAGAATGGGTCATAACCAGGGAAACCCTAACCACCTATTGAAGAAAAAATTTTCAATTGAGTATAATTTTTTAGCTGATGTCATTGGAAAAGTTCTGTTAGGAAAACACTCTGCACATGACTATATAACCGGGCATCAGTTTCACTTGATGAGTGCTTTGGCTAATAAGAAGTCTGTGAACTGGGAACAATTATTTTTGATTCAATAAGAAAGAAACTTAATAAGAAAGATGACAGCTATGGAAGAATCCTGGGAATCTTCCTCCAAACCAAGTGTCTTGAACTATTAGTCTCCCTGACCATTCACATCAATGCCTCCAAAAGGCTTACTTCTGCCTTGTTTGGAAGATGGTAGAGGAAAATTCGTAAGCCATCCAGGGTTACATCCTTCAGGACAGTATCTAAAAACACAAGTGCTGTTACAACCACTCTCCAAACCCCAACAGAAGTTTGTGCTCCTCATTCTTCTCCTCGCCATCTCCACCTCATTCTCCTACACAGCCAACTCCACCTTCTCTACATTTACGTGAACAAATTCCCTCATCAACTACACATATGGAATCACCACTTCCTCGGTCAGCACTCCACCTCATTGAGGATACACCATCCACTTCCTTCCATCCATAATCTTCCACTCCACATCAATAATCACCAGATCAGTCACCTATTCAGTCACCTCCAACATCTCCATTACTCTCATCTCCTCCTCACATCTCATACTTTCATCTCCGCCACAATCACTTATTCAAAAGATAATTCATGATGCCATACCAGATACATTCCTTCTGTCATCCCTCCATCATCCATTCCTCAAGCTTTCTATCTCTACTCCAACTATGAAAACACCTTCATCCCTTCTAACTCCATTCCATCTACCTTTGTATCTACTCAGGCTCCTCCTGAGTCTATGTATGTGGGATTTTCTTCCATTGCTTCAAATATTCTTGAATTTATCACTCCAACCCTCAAGAAGATGATAGCTGAAGCAGTAGATTTTATTGTTGCTTCTATTTCTTCCCTCTCTTCTCAGCTATTCTCCTCCTCTACTGTCTCTTCTTATGGGGGACAGGATTCAGGTCTTCCTGGATCTAGGTAGGGGGAGATTTTTAATGAAGCAGTTGCAGATACAGTAGAAGTTCCAGATACAGCAGTTGAAGAACCAACAACAGCAGTATTGGATGATATCCAGGATACTGAGATGATCAGTTCAGTTGATGATTTGTTGATAGCAGAACCAGAACAAATAACTGTTGGTGATATTTTTATTAATCCAATAGTGAACTTTAATTCTTTATTATCAGTTTTTTGATACTTTGTACAGTTATTATCCAATTTTTGAATAATATCCCTCTAAGGCTATAGTATGTAATACAACTCCCATTAGTCCATTAGTTTTAAAGCAACTAAGGGCCAACCTTACAATTGTCTCTTATCAGTTTATAGCTACTAATGAAACAATAAATATTATATTACAGATTTCTTCCCCTTTTACATTTGCTTGGGATGAAACCACAATGCCCAACTTTGATGATCTTCTTAATGAAGACATGAAGCAAGAAGAAGATTTTGTAACATTATAGCCAGAGGCTTAGACTGTTGATTACACTGAGTTAATTAAATAGATTGATGATTTATATGGTTTGCCTGAAGATGGATCTGATGATGATGAAGAATCTAATGAGTCAGATGACTCAAGTTTTAAAAAGAGAAAGTCAAAGAAGAAGGCTCCAACAAAGGTTGCTCCTAAACCTTCTGCCACAACTAATATTCCTTACTATGTTCTTCATGGGATACCCCTCACTCCAGACCTGCACCAGTGCATGAGCTTCTCAAAAAATTAAATGAAGAAAAGGAAGAAGAATGAAGAGGTATGCTTCACCTCCAAGATCTAGGAGAGGACCTCCTCCTCCTCCAGCAGCAGGAGAAGCAGGTAATATTTCTCATTCTCAAAGATCTAAATCTTCTCATCATCAATCTTGATCCACTTAGAGCAACAAAGACAGACCCTCAAGGTCAAAATCTCAGAGTAGCAGCCAGCAACATCCAGGTCAAATAAGACAGCAGCAACAACACTCAAGCCCAGAGAAGCCTCCTTCCCCAGCTTATGATCCAAAATTGGACCCAAACTTCAGAATGCTAAGGTTCAATGAGCTCATCTCTCTATCTCCAGTCAAGAAAGCTAAAGCAGAAGGGAAGGACACTTCTCAGTTCTCAACTATGTCTTCTTACAGACAAAAAGAGCTTGATAGGTATGGTGAGAAAAATGTATTCAATATGGACAGATACATGAGCTTACATCTAAAGGCAGTAGTGTCGAGGACTACCTCTTTGAAAATGATTGGCTCTCAAGATTTGAAGATGATTCAACAGGAAGCTACAAATCCTAACAGGATGATGATCTTCACTAAATCATCTTCTGACTCTACCTCTAATGCTCCAAAGAAAGACAATTGATTTTTGATTTTCTAATTGTGTTTATGTTTATAACTTTCAAAGCACTTTGTCTTTATTTTTGTTAAAAAAACTTTTCTACTAGATATTTTATGCTTTCTATTTTTTCCTTTGTAAATAGTATCCTCACCCAAATAGGGGGAGATTATTGGAACCCTGTTACTGATTTGGGTACTAGAATTACTACTAGGATGATTAGTTTGACCAACCTTATAGAGTCTTGGGTCATAGGTTATTATCAGGGTTCATTGCCTTAGAAGAACTCCAACAAAAAATAAGTTAGACGAATGTAGAAAATCAGTTCAACAAAGGCAAAGCTGCGATCGACGAAAGCAGAGCTGCATTCGACAAAAACATGCTCAGTTCGACCAATCAGAGTCTTAACTCTGAAGTTTAGCTCGACGAACTTTGAGCCCCGGTCGATGAACTCCGATCTCTACTCAGAAACTCAGCTCAACGAAAGTCAAGCTCAGCTCGACTAACTCTGAGCTCAGGTCAACAAATAAGAAGATTCAGTTCGACAAATTCTGGGCTCAGGTTGATGAAATGCTTGCTGAGTTCGACTAATTCTTTGGAGTATTTTAGGTAGTTTTATTTACAAAAGGCTGAATAGTTTCAGGCTTAATTTCAGGGTGTTATATATTCTGAAGGCAGGATAATTTAAAGGCTTAATTATAGACAACTATGATTCTGATATTTAATGCAAATATTCTAACGAATATAGTCATTTTGAGGCACCATCAAATTTTTGGGTTTCTTTATGAGGATGGCACAACACTTGTGCACGCAGCGGAAGAATAAAAACATCAAGAAAAACCCAAAAGAGATGAGATCGGGCCATGGTAGTTTAATCAAGAAGTTAACATACAACTAGGCAAAAATTACCTCGGTGGCGTTGAGTCACAACTCAATGGAGATGCTCCAAGCTTCGTGTACTTGCTGGTGGCGAGTTCTACGTGGAATGATATCCACGTCTCTGCAGAAATCCACACGAGCGGGAGAACACCGACTTTTCCGTCGCACGGATAATCGGGAAGGAGAATGACCGCACCTTGCTTTTCCACGGACTGCTAGGTCCGCGCCAGGGATAGCAACACCAGCGACAATCGCCGGAGAGGAGGAGGTCGACGGAGCAAGCACGGCGGCGGAACACTTCCGTCGGCGGATTCGGGATCGGCGGAACGAGCGAAGAACGGCGGAACACTTCCGTCGATTCGATCAGAGAGCTCGGCGGGATTCGATCAGTGATAAGTCCCGAAAACCCTAAGTATTTATTTATACCAAAGGCATAAACAGACTTAGGAATATCGCTATCCGCAGACCACCCAGAAAATTAGGGTTCCAGAATCGGCGAGAATCACTTAGCAGATTCGGTGAGAATCAATCGGCGAGAATCACCTAGGATCGGCGAGAATTAGCTAGGATCGGCGAGAATCAGTCGGCGAGTATCACCTAGGATCGGCGAGAATCAAAGTACAATACTCGACGATTCACGTCGAACGTGGGTTGACGATACACGTCGACCCGTGGTCGACTATTCTTACCAATCCTTCAAGGCAACATTTGCCCATCCCGACGATCCTTTAAGGCAACACTTTGCCCATAACCCCATTCAGGTCGGTGATTGGTAACCTTTACCAACACAGTCAATCATCCAACTTCTCCACATCTCTTATGTGCGACCCTGCAGGCTCATATCGCGTTGGTAGTGAGATTACATGTTTGACCACTTCTAGATCACCATGGTAACTCCAACAGTCTCCCACTTGATCTTGAAAGTATCAAACCAAAAACCTCACAAACAATGAGCGGCATCTAGCAATGCATCTTTGCTCCCCAAGCAATAAGATTTTATAACTCATAAGCCTTTATGACCAATGTATCAGCGTTGTCTTTGTCCCTTTGTCCCTTACATCCGGAAAGAACTAGAGGCATGTACCGTGTCACCCTCGTAATAGCTCAATCCAAGTTTCTTGATCCAGGACGGACTTCCAGAGAATGGTGAGTCCAATATCACATATTGACTCAACCAAGCATGGCCATGCATTTCTCAGTCCAGTTCCATCAAGGGGCCCATGGATGCAACTCCTGTCATACAGGAGGACAAATCTCATATCTGCTCACACACAAACACCCAAATGATTCGTAACATGCCCAACAACCACCTTTATCATCAACCTTTCTCAAGGAAGACTTTAGATGCCATCAAAGCACGCTCTTCCTCACTTGATGAATGCTGTGACTTCAGGTCAAAGGACCACAACACCATTGTCAATTGAGACCTACTCGTGACACGATTGGATGACAATCCACAGAGTAGTCTCAGGTTGGGTCTGTCCAGTACAACTTGTTCACTAACAAGTACCCACGTGATGACTTGATATCACAATATCATGACCTGTGAGAACCGGTCATCAGTCAACGTATGTGCTAGCCTTCATGTACCATCATCACCCTTAGCTTCTATGATGATACTCGACCAGGGACCTTTTAAGAATGAAGCTTCAAATAAATCATAGGCTCTCACATTCAAGTCACGTACTTCTAAGGGTATCTATTATGTTAACATTTAACTATCATATAGAAAAACTCATAATAAAAGAACTTGCCATTAATTGTAAGAGAAAAACTAGGTACAATGTTCATCATATGAGCAAATGGCCAACAAAATACATGTTTACATGCAATCCACAAGATTCTCACTAGAGTTGATCATTTAGGTATCGTATACCAATCGATCTAGTATGATACCATCATGCTTTCTCTGCGCGAGAGGCTTTGTGAGTGGATCCGCAATATTCTCCTTAGTCGGCACTCTGCAAATGTTCACATCTCCTCGTTCGACAATCTCACGAATAAGATGAAAATGCCAGCTTCGACAAAAAAGGCACTGCTTAGCCGGCTTCGGCGGTGCAACGGGTGCTGAAGCCGAATAAAAGTAGTGCGGCAATGGCTCCGAGGGTCGGTAGCTAACCGGCTTATGTCTACGATATGTAGATTCCTGAATTTCCTGGCTACTATACTTCTGAGGGCATCTGTCGCTACCATGAGAGATGTCTCCACAATGACGACAACGGATATTGAAATTGGCCCACATTGCGAAGATTTCAAATATAAAGGATACAACTACTTGGCATAGATTCTGCGCATAAAACTAACAATTCCATCTGACGGAATAACAACACAAGAGAAAAGGGATCAAAACAAAATGAAACAATACAACTCTTATAACGAAATTCTCAGTCATCCTGAGTCGCTCTACAGTTGCATTCCCCGGCAACGGCGCCAAAAACTTGATGCGTTTAAATCGGCAAGTGCACCGGTCGCACAAGAAATAAAGTTTTGGGAATAAATCCCCGAGTGTCGGTCTCTTGAGGAATGCAATTAGCGTAAAGCGGCAACAGTACAAAAAATATTGAAATGAGAGTTATAGAGTAAAAAGAGGACTTGGGATATTGGGGATGTTTGATCTACTAAATTAGTAAAAGCTATGCGGGTCGAAGGCACCACTTCGCAAGGTGGAGTGGGTGTTTCGGCCGCGATGCCGAATTTCGGTTGGGCGAGTTGACGGAAAGCTAATGGATGGAAGTGTTCTTGTGTGGAGTGCAATCGGGTGAGACACGGGAATGGAGTGGATGTGGAGTGAGCGAGGAGCATTCACAGACACTACTCACAAGCATAAGAAAAATACTAACATCCCATTAAATATAAAATAACCATGATGTTCATGGATGGAAGTGTTCATTACAATGTTTTAAACAATTCCATACTACAGAGGAAGGGGAAGAGGAGTAAACCAAAAGAGAGTGAAGATCCACCGCGGGTCATGGCCGGAGTAGCGAGTTGTCAATCTGCTTCCGGGTCTCAGTCCAAGGAGGCTTCCGGTACCGACGAGCTGTCATCTCGAAGGACTTTAAGTCCATTCTCTAGGTTGTCTACTTCACCAACTCCGGTGGAAAGTTTGGAGTTGAAGTCGTCAATGGCCGAGGGCTTCTCCGGAGAGTTTGAAAAGCTTCGGAGTAGCTAGCTCTTGACTCCCGACGAAGGTGGAGGTGATGGAGCAGCTGGAGAAGTAAAATGGCGATTCCCGCGCACTCCCGATTGAAGTAATAATGACAGGCGTTGACCTAAATCACGGAGCAGGGCCTTAAATACGGAGGCATTAGAAGCAGTGCACACGATCAGTGGCGCACGACCAGTGGTCGTGCGCAGTGTCGGTCGATGATTGTGCGCCATTTCCAAATAGACCTGCAACCTGGATAAGAAGCATCAGCATATATGCGCACGATCAGTGGCGCACGAGCAGTGGTCGTGCACACTAGATCCACTGATCGTGCGATTACTGGGACAGGATTAGGAAAATGAGATTGTAATGTGCACGATCGGTGGCGCACGACCATTGGTCGTGCACATTAATTCCAGTGGTCGTGCGCAGTATTCCTGCATGATCGGGGTCTCCCGAGCAGTTCCGGAGCATGCACACGAACCCTGCACCAGCAGAAGAGGCAGATAGGCCACCAAACGTGCACACCACATCCCCAAGACAGGGTTAAAGAACAACAAAAATACAGAAACACAAGAAGCACATAGAAATGGGCCTATAGTGTACTTAATCGTGAAATAGGTACATAAGCAAATATAAGCAATAAATGTTCTCAAGTGTAGTGCTAAGACGAAAAACTTGGCCCAGATGAGTCCAAAAATCAGTGTAAAATGTGGACTCATCAACCACTACAAAAGAGTCCAAATACTCCCAAAATACTCGATTCATCAAGTCCATGAACACGGATGGCACGTTCGTCAACCCAAACGGCATCACTGAGAACTCAAAGTGACCATACCTCGTACCAAAAGCAGACTTGGGTATGTCCTCGTCTCGAATTCACAACTAATAGTACCCTGACTTCAGATTCATCTTGGAATACACCACCGACCCAACCAACTGGTCGAACATGTAGTCTATCCGAGGAATCAGATACTTATTCTTGACAGCCAATTTATTCAACTCTCGGTAGTCTATGAACAACCGCATACTACCATCCTTCTTGTTCATGAATAGCACTGGTGCGCTCTGCGGTGATGAACTGGGTCTAATATACCCTTGCTCCAATAGTTCCTGCAACTGTACTTTGATTTCGGCCAAGTCCTTTAGTGCCATCCAAAAAGGAGGATGTAACGCCGGCCTAGCCACTGGCACTAACTCGATCGAGAAATCAATCTCCCATCGAGGAGGAGCTCCAGGAGGCTCCTCAGGATACACATCCTCGTACTCCGCCACTACTGGCACTTCCTGAAGTGATAACTTTGAAAGGTGAACTTACCAATAATGCTACAAGTGCAACTTCCCCTGGTTAACTGCTCGCACCAACTGCATGGCCGAAATTAGGGAAAATGCCGCTCCACGAAGGCCCTCAAACTTAACTTTTGACCGCCCTTCACCCCTCAGGGTCACCACCTTAGAAGGGCAGTCAATACTGGCACATTGCTCTGCAAGCCAGTCCATTCCCAAAATGACATCGAACTCCACCAATGGCAAAACCCCTGCTATCACCGTGAAGTCGACCCCGCCAAGATTCCAACAAATGCACCCTTTTGCATCGGTGGTCATGGATGACCCATTGGGCATGAGCACCTTCAGCTCTACGTCCGCCGAGAAAGACTCAACTCCAATTCTCCTGATAAAGCATTCCGCAAGAAAAGAGTGTGATGCTCCCGTATCAAACAATACCCTTGCGGAGTATCAAGAAACCAACACAAAGCCTGTCACCACATCGGATTGACGGATCGCTTCCTGCTGCCCAAGGTTATAAGCCCTTAGTTGCACAGGTTGAAACAGAGAAGCGCTAGACTCTGCCATCTTTCCTTTCTCTGCTGCATTGGAGCCGGAGCGCACAAACTGCTCCTGTCTAGGCTCCTGCCCAACACCTCCTTGAGTACAAAAATGAGCTATGTGGCCCACCTTGACACAATTAAAGAACATCGGTGGTCCCATAAAGCGAGACCCTCCGGACGTCAAGTTGCTTTTCTCACCGGACTTGAAAGGATAAGACTTTTTCTTCCATCTATTCCCTTCAGACTTCCCTTTGGATTGAGAACGCTTCCCTTCCCCTTGCTTGCCTGCAAAACCCTTACGACATTGGGTTCGCTCCAAATCACTCTCCAGTGTTCTGGCCGCCTCAACCAGCTCGTTGAAACCAACATTCTTCATGTAGATGAGGAGTTGTCTCAGATTCTCCCTTTGCCTATGGTATAAGAGGTTATCCCTCTCCTCATCTTCTGCCATTGTCATTACCGCATGACGACCCAGTCGAGTAAACTCCTGAACGTACTCGTCCACTGTCTTATCCCGCCGCACCAAGTACAGAAATTGCCTTTGAAGGGCCAACATCGTCGAAGCAGGAATGTACTTCTTTAGGAAAGCATTCCCAAACTTTTTCATGGATGGCGTGCGTCCAGGGAACTAGCGAACGCTATGGCTCACCCACCACAACTTCGCATCTCCTTCCAACATAAAGGTCGCAAAATCAGATTTCTTTCCCGCTGGCATCTCTGCCGCCCTCAGAAGTTCTTGCATCCATGCAAACCAATCCTCTGCATCAGTCGGCATGCTGATTCCCTTAAATGTTAGAGGATGGAAGATCAAAAAATATTTCATCTGCCGGTCCCCATGCCCGACAACCACCGTTTCGGCCAACGACTCTACTTTCCTGGCTTCTCTGCCCGGTATGTCCGTCGCCGTATCCGGGATAGCAGGAGTTGCTACCTGAGTAACATGGGTTGCAACTTGTGCTGTCGCTATAGCTTAGGCTACCACCATTGCTTCAACAAGCATGCGACAAAAATCGGCCAGGTTTACACCCATGCCCAAAGGACCGTGAGGAGTAGCGCTGCTCGCCTAAAGCTCTTCTCTTGGCCTCGACGTCCCTGCCTCGGTGTTTGCACTCTTAACAAAAGGAAGGTAATAAGAAATCAGTCTCTAATCACAAGACTCAAACATAAGGACACTCACGGTCCTACAATACTCCTATGTGAATAACTTCTATATGCGATCCAATTATGTTAAATCGACTACTAAACCTCACCTTGGACATCAGCCCAGCTTTGATACCAAATTGTCATGCATCCCCTGTAATGACCATATAATATGGGTCTGGCCGGGGCCCCACAACATATGGATGACATAGCTTTAGCATTAAAAGATGGTATTAACTACCCAACTCAAAACTCAGAATAAAGCAATAGTGGAAACATAAAAACAAAACTAGAAGTTTTCCCCTACCAATCAGGAGTATCAAAATGGCCTTAAGGCCTTACACAAAATAAGCCCAAAACTGAATGATAATAATGTCAAACATCAACATGCAAAAGAACTCCTAGGCTATCTCGACATGCAAGCCGGAAATACCAATAACTTGGAGCATCCCAGTTAAGAAGAAAACAAGTTAGTAAGCATTGTAATCACTTCATGAGGCTTAGGCCTTTTCAGCCTGCGCACATTCTCCTGCTTGCGATCATTGCCCTGTAAAAATTTGTGGTAACGTGGATCAGCAAAGGCTGACCTCTACTGTGTAACCAACACATCTCCTCCCGGCCACCCATAACAGATCCCAGTGCACACCTCCAACTTTTAAGTCAGCACTTAGTATGCCATATACATAAACATGTAAAGCTTTAAAAACATGTTTGAATGTATCAAACAACAAACATGTTTTCTATGTTGAACATATAATCAAAGGGGCCTACTATGCAACATGTATGTAAACTCGGGCTTCACCCAAGGCACCCTATCGTGTATGCCTCTAACAAATCATCATAACAACTGGGTACTTCCAATTTCCCCATCGGCGTAAAGCCGCAAACAAAAATGGTACTGCAATTCCCCTAACGGCATACAAGCCGCCATATGGAAATCTTTCCATGGCCACACCCGCTCGTGGTTCTTAGACCGGGGCTTGCCTCCAAACTCTGACTTCTCAAATCAGGATTCCATCTCACACACAAACAGATTCTAAGAACCCTTGCTGGACCCCACTCGCTCGTGGGCTTCATTGTACGGGCTTGTCCTATGCTTGGCATTCTCGTCTGTCTCACAGAATGGGACTAGTCTCACCGAGACAGTCTCCCCACATGACTTTCACGTCACGGGATAGCCAGCCGACCATGGAAAAAAAGCCGCACCTTAGCAGATCACAATCCATAACCTTTCCCACTCTAATCCATCATTCGTACTACAACATTCCCGCGCACCAAGGAAACTATCTACCGCCAATGCAGAGCTAACTTTGTCTGGTTCCGGCTACACGTACTCACTCAAACAAAATGGGGGAACACATACATCACAAACGGCATCTTGCCGCAACGGATTTATACAAAATCCTTAAGGCTCGCTATGCAAAATCACCGAGTCGGAGTAACAATCGGGATTACGGCTTCACCCACAATGCCTAATTTACTAACGGAGTGGACCTCTAATGCAATATCATGCCGGGGATGGAAAAAATCGACCTAGTGGTTCCTCTTGAACCATGGCGACCCAAACCCCTCTCATTTGAGAGATTTGGTGTCCAAAAGCTTGAAAAGTAGGAAAGAAAAAGATGTTATGCACGCATCTTAGAAACTGAGAGAAGAAATGTCATTACCTTACAACCCCTCTTCCTAGCCAGGGAATCCTTGCTTTGAACGGATTGATACGAGCTCCTCCACGCCATCTCCACGGATCTGGTCTCGTAACAACAATTGGAGCTCTGAAGCTCCGTCTATGGTGGAAGAAAGCTATCTCTCCTTCCTCCTCCATTATCTTCCTCTCCAACCCTAACTCTCACTCTAAAAGATGAGAAAAATGAACAGAAAGACATTCTCGGCCCTATTAAAGTCCTTTGGGCGGAAGATCCTGGGCCCTTGGATCGAGTTTAAGGAAGCATCGGACGGCCACAAATGAAAATGGCAGAATTGCATCCGCCCGCACGATCAGTGGCGCACGACCAGTGGTCGTGCGCACTAGATCCCATGATCATGCTATTAACAATGGCAAAACTCTATAGAAAATGGGATAAACATGCATGAGTAGCAGCGCATGACCAGTGGTCTTACACACTATGTCTAATGGTCGTGCGATTGCCTTAGGCAGAAATTGGAAAAATGGAGACTAATGCACATGATCCAATGATCCAATGATCGTGCGCTAGATCCAATGTCGAGCTCATCGTCCTACCGCCAGCGGTATCTCTACCGCCGTGCGTTAGCTTCCAGCAACTCCTGATCTGAAAATTGGGGGTGTTACATAACACAATTACAAGTTGTAGATATAATATCTGATCTACTTACTGTTAAATACAATAAAGACCCAATGATTGTTCTATATGTTCTCTGATCAACAGATTTGCCTTGATCATCATTATCAACTACATCATTAGTAGGCATGGGTGTTTTCATAGATGAGGCATCTAACATCCCAAATCTTTTAATAAGCTCTTTAGCATATTTAGATTGAGTTATGAAGATGCCATCAGATGTTTGCTTTACTTGTAAACAAAGAAAATAAGATAATTCACCCATGTTGCTCATTTCAAACTTGGAATGCACTAGGTCAGAGAACCTTCTGCAATGTTTGGAATCAGTAGAACCAAAAATTATATCAAAGTATATTTGTACTAGTAAAATCTCAGTTTTATGATATCTAAAAAATAAAGTTTTGTCTATTTTGCCTCTACAAAATTTATTTTCCAATAGAAAATTAGCAAGGGACTCATACCAAGCTCTTGGAGCTTGTTTAAGACCATAAAGAGCTTTATTAAGCTTAAAAACATGAGAAGAGTGAGTTGAAGAGATAAAACCTGGAGATTGTTCCACATATACTTCCTCTTTGATTTCTCCATTCAGAAATGCACTCTTTACATCCATCTATTATACTTTGAATTTCTTGAATGCAGCAAAAGCAAGAAAAATCCTGATAGCTTCTAATCTTGCAATAGGAGCAAATGTTTGATCATAATCAATTCCTTCCTCCTGTGTATATACTTGAGCTACCAATCTAGCTTTATTTCTAACTACGAATCCTTGAGCACCCAATTTATTTCTGAAGACCCAATTGGTTCCAATTACTGGGTAGTATTTGGGTCTAGGAACTAAATCCCAAACTCTACTTCTCTCAAATTGATTGAGATCCCCCTGCATTGCAATGATCCAATAAGGATCTTGTTCTGCATATTTAATTGATTGATGTTCAATCTGAGATAGAAAACATGTATGCATCTGATCTTGATTGAGTTGATGCCCTGTTTACAGAAAAACAGATTTGCCTCCAATCACTTGAGATCTACAATGATATCTAAGAGTGGCATAATCAATAGGTGGAGTTGGTTTTCAATGATTTGTGTTGTTAATTCCTCTTGTGTAATTTCATTAGCGACAACCTTTTCAACATAGATTTCTACAATATCTTCATCACTATCTTCAGCAAACTATTGAGAAGGATGCAATGTATCCTCTTGCTTTATGGTTAATTCATCTAGTTTCTCACACAAAATTTGTTCCTCAAAAGAATCTATGGCAGAGGTATTCCACTCCTTGTAAACCATGTTAGATTCATCAAATGATACATATATGGATTCCTCTATTTTAAAGGTAGATTTATTATAAACCCTATAAGCCTTACTAACAAGAGAATATCCAAGAAATATTCCATCTAAAGCTTTGACTTCAAATTTTTCTAAATGTTTCTTTTCATTATTATGAAAATAACATTTACAACTAAAGATTTTAAAATAACTTAATTTAGGTTTCTTATTTTTAAGCAATTCATGGGGAGTCTTACCCTTGAGTTTATGAATGAGACTTCTATTAAGAACATAATTTACTATGCTTACTGCCTCTGCCCAAAAGGATAGGGGTAAGTGGGCATCTGCAAGTAATGTTCTAGCAGATTCAATTAGAGTTCTATTTTTCATTTCTGCCACCCCTTTTATTGAGGAGTTTTAGGAGCAGAGAAATACTGCCTGATTCCTTCTTTCTCACAAAATTCTCTCATCAGATGAGATTCAAACTCAGTGTCATGATCACTTTTGATCAATGCAATCTAAGTAGTATACTCAATCTTGATGTTACTAAGAAAGTCTGAATTTTTTTTGAAGTTTTCAGACTTGTTCCAAAGAAAGAACACCCAAGTGAATCTGGAGAAATCATCAACTACTAAAGTGTATGACTTTCCTCCCAAACTTTGTATTGCAATAGGTCCAAAAGGTCCATATGTAGCAAATACAAAATTCTGGGTGAATCACTTTTAGATATGGATTTAAAACTACTTTTTAGTTAGCTTATCTAATTGACAAGCCCTACAAAGTCCTTCCTTCTTGTAAGATCCAGAACGTAGTCCTCTAACAAGGTTATCCTTATAAAATTTATCAATAGTTCTAAGGTTTATATGCCCTAATATTTTATTCCAAAGTTCAGTTGATTTACTTATCTGATTAAATAAATATTTCTTAGTTCTAGTAAAATTAAAATTGAATAAAAATATGTTACCTTGTCTAACCCCAGATAAAATAATTGTGTTATCATTGAATGTAATAAAGCAAAAAGACTTATTAAATGATACTTGATAACCTTCATCACATAGTTTACTGATGCTGATAAGGTTATGCTTAAGACCTCTCACATAAGCTACCTTTCTGAAGGTAACTACCCCAACTTTAATATTGTCATAGCCCTCTGTCTGGCCATAGTTGGAGTCTCCAAATGTGGCTTTTGGTCTAAGATTTGCTTTGATGTCTCTTAGATTAGCTTTTCTTCTTATCATGTGTTTCGAGCACCCACTATCCAAATACCTGTGTTCCTCTATGGTACGATAGTTCTTTTCCTGTATTGAAAACAAGTTAGGTATTCTTTACAAAGATTACCTTGGGTCCTACTTTTCTATCATAATCAGTAGAAATATAAGAATATTCAGGTTGATTTTTATATTTAAGTGGATGATATCTCCTGGGAGGAATGATCCACTCAGTAAAAGGATTTAACAACTTTTGAGATTGATAATTCTTTTGAAAAGAAGCAAAATTTCTGTTTGAAAATTTTAAGTTCGACGAATTATTCTGATTTTGTCAAGCTCCATTCGACGAATAATAGTGATTTTGTCGAGCACCATTCATTAAATAGTTATAACCATTTCCCGCATTCAGAGTTCTTCTATCTCTGTTCAACGAATAATAGTAATTTCGTTGATCTTGGTTCAATGAATTCTATTGAACATTGTTTTTCTAGAAATTTTTATTCTGTTTTAAAAAGGATTTTGATTTATTTTCTGGTACATTATATAACAAAACTTCAGTGTCTTTATCTATAATTTCTAATATTTCTTTTCCTTTAGCAGATATCAATTTTACAGCAGTAGTTAAAATATTTCTCTCAAGAATTGGAGGTTTACTAGATGAAGCTCCCAAGCCTAGTCTTACATTTAATCTGGCATTGGCTGTTCTTGTAATATTCATCAGTTTGATACTTCTCCCATTGAGAGTTTCTTCAAACTTCTTAGCTTCAGATAATTTGTTTTCTAGAGAAACTATTTGTTCCTTAAAAATTTTCAATTCTTCTTTAAATTTAATATTTTTTGAAGATAGATTGTTTAATTCATTTAAGTTCTCTCTGAGAACTTTTTTTTCCTTCTCAGATTTTATCCGATTTTTACAAAGAAATTTAAAATCTATTTTGAATTGATCTGATGTAAAATCAAAAGTTGAAATTACCTGGTCATACAGACTTCTTTAGCATTTGATTCTTCTTCATCTTCACTTCAATTAGAAGAAGATTCAGTGTCTGACTCACTCCATGTTTCAGCTACAAAGCCTTTCCCCTTCTGTATGTGTTTACTAGAAGAGGGTTTGTTTGAATGATTTTTATAGTCTTTCTCCTTCTCCTTATCTTTTTTTTATTTCCAGGACATTCTAGGAGACTGTTTCCTGGTTTCCTGCAACCATAGCAAATAATTTCCTTAGTAGGTATTTTGTCATACCTTGTTTTGTCCTTGTTTCTGGAAAATCTTCTCCTGAAGTCTTTTCTGGCCATTTTGTAAAATCTTTTAGCGAAACGACTCATGATTTTTTCATTTTCTGTAAGTTGTTCTTCCACTTCAGTTGCATGGAAAGCAATACTCTTGTCCTTCTTCACTGAGGATAAAGTCATTTTTTGAGCTTCTCTTGTTTTGATGAGCAGCTCAAATGATTTGAGCTTGTCCAACAAAGTTTCTATTGAGATCACATTCACACTTCTCGCATCTCTAATTGTCCATGATCTTGAATCCCATGTGCTAGGGAAACACATGAGAATTTTGTCATTTACTTCTGTCAATGAAATATCTTTCTTCAAGGTTTTCAGTTCATTAATTATGAGACTGAGTCTTGTATACATGTCAGCAACAGATCCAATTTCTCCCTTTTTGAAATTCTCATATTGAGATATCAGATGAGATCTTCTACCTTTTCTTTCATCTGCTGATCCAACTACAATTACAGTGAGGGAGTCCCAGATATCTTTTGCTGAGATGCATTCAACAACCTTCTAAAAATTATCATCAGACATTATTTGGGCTAGTATATTCATAGCCTTTGCATCAACAGTTTTTTCTTTTCTCTGAGCCTCTGTCCATTCTGGTGGAGGTGTAGCACTTATGTTTGGTGCTTCTAGTGGTAGAGGTGGACCTGTCAAAATTGAATTGTAGATATCCTCATCAATAGATTTCATATATAACCTAATCCTTGCTTTCCATCGTGCAAACATATTAAGATTGCAAACAAGAGTTCTAGTGATTGCATACTCCTTATTTTGTGCCATGAAAAATTTATCAGTGATCTAAAACTTCTAAGTAAAATAAGATCTATCAGGATCTGTTGGTTCAGGTGTTAGCATGTAAAACCAGAACCAACCTCCCTCTGATACCAATTGAAAGTGAAAGGATAGATCTAACTTTACACTACAGGAGGGTGGGGATTAATAGAGTATTTTAAAAACTTTAATTTTATTTTTATGGTGGTTTTGAAAATTAGTGATATATATAGATAATATTTACAACACACAAATAAAAAGTAATCAATCACAAATGCCACAAGATTTTATAATAATTCCCCAATAAATATGGGTACATCTACTCTTCTACCACCCTGGTAGGAATCCACAACATATTTTTGATCAGGTACCCTATCACCAGAAGATCTATTTTATAAGGGAGATCTAGCAACCCTTTGAGTTTTTGACCAGTTACTCAAAAACCAAACTTAAGTCTTTTGATCATGTCACTTATTAACCAAGTGTTAACTTTTGAAGGGATTTAGAACATTGTACACAGTTTAAGAATAAAATAAATGAGTTAGATGTTGTCTTCTATGTCAAGTATCTTTGAGAAGACTTAGTGAATGATGTTGCAAAAAGCTCCCCCTTATTTGAATAGAGATTGTGATCAATGGATGAGACTTTTCTTCAGGGTGAAGACCTTCTTGTATGCTTTTACTCTCTAGTAGATATTTCAGACATATATGAATTAGTCTCTTAAGAAGAGTTTGAAGCAGAATATCTATATATCTCAAAATCTTTGTATCTACATCTAAGTGTAAATCTCTAGTGAAGCAGCAATCTTATATAAATATATAATGTTAGGGAAGATTTCAATATTTGAAATAGTAGAGATTCTAAAACGTCTTAATAATCCCTTGAGAATTTGTAACTACCTTGGAATTAATTAGACTTAAAAACTTTGTGATAATTCCATATTAAATGCTACCTTAAATGACTATATTCGTTAGAATATTTAGCATTAAATATCAGAGTTTCAGTTATCAAGCATTTGAAAATATTCTGCCTTCTATATATAGAAACTATCTGATCGTCAAACTCAGCAAGGATTTCATCGAATTGAGCTTGGCTTTCATCGAACTAAGTTTCACGGACTAAACTTCTTCTTTGATCGAGCTGAGCTCAGAGTTCGTCGAACTGAGCTCAGAGTTGAGATCTTAGTTAGTCGAAATGAGTTCTGAGTTCGTCGAACTGTGCATCTCTAGAATACCTTCTGAAACAACTCTAGAAATAAAATATGACCCTAGTCTATAAACGTTGGGTCAAAATACAAATCCTAATCAAAAAATAGTAATCCTAGCCCAAATCAGTAATAAGGAGTTCTAACAGGAACAAAACAATATCTGAACAACGGCTTAGTAGAGGTAAAGGTCAAATTTGACAAGCTAGATCCCAAGCTAGACTTATGGTTTACTCAAGGTGGAAAAGGAGTTGATTTTGTTATGAAAGCATTAAAGAGCAATCTGAATGTTCTGTGCAATGTTGATACAAATGCAAAAACAATGATTGAAGCTCATTATCAATCAATGGCACATTATGATACCAGCATGGAAGCTTATGCAAATGCTTTGGCTGAAGAAGTCAGAAAGGGGAGGAGACCATGGAAGCTAAGGTGGTAGCAAAGGAAAATACACTTGAGGAAATCATGCTAGCAAACTTTGAAGGAGTAAATAACAACATTCATGACAACAATGTGTGGCTTCATAGTTAGTTGAAAGGATATCACGTACCTGTTATTCCTCTACCAACAAATGAATAGTCTCGTCATGCTTAGGATTATTCTCAGTATTGTTCAAATACACGGGATTTTCCAAGGTTGGTGCTGCAGTTGTAATTCCAGAAACCCAGATGACTGAAGACATACCTCATCCTGTTTACAAGAGAAGAAGATATGGGGAAGGCTCGTCGGCAGTCAGGGCACAGCCCAACAGAGATATGGAGGAGGTGTGGAGTCCTACTTCCATTGGGATTATCTTGGACACCTTCTCCTTGGTCGACCTTGCAGGAGAAAAATGAGATCTCCACTACGATCAAGAGGAATGGAACAAGTATAAGCTGGCATGCACAAAGAGAAGGATACATTTAAGAAATCATAGGGATATTGACCCAATCCTTCCAACCCATCCAAAGTATTTTTCAAAGCCAAGGGCGCATTTTGCGATACAGTGGCTGAATAGGAATGGCAAGCAGACATGATAGTCATATGTGTTTTATTTTGAGTGTTGTGGGTTGCACCCCAAACAATGAACATTATTGATATATATACATATGATTTTTTGTTTATATCATGACTTTGAATGCATTTTATATTTAATCTTAATTATCTTTTCAGTTTTAATGTTTAATTATTTATTATGTGCAATTCACCTTAGCTTATAGGGTTATGACTTCTTCAAATAGGGGGAGATTGTTGGGTATTGAATCCACAATAACCTGGATTTAAAGAATGGTCCAGTTAAGCTAAGATGAATTGTGACTGTATTTGATGCTGCTATTTTAGTTACGTACTTCCAGGTTTACGTCAGTTTATAGTGAGTCAGTTAACACAAGATTATACAATGTAATCCTTTATTATGTAGTCCAATGTGTTGACTCACATGTAATCTCTTTACTGGAGTGTACTTCTATCCCTACTATAGGAGAAGGGTCAAGGAAGGAAAAAAAGGCGTGGAATCAAAAGGACAGGAATTTACCTAAGTAAACTTTGTTGAGTTTGGTTAGGAATATTCGTCAAATTCGTAGATTATACTCGTTGACACTCGTTGAATCCGTCGTATATCTGATGAGTCCAAATATTACACTGATTTTTGGACTCATCTGGGCCAGTTTTATCATCTTAGCACTGCACTTGAGAGCTATAACTGCTTATATTTTCTTACTTACCTATTTCATGATTAAGTGCACTTTTGGCCCGTTTTCTGTGTGTTTTAGATGTTTTTGTATTTCCGTTTGTTTCACTTGTTCTCTCGCCGTGTCTTGAGAATGTGGTGTGCATGTTTGGTGGCCTATCTGCCTCTTCTGCTGGTGCATGGGTCGTGTACGTGCTCCAGAACCGCTTGGGAGACCCCGAAGATACAGGAACACTGCGCACAATCACTGGACTTACTACGCATGATCACTGGACTCACTACGCACGACCACTGGTCGTGCGCCACTGATCGTGCGCATTACATTCTCCATTTCCCCAGTTCTGTCTTAGCCAATCGCACGATCAGTGGATTCAGTGCGCACGACCACCGGTCGTGCTCCACTGATCGTGCGCATATCTGTTGATGTTTCTGTCCGAGTTGCAGATTTAATTGGAAATTGCGCACGATCATCGACCGACAGTGCGCACGACCATTGGTCGTGCGCCACTGATCGTGCGCTCTGCAAATTCTGCCTCCATATTTAAGGGCCTGCTCCGCGATTTAGGGCAACACTGGTCATTTCTACGATCGGAGAGTTCACGGGAAGTGCCGTTCTACTTCTCCAGCTGCTCCATCCACCTCCACCTTCATCGGGAGTCCGTAGCCGGTGATTCCGAAGCTTTCCAAACCCTCCGACAAAGCTCCCGGACATTGATGACCTCAACTCCAAGATTTCCACCAGAGTTGGAGAAGAAGACGACCTAGAGAACAGACTCAAAGGCCTTCGAGTTGATAGCTTGTTGGTACCGGAAGCCTCCTCGGATTGAGCCCGAAAGCGGATTGACAACTCGCTATTCCGGCCACGACCTGCGGTGGACCTTCATCCTCTAGTGGTTTACTCCTCTTCCCCTTCCTCCATTGTATGGAAAGATTTTATATTGTAATAAACTACATTTTCTACTCTATATCTAAGTGGATGTTTGTAGTTTTCATTTGCTTTTGAGTTGTGTGTTGTGAATGTGCCTCCCCCACTCCACATCCACTCCATACCCTTGTTTCACCTGATTGCACTCCACACAAGAGCACTTCCATCCATTAACTTTCCATCCACTCGCGTAACTGAAGTTCGGCATCGCGGCCGATACACTCACCTCACCTTGCGAAGCGGTGCCTTTGACCAGCATAGCCTTAATTAGTTTATTAGATCAAGAAACCATAATCTCAAAAGCCCCCTTTTTAATATTTTCTAACTATAACCCTTTTAACGATATTTTCTGAACTGTCGCCACTCTATGCTAATTGCATTCCTCAAGAGACCGGCACTCGGGGATTTATTCCCAAATTTTATTACTTGTGCGACCGGTGCACTTGCCAATTTCCACGCATCAAGTTTTTGGTGTCATTGCCGGGGAATGCAACTATAGAGCTACTAAGGATGACAAAAAAATTTTGTTATAAGAGTTATTTGTGTCGCTAAAAGTAGTTTTTAGGAGTTGTTTTGTTTTGTTTTGTTTTGATCCCTTTTCTCTTGTGTTGTTATTCCGTCAGTTGGAATTGTTAGTTTTATTCTCAGAATCTATGCAAAGTAGTTGTATCCTTTATATTTGAAATCTCCGCAATGTGGGCTAATTTCAATATACGTTGCCGTCATTGTGGAGACATCTCTCATGCTAGTGATAGATGCCCTCAGAAGTATAGTAGCCAGGAAATTCAGGAGTCTACATATCGTAGACATAAGCCTGTTAGCTACCGACCGGCGAAGCCATTGCCGCACTACTTCTATTCGGCTTCAGCACCTGTTGCACCGCTGAAGCTGGCTAAGCAGTGCCTTTTTTGTCAAAGCTGCGATCATGCATTGAAGGATTGCGTCGCTTACCTAGCTGAGCTAGAAGTGGATGACAAGCCGGATCTTCGAATTGTCTCCACTTCAACCTTGGGAAGCACCCCTTCCGTATCGGGTTATGCACCATTGCCATCTCTATGTTATGGAGAAGGCATACCAGGTATGTGCACCGATACATGTGTTTATCCCCATTCCTACACGGATATTTATACTCCTAAAGTGCATACATCACCTAGCATAGAGTTTATTAGTTGCGAAGAGCCAGTGCTCGACGTCCTACCGAGCTCCGTGCCTTCACCTTCTTCTTTGCATAGTATTCTTTCTTTTTCTGACAGTGCTATTGAGGTTGATTCGCAGGTGGCAATTATCATTTCCAACGTTCCGTTAGATCCAGTTGAGGAGGACGACTCCGTGGCCGAAGTTGCGACCTCTACCACATGTGAGGATGCTCGATGCGCGGACGAGGCAGATGCAGCTCTAGAACATTCTTGCATCATCCTAGACAGAAGCACCCACAATTGCACTGATGGGGGATGACTCCGAGACCATCCCCAAGATTGAGGTTCCTTTATATTATTCTTCGAGTTTATTTCTTGACCCCGCTCTCGTGTCTACTTCCCTGCAGGACCACATTGTGGAACCGGTCCAATCAGTGCAAGGGACTGTAATGCGGCCTAAGACTTATAGTGACCAGATGCAGGTGGAGTTTGAGGCGACGAGCTTCCCAAGTTACTTTCTACCCATGCCTAACACACACGATAGGTATACATATACAGGTATTGGGGCTTTGGTTCTGTCTCCATTCCGGTACCCGCTACCAAAACGCGAACATGAACCACTGCCTGAGAATTTCAAGTTTCATACGCCAATCAGTTAGGAAATGCTCAGATTTTGAATAAGTCCTGTTGGGAGACAATAAACCCAACAGTTATCTAGGGTAGTGTTTCTTTTGTTTTAAAGATATGTATGTATTTTTTTGGTCTCTATTTTAGGATTGTTGTTAAATTTATCTGTCAAAAGGGTATGGTAGCCCAGCTGCGTGATGAGCTCTCTGTTGCACCACATGGTCAACAGTGTGAAATTGACTGAAAAAACCGGGCGTGTGAAAAATTTCACTACGCACGACCACTGGTCGTGCGCACTACTTATCATCGCACGACCACTGGTCGTGCGCCGGCCCAGTTTCTTTAAATTTCAGTCGGCCGCTCACTGTGCGTACGCCCTAATCTCTCACTTGGTCCACTGCATGTGCGTTGTTCGTCGCTCCTCCCGTTCCGATTCCTCTCCGGTGATCCGGCCCTTTCTCCTTCGGTAGGCTCCCGCAATCTCAGATCTCTCTTCCTCCTTGTGATGTAATGGATCCTGCATGCCGCCAAGTGGTAAAGGCCTACCAACGCTCCGGTCGTGCTTCGGCAACCCCTGCTCATATCTTGGGGAGAATGGGAACCTTCTCGAAGGCAGAGCATACTCAGCGCTACAATTCCTTGAAGGATAAGACATTCCCCTCTCAACGGCTTGTTGACTAGAACCAGCTGTGTTCAATTAGGGATGATGGTGCGTTGGCGGAGGCCGTGCTCATCATCTATTCCTTCGATTTTTGGAGCAAGTTGTTTGAGTGTGACGATCTTGGATACCGGGAACTAACGTTGGAGTTCCTTTCCACATTCGATTGGGATACAACGGCGGACAACCGCTATTTGTCCAATTGTTCATTGCAGATGATGGGAAATGTCTTCACTGTCACATTACTGGAGCTTGCCATTCATGCCGACATCTATACCGAGGCAGAGGAATCCTAGATTAACTTCCCCCAATTATGCATCGATTTTCCAAAGGGTGTGACTACGCGTGCCGCTTGGCGTTCTCTGACCGGAGGGAACGAGGAGTACGTCGCCCGCCGTGCCAAATCGACGAAGATTGTCTCCCCCGCTCTAAGGTATTTGCAACATTTGCTTAGTCACTCACCCACCTCAAGGGCCCTGAGCAAGAATGTGTGGGGGGGTGGCAGGATTTGATTTCCCTATTTAGTATGATGCAGCAGTACCACATCCATCTGGGGTACATGTTGGCCTATTTCTTCCGCCACGAAGCCACTGATGGCCTCGCGGGCGAGATCGGGGGTGCTTACTACAATACCCGCATCGCTAAAAGTTTGGGAGTTTGGAGCCAGCTACCTCCGATGGTGTAGGTCACTGCCCCTTCTATGATCTCCAGGGCCAACCTGGTGAGTTATCATTTGCTGCGAGTGGTTGGGAGAAAAGTTAGTCGGAAGTTTGTCGTCAACATGCCTGGTGATGAGCCTGATGGTAGAGGTTAGGAGGAAGATGAAGGAGAGCCGGGTGAATCTTCCGATATGGCTAGGTGGAGTGCGGGAGTGCCACTGCATCAGAGTCAGCAACAACTGAGGCCTCCAGTGAAGCATGAGGGGAATCTAGCCGTCATTTCAGCCCAGCTCAGGAGCTGGGCGTCCCATATTTGTCTGAGCGTCTTGCTGATCTAGAAGCTTCACAATTTTGGATGCAGGACTTTATTTATCAGCAAGCGGTGAGAGGCGGGTTGGACATTCGACCACAACCTACTCATGTCGCTCCGTTGGCGCTTGCTCCTTGTCCGTCTCCCATCGAGATTCACGACAGCGATAGTGAGGGGGAGTGAGTGGAGTTCACCACGGAGCTAGTCTACCACACCTTCTGTTCTTATTTTCCGTGCTTTATTAATTTGGAGAAATTTTTGTACTTTATTTAGCAGGGTTAGACATGAGACAATTATATTTTTATGGGTGCCCATCTCGGTGCCGAATGTTATTTTTATATACTATATGATCTGCTAATACAGGTATTTGGTCCACCTTAAGGACGGTAAACAAAAGGGCTTTCGGGAGACAACCCATGTTGGACCCTTTGGTCCTGTGTTGTGTTTTGAGCTCTTTTTCTATATATATATATATATATATATATATATATATATATATATATATATATATATATATATATATATATATATATATATATATATATATATGTCCATCTTTTGTTTTGCATCCATATTTAAATCGCAGGTGCAGGAATTTTTGAGGCGCGGCAACTTGGCCGCGCTTGGATATCTCGTCGCACGACCGATATGCTCAATTTTAAGCATTGGTACTTCTTCCCCTAGGCCTTTATATTTATTTACATGATTTACTTTTTCGTATTGTCATATTCTAGTCTGGGGGTGGAGTTGCCTGTGATCACTACACATCATTGTTTATTTCATACTAGTCTGCATTTATTTATTTCATGATCACTAATTGCACACACTGAATCACCCACATCAGTGCGCACTTAACCATGCGCGCGGCTTAGGGAAAATGCATTACTTTTGTGTAAACTCTAAAAAGTGATGCTGACATAGGATTTTGGGATATATTAGTTTGAAACTCATGCAGTGCTCCTAATCGAGTACTCATGATTTGCATAGAAATAGTATATGATTACTTTTTCTTCATGCTCGTAGACTGAAATTTATTTTGTAAAAGTAAATTTTGTTTGTGCTACTTAAAATTGTAGAATCTGAAGAAATCGAACGGTAGTGTAGAGATGAGTGTAGCCGTCACTAGACTCGTATTGCTTGAGTCAGGGGGAAGGATCATCTTTTTCGGGGACTGAGAACTTGCCCCAAGCTACTCTCGAAGCATTGGTGCCCGGTTAGTCGACTTTGAGTGTGAGGTAGGCCATCATTTTAGCTAGTTTGAGCCTTTTTGTACCGACTCCTAGCAGCTGACCCTTGCAAGCCAAATTTGCGCCTACCCTCCTTCTGTTTCAGCTCCCCCTATATTCACCAAAACCTAAAAGCCAACCCTTTTGTCGCAACTAAAACCTTGATCATGATCGATTTCAAAAATTTGATATGTTGTTATATTTGGGATTCATGTGATGTGGAGATGAATTCATGAATTGCTAATTTTTATATTTTGGGATTGCTGAATGAAAAAGAAGAAAACTGAAAAAGAAAAAGATAAAAAAAAGATAAAAAAAAGAAAATTTAAAATTATTACAAGGAGAATTGCAATCCCCATCTTGTGTGTTAGTTTTTGGTCGGGATAGACCTTGTGCATACACGGTTTTCAAGCCAAGATGGGGGTGTGTCACACATGCATTTCTTAGTGGCTGTTTGGGTTTAGCTCTTGTTCGCTTGCTTTGGTTGCGTGTAGCCTCCTTGATTATCATTGACTACCACACCTTAGCCTTAGCCCCATTCAAACCTAGAAGTCCAACTGATTCACATTTGAGTCTACTTAGCTTCGTGGAGAGAGTGTGATAGGGCAAGCTTATGGTTCCCGACATTGATGGATTTCTTTGTAGGTGATCACGAGCCCCGGTCTTCGTCAATGCTCACCCTAGTGGCATGTCTACTTTATCCGTACACATGACCGAATGATTCTCCAGAATTAAAATTTTAAGTATACACAATATTTATTTACCTCTGTCGAATAATTTAAGCTCTGTAGTATAATTAAAATGTTTTTTCTATTCTATTTTCTCTGCGCATGATGTATTTGATTTCTTGTCCTACTTTATTATGAAGTTTCTAAGCCAGCTAGATGTTTTTACAGTCCATGGAGTAATGATTTGCGCGGGACGCGCAAATGGGTAAGTATGGTGGTGTGATGAGTCCAAATATTACACTGATTTTTGTACTCATCTGGGCCAGTTTTATCGTCTTAGCACTGCACTTGAGAGCTATAACTGCTTATATTTGCTTACTTGCCTATTTCATGATTAAGTGCACTTTAGGCCCGTTTTCTGTGTGCTTTAGATGTTTCTATATTTCTGTTTGTTTTACTTGTTCTCTCGCCGTGTCTTGAGAATGTGGTGTGCACTTTTGGTGGACTATCTGCCTCTTATGCTGGTGCATGGGTCGTGTGCGTGCTCCGGAACCGCTCGAGAGACCCTGACGATACAGGAACACTGCGCATGATCACTGGACTCACTACGCACGACCACTGGTCGTGCGCCACTGATCAAGCGCATTACATTCTCCTTTTACCCAGTTCTGTCTTAGCCAATCGCACGATCAGGGGATTCAGTGCGCACGACCACCGGTCCTACGCCACTGATCGTGCACATATCTGCTGATGTTTCTATCCAAGTTGCAGGTTTAATTAGAAATTGTGCACGATCATCGTCCGACATTGCGCACGACCACTGGTCGTGCACCACTGATCGTGCGCTCTGCTTATTTTGCCTCCGTATTTAAGGTCCTGCTCCGCGATTTAGGGAAACACTGGTCATTTCTGTGATCGGAGAGTGCACGGGAAGTGCCGTTCTACTTCTCCAGCTGCTCCATCCACCTCCACCTTCATCGGGAGTCCGTAGCCGGTGATTCTGAAGCTTTCCAAACCCTCCGGCGAAGCTCCCGGCCATTGATGACCTCAACTCCAAGCTTTCCACCGGAGTTGGAGAAGAAGACGACTTAGAGAACGAACTCAAAGGCCTTCGAGGTGATAGCTTGTTGGTACCGGAAGCCTCCTCGGACTGAGCATGGAAGCGGATTGACAACTCGTTATTCCGGCCACCACCTGCGGTGGATCTTCACCCTCTAGTGGTTTACTCCTCTTCCCCTTCCTCCGTTGTATGGAATGATTTGATATTATAATAAACTACATTTTCTACTCTATATCTAAGTGGATGTTTGTAGTTTTCATTTGCTTTTGAGTTGTGTGTTGTGAATGCGCCTCGCCCACTCCTCATCCACTCCATACCCTTGTTTCACCCGATTGCACTCCGCAAAAGAACACTTCCATCCATTAGCTTTCTGTCCACTCGCCCAACCGAAGTTCGACATCGCGACCGATACACTCACCTCACCTTGCGAAGCGGTGCCTTCGAACCGCATAGCCTTAATTATTTTATTAGATCAAGAAACCACAATCTCACAAGCCTCCTTTTTAATCTTTTCTAAGTATAACCCTCATAACGATATTTTCTAAACTGTTGCCGCTCTATGCTAATTGCATTCCTCAAGAGACCGACACTTGTGGATTTATTCCCAAATTTTATTACTTGTGCGACCGGTGCGCTTGCCTATTTTCACGCATCAATATCCCTTCCAACACTAGTCGAATTCATCATTTGTACTTAGGTCAAATTCTCTAAGCATTGGAAAATCCGCCAAGTATAATTTGTCTAGTATCATCATGTATACTCGTCGAATTCGTCGGATGTATCTAGCGATAATCGTTGAATTCGTCGAATATACTAAACGATACATGCCAAAATCTTCGAGTGCATTCGACGCTACTTCTCTGGATTTTTCTAAGTCTCATTCGTCATATATCAGTTGGCTAGGTGTCGAGTGCATCGAGTGAGCTAGCCGATACTCGACGAATTCGTCAAGTATACCAGCCGATACTCATCGAATTTGTCGAGTATGATCTCCGCCTTGGTGTTGAGTGATATTCCTGCCTGTGCTGATTTTTCTAAGTCTCATTTGTCGTGTATCAGGAACCATTCGATGAGTATACTAGTGATTCTCGGCGATACTCGATGAATTTGACTTAGGTCATTTTCCGACTTTTTCAAAATTCTGGTTTGGGTTCGTTTGGCCATGCACAATGCTTTCTATGTTTTATTTTTGGAAAGTTTCTTGATACCGTTGGTAAGGAGATCTCTATAAATACCTAGGGGATATTTCCTTTCAATCTAATCGTGCTCTTGCTCTAAAACTTGAAATCCAAAAAACTTTCCAAGATCGAAAAATTCATCGGCTCGGCTATAGTGATTTCATGATTCTTCCGATCGGCCACTAACATGCAGTACGATTCATCTTCTTCGACATAAGAGACTGGATTGCTACTGTAGCATCCCCTTCTCTATTAGAGCCCTAAACATAGATTAGGTTAGGACGTGTGGTGGGTGAATGAGGTTTAAGCTAGGTTTAACCCATGGAGTTAGGGTGGATTCACATAGTGCCCACTATAGGGTTCGAGTCAAATCCGGTCAAACTAGCCCAAAATAGAATCATAGGTACACATTGACCCCACCATTATGACCCTAACCCTAAAAGAGATCAAAGTTAACCAAAAGCCACATTATTGGTTCAACCATTGACCCAAGTTGACTCAAGTAAACCATAACCCTAATTTGGTCAAATCCACACATATATGCCCAAGTGGGGCATCACTATGGCCCAACCGATGTTGGGTGATGACATGGGGTTCATGACCATCAAGTGGGGCCAGCCCACTCATCAAGTTGACCAAGTTAACCCTATAAGTCAACAAGTCATCAAATGGCGTAAAGGAAGAAAAATGGAGGCCAAGCCCATTCCAAATGGGCAAAGCCCATGAGCCAAGGCCCATGACCAGCATAAATGGGTCAAATTACATCGCCTACCCCCTGGTTTTGGATGGTAGTGACATGCATCGGGGTAGTTTAGGAATTTGCTAAATGGACGAAAGAGAAAAGAGAGGAAATGGGGAATGATTGCGATGTGGCCCTCCTCCTCTCTTCTCAAGCCTTCCTCTGAGCTCACACATCATTTCCCAGCCATTTTCAGCAAGCTCCATGACACATGGCAGCCATGGTGAAGCATCCTATGCTAGGCCGAATTTACACATGCTCAAAACTACACAACCAGCCACCCCACCCCCATTTTGACCTCACCATCAGCTTCAAAAGGCCGAGAGCAGTGGAATTTGAGATCTGGATCGAAGCTTTTGGCGGAAAAACGAGTTCGGGCGCAAGCTCGCCGGAGAGGAGAAATTCCATGGCCAACCAATGTCGCCGCTACCATCGAGCTCTGATTATGGTCCGTTTCTCCTCCACTCCCCTTTGCTAGCTTCCTAGATCATTTAGGAGAGATTTCGAGCTCAATTGAGCTTGGATCCATGTGAGGTGTGGGAGAAAATCCATGGTTTTTAATGGAGCTCGGGTTCGTCGGAAACCGCCGCCTACGGTGGCCAAGTCGCCGCCAAACGTTAGCCCCCACATCAATGGAGGTGGTGGTCGTAGCTGGCCGGGGAGATGGCTGGATGGTCGGGAAACACCAGATCAAGGTGCTACAGGTCGCTGGAATCGTGGCCGTCGGATGGAGGAAAAAGATGCATGGATGCCGTCCATCTTGATGTATTAAACTATAGCTTATTTCATATTCTGTCACACTTTATGTTGTACTTTACAGGCTAATTTTAGGCCTCTTATATGCAGATGCAGAAAACCTATTCAACATATAAATTGTTGCCCTACGACTTAACTTTAGAATGACACCCTAAAGTTGTAATATGGAGCACTACAACTCCATGTAGGGCAATTCTACCAAAACAGATCCTATGCTAGGGCTAATTTTAAAATGAGGGCCTAAGCCTAATCATAAGTCCTCATGACCTGAGATTTTGGTCATGCATGTGACTAGGTCATAACTAGAACTGACCAAAAATGGGAATTTTTGGGATATGTTTTCCCATAGTTTTTTAGGAATATCATTTATTGAATTAATTGAATTTTTGGAGATCTACAACTCAAAATTCCCCCAAATTTGGGTGGAATGGCCTTTGGGTCATTATATAACTTTGGTTAAACTTTTAGGCCATTTTGACTTTTGCATGTTTGGGAACTCCCACATTCATGAGATAGATATGTTCAAATTTGGGGTGTCAGTAGTAAAAATAGAGAAATGGGAATTTAGCCCATTTGAACCATTGCATGTCCATGAGATATAACTCTCATAGGAAGGTTGGGATTTTGGGGATCAAAAATCGCATTAATTGGAATTATTGGAAAATATGCCTAGTTAGGAAATAAATTTGAATCTAGGGCATATGAATTTATTAAATTCTGAAATTTTGTCACAAGCTTTATTAGGGCATTGCTCACCTCTGGAAAAATTTATGTGACTGTTAGGTAATGTTAACTTGGATTTTATGCAGAATTTCCATTTTGCCCATTATGAAAATTAATTAAAAATAAGAGAATATTTTGTTTAAATATTATGGAAAAATTTAAAGTAGTTTATCTCTATGATTATATACCTGTTAAAATATTTCAGAATTTTTGGATGTGTCTATATGCTAAAAACCCTAATAATGTCATTTTTGTAATATTGTTCATATAGATATAAGTTAGATCAAATCACTGTTTAGGATATTGAAATTTTGTATTTAGCTTTATTATATCAACATGGATCCTCAGTAATTTTCCTAAAATTTTGGATTGTATAAACACTGTACTTCATTTGGAAAGAAGTCAATTTGTGGTTTATTATTAAATAGATATTAAATGGAATTTCACATGGGAAAATTATGAAACTTGGTAGGAAGTCATATTTAACCTCATGGAATATTTTATAAATTTCTTAGGTATGCTGGTCCATTATAGATAGTACATCATATGCAAGGTGACTCAGGTCACTCAATTAAAAGATTTAATTTATGTTCTTAATTCCTTAGAAAAATAATAAAACCTAGGATTGTCAACATCATACATCATAGCAAACCATGATAAACAATTAGGGGCATTTGGCCCAAGAGTTTGGAAAACACGTCATATAGGTCAACATTACGTCATGGGTGCGCTTAGTAAAAATAGTACACGATACTAGGACCCTCAGGGAATAAGGTTGCCAGTTGAGATGGAATCTACATTGGGAAGATAAACCCTGGTTAGTGTCCAATAGGTCACTTCTTGATAATGAGTGGTAGAGTTCAAAATGCCAAGGATAGTGACTAGAACGGAGATCGGCGGAAGACCACCGCTCTCTTGATAACATTCTAAATTATTAGGTTTGTCCCAAAGTAACAATGAGAGTTGATATGGATAAGGGGTAGACATTAATAAAAGTAAATATCCTTGAGAAAGGGAGCTTTGCGCTTCAGCCCATTGTAGTTCCTAGTGCCCCCGAGAGCCCTTCACCGGGCATGCCCTAGGCAGTCCTTAGATTAACCCTAAGTTGCTAGGTATAACAAACATTAGACAAGAGTAGTCTAATATGCTAAGAGAACATGGTAACATTCTCACCCGTGAAGGGTTGGAGGGATTCAATACAAAGCCATTGACTTGCATTCTCACCCGTGAGGGGTTGGAGAGATTCAGAACTAAGGCAATGATGTGCATTCTCACCTGTGAAGGGTTGGAGGGATTCAGAACTAAGATATTGATCTGTATTCTCACCCGTGAAGGGTTGGAGGGATTCAGAACTAAGGCATTGATGTGCATTCTCACCCGTGAAGGGTTGGAGGGATTCAGAACTAAGGAATTGATCTGCAATCTCACCTATGTTGGGTTGGAGAGATTTAGGATGGGTTGGTCCTGCGAGCTGGAGGCTCGGGTTGGAATATCTTGCATATGCATAAAAATAAACTTATGGCGGGTCATGCAGTACTGGGCCAATCATCACATCGATGACAGTACGGTGACTCTGGCGAGGTGTGATGGTTTGAGGGGCTAGTGGGTTGTTTTACACTGCGGTCTGGAGAACGATCCCCAAAAATGCACACTCGACTAAAAAGACTGGTAGGTAGCCAGCAAATAGTACACAAAGACTCTAGAGTGCACCGAGGATGTGTATAGAGGCGTATGGGAGGTCTAGGTCTGGTAGTGTGTATAGACGTCTAGGAGTGGAGACGCCCGCTACACTACTATCGTAGCCCCAACGGTGGTACCAGCAGGTGATGCCATCTCCAAAAAGCGGGAACTAGAGGTCTGTGATCACAAAGTCATGTGTGTGAGTTGCACTTGAATGAATCATAACCTGCATACATAACATACATACAAATTTAGGTCATACGTACCATGGATTCTTAACATATAAATTATTATGGGCTATTTTATATGATAAGTTATATTTCTGAAAGCTTAGCTTATAAGTTTGTATGGGCATTCATATAAGTTAAGATACTCTTGTGATGTTAGTGTAGCGGTAGATAGTTTACTTTCTGCTCTTTCTTTACTTTACTTACTGCACTCTTCTTTCACTACTGCTTACTTACTTTACATGTGATATATATATATATATATAACTGCTAATGTAATGACATAACCGTTAGAAATATATCCATGATAGAATATATCCACCGTCACCTACTTCTTTTTTGAAACTACTTTGTTTCCCTCCGCTTTCGTCCTCCCGCTCGGTGCCTAGGAGTCGCGAGGGTGAGGCGTCGACGATAATGGCTTAGTCTTTATCACTAACGGTCGGTTGTGACCGTATCATTTTAGGATCTCGAGGAGTTGGAGCACCAGTACGACCAGCAGGACGAGGTGGCAGGACTTGAGGAGCAGATACCATGTGCTACTACCATAACTCAGCATCAGGTGATGACGAGTGTGCTTGTTTAAAGTTTGCTTCCGCATAGTGTTATAGTAAGAGAGAGAGAGAGCTTTAATATACATTTTTTGGCATGTATGGGCATATGCACTTCTCTCTTTTTGTACTCATTGTGGACTGTTGTATCTTTTCATTATATATATGATGCTATTGCTGTAACTTGTGAAATTGCTAGTTTTCTTTCTGTTGTACTTCTATTCTCAATTGGCCTACAGGTAAATGATCGTACTAGCCGGCAGGATCGTCGTCTTCCGGAGTCAACTAGCTCGTGTGTTATTGTCACCGTAAGGCGGCGGTTCTGGGCATAAGACCGGGTTAACTCCTTGGTAAGGGGAGGGGTCTTACAAACTGGAATCACTTGAACAAAGGATCATATGAGAAAGAAGTTCACAACACTGGGTCACCCCGCTCGAGTAATAGTTTGCGGACAAACTATGCAGCAGAAGCAATGGTGTGCCCATGTGTAAAAAGTAACAGAAAATAGTCCATTTAAACAATGAGTTAGGCCAATCCAATTAGGACACCACCTTAGTTTGACTTACCAAGGGGATTTTGTAGTGTATCCGAGTCTAACATCGACCTCGGAGATAAATTGGTTAAGGTACGAGGATACCCAAATTCACCAATGGAAGAATTTGACGCAAGAATCACTGCTTAAGGCTTAAATTCTGAACTCCCTACTCCACCTATCAAGTGATATTATCACTTCTTACCCACGATGATAGGACCGCCTTAATGAGATTTGGTGCATATAATCTATTAGTGGAATAGTAGGGTACTCATAAACTTAACCGTCAGACTGATGACTTGATTACGTTGCGACAACCACAGTGGCAAATACCAAAGGTAGAATAAGAATTCAAGTCTCAGAAGAAACCCATTTTGGTTGGGTCACATGTTGACCTTGAGAAGATTGTCGTATAAGTAATCTTAAGTGCCAAAGGTATATAGCATATCAATTAGTCTCAAGGTGGAACTCTAAGTCTAAGATTGTTAGCCCTAAGGATTGAGGCATATATAAGATGATTGCACTATGGATATTAAAGAAAATTAGCCTAAAATGTATGGAGGTTTATCCTTTTATTTATTTATCTAAATTGGTAATGACTTGGATTTCCCTAGACACTGTTTATAAAACGTTGTGTCGCAAATGTTGATGCACGAAAACACAAGGGGGGTCGAGCACAACCAGCTAACTTGTTCGATCACAGGGGGAATAAGGAGACTGCGAGTAGCGATCTATTAAGCGGATGAGAGCTAGAAGAAGAGCAGGGCCGTGAACCACGGCAACAACAGACTTCGCCCGTCGCGGCCTGAATCCCTCTCTTGCGACGGGCTTTCCCTTGATTGAAGAAGGATCTAGTTACAAGTGAAAGGAAAAGACTGGGAAACAGAGCAAGGGGGAGTCCGCAAGGCACAGGATTCGAGTCCGCAGCCTGTAACAAGTAGGCTCCTGGGTCCGAGTCAGCGTGCCTTGAGTGCACCACCTCCCCCCTATTTATAGGATAGGGGGCCTGCCCAAACGGGCAGGGCTAAAATAACCGGCTGCCCGGGGTACACGAGAACCGGGCAGCGGTGACGGGAAGCAAAAAGAAAGAACACGCCAGTTCGCACAGAAGTGGCGGACTGGGCTCGCGAGCTGGAGCTTCCACTGCTGCTGGGCGCGCCTACAGAAGGGCGGCGGCCTGGGCGGACGAGATACTGCGTCCGCCGCTGGAGAACCTGTTGCCCAAAGAGCCGGCGGACTGAGCGGACTGGTCCTTGCGTCCGCTGCTGGAGTCCCATACTTGGCGCCTGACTGGTGCTATTGCCGGACTGGGCGGACGGACAACTTGCGTCCGCGCCTGCTGAAAGGGGGCTTTGGAATCTTGGAGTATGTTGCGGACTGAGGGGTTAACATAATCCCCGCACATTTTTAAGTTTCCAGAAAACTTCGAAAATGTTTTCTTAACCGCTGAGTCCGCAAATCTCGAAAAACCCCGCCACCGCTATAAATAACGCTGGAGGGTCTGGATCTGTAGAGAATCTTGATCGATACGGGGCGCTACTCACCACTTGCGGTCTCAACTTTCCAGTCCGGCATGGCAAGACTTGGAGCTTTCTTGTCTAGCGTTACTGCAAAAGGCGACCTGGAGCATACAACGCCTATGAAGACCAAAAAGATTGTGAAGAGGTCGACAGGAAAAGATCCTGTCCGCTCCATAGGAGAGAGTTCCCAGAGCCAGAAGCCTGCGGAGAAAGCAGTCCGCCACGTCGATGTTTCTGCTCGCAAGGATGCCGTAGTCGACGCCGAACCGTTGAGGAGTGAGAAGATGGCAACCATGTCGGATTCCGCCCCTTCTCAGAAAACCGCAACCTCGGCGGACACTGCTGGCGAACACATGGAGACTGACATATCTTCTCCCAATGCCTCGGTGCAAATCGTTGACTTGGACGAAGAGGACCGGCGGACTGAGGTAGGGGACGACGCGCCCTTAAAGGCATTGGCTGCTGTGAATCCTGAACCTGTCCGCGCTGACCAGCCCGATTTAGGGGGGTCCGCCGCGGACGCTGCTGAGAAGACCGCCAAGAAGAAGAAGAGGAAAAGAGACGGAGCGACCGTCGCCGAGCGGGTTGAGAAGAAGCTTCGCGCAATGAAGGAGAAGAACGTCTCTAAGCGGACTGGGGCAGCGGACTTACAACACAGGCCGCGCGAAAAAGAAGTTCCAGACGGCGATCTGGTTACTCCGGAGGCCCAAATCCAGGGAGAGAATTCCCTCTTAACAGTCAGTCTTTCCACGGATGAGATATTTGATTCCATAGACGTCGATCAACTTGACTTAATCCAGGACTCCTTGCTGGTTGTGCTGCAGCAGAATGAGGCGGAAACCGCTGGAGATAAGGGTGACGAACTCCCTTCCTTGTCCGCTGCGGAGGAAGAGGAGAGGGAGATGCTGAAGGAGAAGATAGAGGAGCAAAAGAAGCAAATCGTTGCTCATGTTGCTGCGGTCGGGGCAGCCTCGCAGCAGGCCGCGGCGGACAAAGCCGCTGAGGATCTGCGGATTGCTGCGGAGCTGATGCGGTCAGGTAAACTTCAGCCGGCGCCCAAATACTTTCAGCGCAAGTGGCTTTACAGGTCGCCGCCGCGGACGTCAAGACCGATCAAAATTATCACCAAGACGGACGATATCATGGTCTCAACAAGTGCGGCTGCCGAAAGAAGAGCAAGGGTTCACCGCGAATGGAAAAAGCGGTTAAGCGCCTTTGACCCGGAGCGGGCAAGGCGGACCAATCATCTTCGATAGTCGGAAACTCGCTGCCGCTATATCTGAAAGTGATCTTTTATCCTTTCTTTGAGTCCGCCGCGAACTGCCTTTGAATGCGAAGTTTACTTTATTTGTTGCAGGTAGAAAGTCGCTGCCGGGCTCCATCGAGAGCGGCAAGATCGTGGACACACCCAACACCGGTACCGACGCGGTCTCACACGTGGAGTCCGCGGAAGATGAGCCGCCTACCCTGAGTATGGTACAAGAGTTAGAGAAGAAATTTGAAGCTGAAATGCAGTGTGTCAAAGCAGAGTTAGAGAAAGCGGCGGAGCGCGAGAGGGCGTCCGCGGCGCGCGAGAAAGCGTCTGCGGAACGCGAGAAGGCGCTCAAAGACCAGGTCGCCAGCATCTCGCGGGCGCTGGAGAGGTCTGAAAGGGAAAAGAAAAGGCTCGCGGATGACGTCCGATACTACAGAGGCAAGCACTTGGCGTCAGCTCGTGAAGGAAAAGAGAAGCGGACTGCTGAGATCGCTGAGCAGAGGCCGCGGGCGTCAGATCGCGCGGCTTCGGAGATCCCGCACCGGCAGGTGGTATCCCACGCGCTGCGGATGAGGAGCCGAGGCCGGCAGCGGAGCCAATGGTGCCTCTCAGTCGAGTTGACCGGGAAGCCGCCCATATGCACCGGACTATAAACGTCATCCATCATCATCTCTGCCGCGTATACAGTGAAATTCTTCAGATAAGCGATCAGGCGGCTCATCTATGCAGGGACAGAGCAGAAAAGCCGGCACGGACTGACAACAGGGACCACTGAGTCCGCAATTCCTTGAACTTTTATCTGATTGAATGTATATTGTTTGTAATATTGCTCCAAATAATACTGTGCTGTGAACTGAATTCTATTTGATCTGTGCAGACTCAGATTATATATCCGCTATTCATGTAGTTTAATCCTTGTGACGTGGCGATTAGTGCGAATTCATGCTATGTCTGCTTCTCGTTATTTAACCTGCAGGTGGGAAAATATGCGACCTGGGCGGATAGGAAGCTGCACCGGCCACAACTTGGCTCTGAATTTCCTTTGGAATGTTAATTTGCCTTTGTATCCGCGTTATTTGTTTGGCTTCTTTTTAATTCTTTGCGGACTGTGCGGATTGAATATGCGACCTTCGCGGACTGGACAAAAAGCTGTCAGAAACTTTATCTATAAATACTGCCTTCTGCTTTCTTTATGTAGGAAATTGCTGAAGTAAACGGAATCCTGCGGCCTGCAACATGGTGTCCGCGCGCACTGATGCTGCAGTCGCCTTCCACTCTGCCGATCACAGAAAATGTACTTTGACGGAGGCTGACTTGGCTGCCTTCGTCGAAAAGAAGATGGCGGACTCGAACATACTCGTCCGCCTGCCCGCTCATCAGGAAAGGTTGAATTTCTCGACGGCGACCCAGATCGCCATTCCCGTTGATCATTTCGATAGCGGATTTAGGTTCCCGCTCCTATGGGAGCTCGCAGCAATTTTCGAGCACTACGGGATGGTCCCTGGCCAGCTCGCGCCGAATACCCTTGCTGCGATCTGCAGCTACATCTCTTATCTGCGATCTGAAAAGATTGCCTTCTCAATGAACATCTTCCGCAAAATATTCTCCGTCCGCTCTATAACCGCCTCCGGAGGCCGCCCCTATAAGGGAGTAATCTACTTCTACTGCAGGGGGATGAAGGTAGTGGGTCTTCCAAACAAGATCCACAACTGGACCTCAAGGTTTCTAATTTTTGAGGGTGACCTTGGGTTCGCGCACACGTATCCGCAGGTGCGCGCGGACTCCGTCTTCAAAAATGTGCAGCTGGACGACCTAGAGTCCGCAATCGTCGAGTTCCTAGCGAATGCCAGGCTTGACATTGAATACTACCTTCCGCTGCTGGCGAGCTTGGCGGATATCTTGCCTGAGGACAGTAAGTAATTTTGCGGACTCAGCTTTTGTATCCGCCGCGACCATGTTGTTAACTCTAGTTCTCTTTTTGCAGCGACCTTGGCGGTGCCCGCTAACTTGCCGCAGACCCCCAGCGGCTTCACTCCTACACAAAGGGAGAAGAAGGAAGCAGTCGCCAGAAAGAGGAAGGAGGAAGGGGATCCCGCAGCGGACTACTCTTCCTCAGAAAGTTTCTCAATGACTGGCTTCGGTATCAGCCAGAAGGACCTCAGGGGGAACCCCATGGTCCATTGGCACAGCAAAAACAAACACGTCCGCCTATCCACCGCGCTTCCTTCGTGGAAGAGTCCGCGGATATCACGCCACGCGCATGTCGCGATCTCCGCGCTGTATGGAAAGCGCAATCTGAGCGACCTCAAGAAAGTGCCCGCCGCCGACCTCCCTCTGCTGGCCTCTCAGGCCTCTGCGAACAGCGCGGTGACAAATCACTATGTTGCCACTCTGGCCAGAGACCTGTTGAGGCAGAATGAACAGCTTCAGAAGGATAACAAAGTGCTGAAGGAAAGGAACGCGCGGATGGGAGAAAGGAATGCTCGGCAAAGAGAGGAGCTGGCGGTGAGTTGCATTTGCCGCGGTCTAGATTTTCTATCCGCCGCGATCTATGATGTTTGCAATCTTGTTTTTCGCAGGTCGCCTATGACTTGGAGAACAAAAAATTCCAGGCCGCCACGCTCCCTTTTGTGATGGAGACTGTTGAGGTTGCTGTTGAGCGACTGGCCCGCGACGGCCTCATGAAGGAAGGAGTTGGCGGCGTTCCTTTTCTGGAGATCTTCCCGGAGCTGGCCCCTCAGGTCGCAGCGATGGAGAGAGCTAGAAAAGGTAAGGACGTTATTGAGGAAGGCGAAGATGAGGATGAAGACGACGAAGAAGAAGAAGAGAAAGAAGACGGAGGCTCGCAAGGTGAAGAGCAAGGTGTCAGGGAAAATGCGGACGATGCTGCATCGAGCCGACAAGGAGAGGAGCTGTCCGCCGAGTCCGACACTTCTGCCTCTTCCTCTGCTACTGGGAGCTCGCATAGCGGGTCCGCCACTGGTACAGGATCAGGTAGCAGCGGGAGCAACTCGGGGGGCTATTCTCCAAATGTCGACATCATCGGTGACAGCCCTGCACCTCCTGAGAAGAGACAGCGGACTGATTGATCAATGCATATGTATATATTTTGTTGTTTTTTGTAAAAAGTGGCGGACGCAAGATTGCAGTCCGCCGAATATATTGAATGATGTAAAAATTTTTTGATGAAATGGAAAGGATATTTTTTGGCATGTGTGCTTTCTGCAATGCTCTCTTTGCTGATTAGAGATTTATTATTCCACGCTCACCGCACCGATACTTAGCAGTCCGCACAACACGCTTGATAAACCTGAGCCTTTGCTGATTAGAGAATATTGTTCCACTTTGGACCAAGAAACTCAGGCGGACTCTATCGAGTTTCACTTGCAGTCCGCATGATACATTATTTATAGTGAACCTGGTTGATTAAAGAATTTAGACATCAACTTATTCAGTATCCGCCTCAGAGAACAGCCAGCTGATAATGCCAGGGGTACTTGAGTTATAGTTGTAGTCCGCAAGCCAGACCGCACATAATATAAAAGCACATTGATTGTTAACTTGACAAATAATGCGAAAACCATTCCGCGGACTGAGCAGATATAGAAAACTAATCCGCTTATAATAAATCAAACTTGTATAACATGAAAATCATTCTGCGAACTGAGCAGATACAGTCAACCAATCCGCTCATTGTAGATATGATCTATAAACTACCCTGCGGACTGAGGGGATACAGAAAACCAATCTGCTAAAGATAACCAGCTTGTAATCCCAAAGCTTCGAATTATGCGGATAACGAATCGAGTCCGCCAACGATAGAAATGATCTATAGCTTGCGACCAGGTGGGCAGGTGAGCCTGAGCGGCATACTTTCCTCAACGGTCTACAAGCTATAAGATCAACCCAAGCAGGCGGACTCTGCGGACAGAGAAAACCAGTTCGCCAAAGATAGAAATGATCTATAGCTTGCGACCAGGTGGGCAGGTGAGCCTGAACGGCATACTTTCCTCACTGGGCTACAAGCTATAAGATCAACCCAAATAGGCGGACTGCGCGGACAGAGAAAACCAGTCCGCATAATATTCCCTGCAAAAAGCAAGACCCTCATTTGGCAGAACGGTTCCCTGCCCTCTTGCCTGGAGTACAGTCTAAACTGTGGGTCTCCTACAGGCACAGCTTGAGGGTACCATGGAGTGTTCGAGAGTTACAAGCTAAGATGACCCGCGGGCAGGTGAGCCGGAACGGCATACTTTCCTCATGTGATCATCGAAGTTGTAACAATATCCCTAAAGCGGCATGGTAGAGCTTTACACCCACCTTACCCTCCATAATGCAAAGGTGGGGTCAGGTACCTGCCGGGATCCGAAGTCTAGAATCCAACCGCGCTAGATCCTGCAAGCTCCCACTACACGGTGCGAAATCTCCTCGCAACACGTGGTCTTCGTGGTGTTACGCTAATGACAACGGCTCTAGGGGAGGTCTAGCTGAACTCGGCGATGTCTCCTGGTATCAGGGAACCGTTATAGGTCTTTGGGAGAGAGAGAAAACACTAGAAAAAGGTGTCAGTATGGATTCTTAAACATATTCGCAAAGCAAACATAAGGAAGAAGAAAGTTTGAGTGTAGAACCGTTTTTGAAATCTCTCTTAGCACTTTATCTGTTATGATTACAACAAAAACACTCGAAGAAGTGTTAGCAAGCAGTTTCTATTCATAATAGTTCTTGAAGAGGATATACAAAGTAGAAAAAGGAGGTTTTAAGAATAGAACCGCTTGAGATCATCTCCGTTCCAGGTGTGCGGTATATCCTCTCCTTTGTGAGTCTGCAAGCGGTAAGCGCCGCTTTTTAACGCTTCCTTGACGACAAAAGGGCCGGCCCAATTCGGATTAAGCTTTCCAACTGAACCAGCTCTTGCAGCAGCATCAACCTTCTTTAGAACTAGATCTCCCACTTGGAAGTGTTTGATCCTTACATTCTGATCGAAGTAACGGGCCATCCTCCTTTTGACCTCTTCCTGCCTTATGGCTGCTTGATCTCTGACCTCCTCGATGTGTTCCAAGCTGAACCTCATCTCCTCATTATTCAACTCAGCCCAATCATCGACACCTTCTCTTACAAGCAGCACTCTGGGTGACGGGACTTCAAACTCAATCGGGATGAGTGCCTCTGAGCCATGAGAGAGTTTGAAAGGAGTCTCCCCGGTTGCGGATGATGGCGTTGTCCTAAGGGTCCAGAGGACTGATGGAAGCTGATCAACCAAACTGCCCTTGAGATTCTGCACTTTCTTCTTGAGCAAGTTGAGGATCTGCTTGTTGGCAGCTTCCACCTGGCCATTGCTTCTGGGATGATGAACTGATGCAAAACGCAGCTCTGTTCCGATCTGCCTGCAAAAATTTATCATCTCTGAGTTGTTGAACTGTGGCCCATTGTCAGTGATTATTGCCATTGGTATCCCGTGCCGGCAGACAATTTCTCCCCAAATGAAGTTCTTGACGATCTGAGTCGTTGTCTTAGCCAATGCCTTGGCTTCGATCCACTTGCTGAAGTAGTCGATCATCACGATGACAAAACGCCGCTGCCCGCTTGCCAAGGGAAAAGGACCAATGAGATCCATTCCCCAAACCGCAAAGGGCCAAGGAGTTGCAATCGACCTGAGGGACTGAGCTGCTTGGTGCTGAAGCGGAGCAAACTTCTGGCATTGAACACACCTTCTGGTGTAGATCTCTGAGTCTTTCTTCATTGTGGGCCAGAAATACCCTTGCCGCAGGACTCGTCTTTCAAGAGTTCTTGCTCCAGAGTGACTTCCACACTCTCCTGAATGAACTTCTTGCAAAATGGTGTGAGCTTCTTCTTCTGAAACACATCGGGCCATGGTTGAGAGGAAGGTCTTTCTATAAAGGATTCCCGCCACTAGAAAGTAGTGAGCTGCTTTTATTCTGAACTTTTTCTTGTCTCTAACTGTATGATGATAATTTCCTGTTGACAGATAAAGGATGAATGGGTCCATCCAAGAGGCGCGCTGATCTACCTGCATCAAATCTCCTTCCACCACTGTCGGGCGGAAGAGCTCGGAAGTTGTGCCTCCTGAAGGCATCCCATGCTTAGAAAGAAAATCGGCCTCCTCATTCTCTGCTCTGGGGATATGTTCGATAGTGAAGCTTTTAAACCTGCCGACCTCTATTTTCACAAGAGCTAGATATTTTTTCAAGACTGGCTCCCTTGCTTCGAAGTTGCCGAGGACTTGCGACGCCATTACCAGAGAATCGGTTCTGATGTGAACATGATCGATCCCTAATTCCCTTGCGAGCCTCAAGCCTGCTAGCAGAGATTCATATTCAGCCTGGTTGTTGGTTACTGGAAAGTAAAACTTGATGGCCTGCTCCAATTTGACTCCGTTTGGATTGATGAGAACCACTCCTGCTCTAGAAGAACTTCTGCATGAGGCACCATGAACATAGATGGTCCAAGCCAAAGGTGACCTTTCTGCTTGATCAGAACTGGACTCTGGCATGTCAATCAGAAAATCTGCTAAGACTTGAGCTTTGATGGCTGTCTTGGGCACATAAGAAATTTCAAATTCACTTAGCTCTATTGCCCACTTAGCTAGCCTGCCGGAATGCTCGGGCTTTTCCAACACTCCCTTCAAAGGTTGATCGGTGATGACTTGGATTGAATGTGCTTGAAAGTATGGGCGAAGCCTGCGAGCTGACATGACCAGTGCCAAAGCTAACTTCTCCAAGATCGGATACCGCGTCTCAGCACTCTTCAGAATATGGCTGACATAGTAGATCGGGAATTGCTTTCTGCCTTCTTCCCGAAGAAGAATGGAGCTGACGGTCTCAGGGCCAACCCCTAGGTACAAGAAAGGAACCTCTCCTGGCTGGGGACTCTGAAGCAGAGCCGATGAGGTAAGCTGCATCTTTAACTGTTCAAAAGCCTGGGAACACTCTTCTGTCCACTCAAACTTGGACACACGTCGGAGGGTCTTAAAGAAGGGGGCACTCCTATCTCCAACTCGAGAAAGAAATCTTGCAAGACCTGCTAGCCTTCCCCCTAACTGCTGAACTTCCTTCGGTGAACGAGGGGTAGGCATCTCAAGAATAGCTTTCACCTTGTCAGGATTGGGGGCAAGTCCCTCCGGAGTAAGGAGATGACCAAGAAACTTCCCCTTACTCGCTCCAAAAGTACACTTCAAAGGATTAAGCTTCATCTTGTATCTACGCAGAGTAGCGAACGTCTCTGCTAGATCTAGCAAGTGCAGCGAAAACGATTTACTCTTAATTAAGAGATCGTCTACATACACTTCTAGGTTTCTTCCTTTTTGATGGTTAAACACACGGTCCATCATCCGTTGATAGGTCGCGCCAGCATTCTTAAGCCCAAATGGCATGACAAGATAGCAATAACATCCATCGTTAGTTATGAACGACGTGTGAGGAACGTCAGGCTTATGCATTCTTATCTGGTGATAACCAGAAAACGCATCTAAAAAACTCATGTAAGAGTATCCTACCGCGGAATCAACTAAAGAATCTATCCGAGGCAGGGGGTAGCAATCTTTAGGACATGCTTTATTAAGTTTTGTAAAGTCTACACACATTCGCCACTTTCCCCTGGTTTTTTAACCATTACAACATTTGAAATCCAGGTGGGATATTGCACTTCTTTAATAAAATTCGCCTTGAGGAGTTTCGCAACCTCCTCCCTTATTGGTTCTGCAAGCTTTGTTGCCACGTCCCTCTTCTTCTGTTGGATGGGCTTGCAGCTGGGATCAACATTCAGATGGTGGCAAGCTACATCAGGATCCACCCCCGGCATGTCTTCTGCTGACCAGGCAAAGACATCCAGGTTCTTTAGCAGGCAGGAAATCAACTCAGCCTTTTGATCTTCAGGTAGCTCTGAGTTGATGGAGAGTTTCCTCTCCTCCCCTTCAGCAATGGGGACTCCTTGCGTCACCTGGGCAGGTTCCAGGTGAGCACCTTCATCAGCAGCAACTTTCGAACTGGAAGAGGCTTCTGCAGCCTCTGCTGGAGCAAGGGAAGCTTCAACCATGTTGACAGTGCGGACGTAGCACTCCCTTGCTCTCCTTGGGTCGCTCCTGACCCAGCACATCCTCCCATCGGCAAAGAACTTGATGGCGAGGTGATAAGTGGAAATCACTGCTTGGTACTTGTTCAGCAGGGGCCTGCCGAAGATGGCATGGTAGCTGCTGGGGGCGTCGACCACTATGAACTGTATCTGCTTCGTTGCCCCTCCAAGCTTCACTGGCAAGGTGACGCTGCCCTCCACCTCTTTCCTCTCTCCTGAGAATCCATAGAGCGGCCCCTCAGTGGAAAGCAGAGGCTTTCCGATCCTCAGGGCCTCAAAAGTAGACTTGAAGAGGAGGTTGACTGAACTGCCCGTATCAACAAGAATTCTGTCCACTGTGAAGTCTCCAAGCACAGCCTTGATCACAACAGCATCGTCAAATGGATTGGCTGTTTGAGGCAGATCTTCCGGACCAAAAGTGACGACTTCTCTTGGGGGAGCAACGGAAGAAGAGGCCACCTCTGCCTGGGTGACCCTTGAAATTGAAGATTTCCGAGTGGACTCGGTCCCTGCTCCACCGTGGATGAAGAAGAGGCATCCCAGAACTCCCTCATCATCTGCATCAAAGCATTCCACTGGGACGTTGATCGGCCCCAGACGGCCTTCGTCCTCCACATCTACACACTCCTGGTAAGCCTCAGCTACCTCTTTGCCCTTCGAGGTGGATGGCTTCGACGAGGAAGGAGAATCCTTCTTGGTCAGGTCAATCTTGCCCTCGGCAAGCAACTTATCAATCAGCGCACGAAGGGCCTTGCATTCCTCAGTCAGATGACCATTTTCCTTGTGGAATTGGCAGTATTGCAAATTATTCCTCGGCTTCCACAGCTTCTGAGGTTCTTGCCTCCTTTCTTCTGATCTCCTTTACAGGATCTGGATGACTTCGTCAAGGTCCAGATCTGCAGGGTCCTCCATGGGACTTTCATCATATTGGCACGGGGCAGGCAAGGCTGCCTGCTGGAGGATGGGAAGAGCTTGCAAAGGAACGGCGGGAGTGGTGGCCAACGGCAGTCTCTGCTCGTGAAACTGTTGATGGCCTTGGAAAGGTTTTTTGTTGCGGAAGTTCCTGCCTCTTTGAGATGGAGGCTGGAAGTCTGGACGAGGTGGCCTGCCACGAGAGGAAGAAGCGGAGGCATCCCTTCCTTCAGCCTTGGCTGTCAGGGATGAAACATAGGTCGGATTGGCATTTTCCCCTTCTATGAAACGGTTGACCATGGCGATCAACTCTTCATAGGTCTCAGGAGCCTTGGTCGTTGCTTTAAACTTCAGAGGGCCTTCCTGGAGGCCATGGATCAAGGCAACTTTATAATAGTCGGGGTTCACATTCCTCACCCCCTGAATTTCTCTTTGAAAGCGATCAACGAATCGTGCCACCGATTCGTTATCCCTCTACTTGATCTCAAATAGGGCAGCTGGCCCATTCTTCCTCTTCCTTGAGGTAGCAAACCTCAGCAGTAACTGGCTACGAAGCTCGGCAAAAGAAGAGATATTGCCCGAAGGCAGCTCATAGAACCATTCTCTCGCTTGCCCTTCGAGAGTGGTAACCAGCAATTTACACTTAATCGCATCTGAGAGGCATCTCAAAGCAACTGCCCCCTCAAATGCCTGGAGGTGAGAAACGGGATCTGTCGCTCCTGTATAGAACGGGATGCGCGGCTCCCTGAAGTTGCTCGGGGCCGATTCCCATCGAATCCGGTCCACAAAGGTAGACGGGGTGTCAAACTCTGCAGGATAGAAAGGTCGGACTGGAGCCGAGGAGTCCGCGGGCTCGGCGGACTGGCGGTCAGCAAAGCGAAGTTGGCGGGCAGGAGTGCCCCTAGCAGCTTCTCTGAAGAACTCTCTGAATGCAAACTCTTCCTCTTAAGGGCGCAGGGGGGCTGCGGTCTGAGCAGGGTTCCGAGGAGTTTCTGGCGACTGCCGAAGCGGAGTTCGGCGAGATGGGGTCTGGCGGACTGGCGAGTTCGCTGGGTTCGCTGCGGCCTGAGGAGCAAGCCGCTGGGCTAAAGCAAGCAGAGCTTGGCTGATTGTGTCAAGACGCTGGTCGGTCTGCTGGCGAGACTGCTCGGCCTCAAGGCGAGCTTGTTCTATTGCGTCCCAAAGGGAGTCTTCTGAAGAGCTAGAGCGATCTGAAGAGCGGGCTCTGCGGTCTGACATCTTTCGTCCGCTGATTTCAAAACACTACTCGGATCTGAAGGTCGCGTGTTAACTGTTGATGCACGAAAACACAAGGGGGTCGAGCACAACCAGCTAACTTGTTCGATCACAGGGGGAATAAGGAGACTGCGAGTAGCGATCTATTAAGCGGATGAGAGCTGGAAGAAGAGCAGGGCCGTGAACCACGGCAACAACAGACTTCGCCCGTCGCGGCCTGAATGCCTCTCTTGCGACGGGCTTTCCCTTGATTGAAGAAGGATCTAGTTACAAGTGAAAGGAAAAGACTGGGAAACAGAGCAAGGGGGAGTCCGCAAGGCACAGGATTCGAGTCCGCAGCCTGTAACAAGTAGGCTCCTGGGTCCGAGTCAGCGTGCCTTGAGTGCACCACCTCCCCCCTATTTATAGGATAGGGGGCCTGCCCAAACGGGCAGGGCTAAAATAACCGGCTGCCCGGGGTACAGGAGAACCGGGCAGCGGTGACGGGAAGCAAAAAGAAAGAACACGCCAGTCCGCACAGAAGTGGCGGACTGGGCTCGCGAGCTGGAGCTTCCACTGCTGCTGGGCGCGCCTACAGAAGGGCGGCGGCCTGGGCGGACGAGATACTGTGTCCGCCGCTGGAGAACCTGTTGCCCAAAGCGCCGGCGGACTGAGCGGACTGGTCCTTGCGTCCGCTGCTGGAGTCCCATACTTGGCGCCTGACTGGTGCTATTGCCGGACTGGGCGGACGGACAACTTGCATCCGCGCCTGCTGAAAGGGGGCTTTGGAATCTTGGAGTATGTTGCGGACTGAGGGGTTAACAGCAAACATAGTGATCTAGAAGACTTGACTTATTCAAATGTTGCACAAGTAAAGATGAGGTTTTGTATTCGCACAATCGGCAAGATATTCAACCGTCCCTAGAAGTTTGGGATATACGTAGAGGGTTGCCCTCTTGGATATATTACAACCCTAGAATAAGGAACGTCTCCATGAGACGTTAGAAACTTTTGTGGGCTTTTGAATCAGATCATTACTTGACACAACTTTAAGAGAGATTGTAATTTCATCAATGCATAATGATATGCTATATCCCAAGGAATAAAACAAGTTGTGTACAATCCACAAGAATTCAAACATCGAGCTTTCTGAAAAAAACAAAAATCAAAGCAATTTCGACGACACAAAGACTCTATGTATAACTAAAGGAGTGTGTTACCTCAAGAAAGCATGTCCCTAGATGCTCTAACACTTTAACCTAATCGATGTAACACACGAGTAATGATTATATCGTCGGTTAAGGATTTGATTAATGAACTCAAATATATTTTAAGAGAAAGCCAAGGTGAATTGAGAATTCAGTACAAGTCAGAAGGATAACTGAAATTTTTGCATAACTAGGTCTCATGATTATCACACATTAAATGGGTACAATTGAGAGAAGTAAACACGATTATTGGGCACTGCTACCCGCGCCTACCTAACATAACCAGGTTAATAGGTTGGAAACATACAGATTAGGATAGGGTAACGTCATGGTAATATGAAGGAGTGATTGCGGGTCTTAACTAATATATGATTAGAAACCATAAGTGAGAATTCAAATTGTTTGAATAATTTTGTTTATGACATTGGGAGTATAACGGCCCCAGGAAAATTTAAAATCAAGTGAAAAACTATATTGAATTGGAAGATATATATTATAAGTACGATCCTTTGGATGTGGCTCTAATTATCACAAGAATCAAAACAAAATTGTGTGATGATATAATAATTGCCTTCAGAAAGATTTAGAATTTATAGAGCAACTTATGATTATGAGCATGTTATTTTCCTTAGAATCAAACATTATAATAGTTTGAAGGATTTGAAATGGCCACCTTCCGGGCAAACACACTATCATGTTTAGTGAACTTAGTAAATTTGATCATGAGTAGGCAATACAAGCCCATCCTACACACAAAGGAACGAATAAATTCAACCTCGCATATATTAGATATTGCAAATTATGTATTGTTTTGGGTATATATAAGTGGTACACAGATATATGGTCCCTTGATTATGATGACGTCAAGAACCGGGGCGCATAAGTTGATAACATTATAACCACCATTAAGAGGATTCATGACTATGGAATATAGATTTTGACTATCAAAGGTGTACACGGTGAAATTACATAAGAATTAATGAGTGTTTAATCAGATTCTTTTTTGATGACATTGACTTGTGACGAATCTTATTATTTTGCAAGAATTTCTTATATCTCATAAATCAGGATCCAATTAGAAAAGTGATTGAGTGTCATGTTGTGAACATCAATATTAATTATGATCAATCGATGTATATATTAAACGTTTACTCTACAAATTATGTATTTTTACTTAAGTAGAGGTGTAATATGTCATGAATTTGGAAAAAAAAAGGGGGTGATAATCTTTTCATAAAATCTTAAGTTTGGAGGTTGGTTAATCACTATGCATAAGTTGGTCCTTCATCATAAATAAAATGATGATAACATATATTTGAAGATTAGATTTGGTATAAGCTATAAGGCATGAGATGATTCTAGAAGAGAAATCTAAAATTTGTGTGCACAGTTCTACATATAAGATTATTGGTTTTTACGTACTTGATGATCATTACTCGTAAGGGACTCCGAACCAACGTATGATTAAGGTTTATTTAATGATAATGTGTTGGAAGACTTGGAAATATGCCCACATAATCTTGATTATGATTATCCCAAAATATAATGAAAGTGCATTTGGAAGGGGACTGTTACCTCTGATAGAAACAACCATGAGGCCTATAGGGTAGGAATTGTCGGACGCCGCTATCTCGGGTCTAGGATGAGGATACAAGGGCACTCATATCAGATTATATTGAGGGTATGGATGCTCAAATATGGCTGATCAGGGACCGGATGCTAGATGCTCAGAGTCGGCAGGCCAAGTACTACGATGCGGGCATCAAAAACTAAAGATCCAGGTGGGAGACAGAGTTTTCTTGAAGATATGTCTGGGGCATTATGTCTCGCGTGTAACGACTCCATCCGTTAACAGGGATATACTAGAATGTCCGGCCGAGGCCCCATAGCATATACCATAAAACAGGCGGGGAAGTCATGTAGTGATAACAGAGTTGCGCGTCCTAACTCATTGCATTCTAGCGGAAGCCGATAACACGAAGCTGAACACACACACACGAATGTCCACCATATAAAAGCTCCACATTTATATAAAATAGGAATCATAGCAAATACAAAGTCAACTGGCTTTATGGCCTTATAGGGCTTTACACAATAGTGGCTTCAAACATTGGCGCGTAAGCCAGCCACGTATAATCAAACATAGTATTTTCATTTAGCCTTCGAGGGCTAGCAGTAGCAGCAGCAGCAGGAACTTCAGTCTTTATGCGTCCTGCTTGGCTATCCAGCACCTGCACAGGGACAGCTTAACCAATGGTGGCAAATATGCAACGGTCAGCATTCAGCTGACCAAATTATAATGACCCCACCCCTTTCTTGGGGCGGTGGTATTCCTTCCATGTAGGCATAGCATTTAACAGGCAAATATGTATATCATGCATTGTGCTCTCACGTAAATACATTCCATCACAACCATCAGCCACGTGGCCCGACGATCCGTGCACTCAGGGAACACTCTTGGTGTATCGGCGAACCAGTTGCCCACCACCGTATAAGGGTCGCAACCCAACGGTAAAACATTGAGCATTTTCTCCATGGCGTGCAGCCAGAGATTATAGTCTTAGTGAACCGGGATTGGCCCGTAGCCCCCCATTGTATCACGGCGCGCAGGCCTAAGACTCTCGTTATGCGCTCCAACAGAAAACACGTTCAGGTCTCATGTCGGACGGACATAACGCAGGTCGGATCATCCACCCTCGTTGCTCAAATCGCCTTGCCATCACCGAGTACGGCATACTCGCGGCTAAATCAAAGGCGCGGGTCGGTTTCACCTTACCTGTTTGGCATAAAGCCTGGGTGTTTTCTTGGGCACAATAGTACTTACTATCACACATATTCGTATCACAACATTAGAGGGTATTTCCTGGGCACACCAGTACTTCATGTTACTACCCTTCACAGGTACAACCCCATAATTATCACAAATATCAAGGGTATTTTCCTGACTTACCACGCCATTACTTCCTGCTACTCCCTTTCACAGGCACCACCCATGAACATCATGCATTATAAAGGTTATTTCCTAGATTACCAATCCAGTACTTCCTGCTACTCCCCTTCAAAGGTATAACCCAATAACACAAGCATCACAAGGGTATTTTCCTGGACTACCACTCCAGTACTTCCTGCTACTGCCCTTCACAGGTTTCATCTATCAACTCCTAAACTACACGTTTATCACGGAGTCTTCTCCGGTGCGTATATGCAACATCACCAATCCAGACCAACCTTTCCAGATGGGCTTCACACATCATGTCTATTCCGTATTCTATTTTCGGATCTATATGCCAAATGATTGGGGATTCCATGAATCAACCCAAAGAACTCCCACAACAAGCCACCCTCTAGTGGGGAATCTTATGCACATGCCAAAAAGGAAGCCTTCACATGGCTATGAAGAAAATTCATTACCCTCGAAGACCGCTTCGGCGCCATGAGATCGTAACTGGCTGGAAAGAACGCAACGAATTTTCCTCCACAATGCTGGCCGCAGATCTCTCATCGGAACTCCGCAGCCCCACCGGTGACTAGCTCTCCTTTCTCCTCCTCCTTCTTCCTCTCTCTCTAACTTGTAGAAAGATAAAGGCCAAAACTCAAATGAGAATTTACTTCTCATCTACGGCCTTAAGGAAGCATGGAGGCACCTCAGCCATTGGATCCCAGCTGAAGATTTGGACAGCAATGATTTTTCCACAAAATCATATTTTTTTGCCTGACATGGCCTGTGACACTCCCGTGTCCCAGGTCGTGTACCTCAAGCGGAGCCCATGTGATATGCCCGTGTCACGGGCCGTGTCACCTGACACGCCTTCAGACACGCCCGTGGCTGTGGACATGTACATCAGGCTGTACAAAAATCAATCTCAACCCGACAGGGACACGGCCAGTGATACACCCGTGTCACAGGCCTTGTACCCAAGACACACCCGTGTCGTGGGCCATGTACACCAGGCCTCCATGCCTTGGGCACATCCAAAAAAGTACACGGCCTAGGACACGCCCGTGTCCTAGGTCGTGTGCCCATACACGGTACGAGACACGTCGCAACTCAATTTCGTCAGGCTGAAGTTTGTCGATCCACAGAGGACACGGCCTTTGACACGCCCGTGTCAGAGGGCGTGTGCCCTCATTCTTCGATGAATGGATTTTCGTCGAACACTCGACGACAGCTCACCTGAGCAGGACACGCCCTGGGACACGGCCGTGTCCCTGGTCTTGTCACCCAATTTTTCCCAACTCTGGAATTTTGGGTGTTAGAACCCCCCCCCCCCCTCCTTACAAAAATTTCATCCACGAAATTTGCAGAAAGTAAGAAACTCAAATAGAAGGATTTTAATTCACAAACATTCATTACAACTCGATATACACTGTATAATAGTTACACAAAGATCTCAGGAACTCAGCTCGAATGGTCTGCTCTCGCTCCCATGTGAGTTCTTCACGGCCGCAATTGTCCCACCGGACTTTGACCAACTCGATCACCTTATTCCGCAACTATTTCTCGGCACGATCCTCGATCCGAATGGGCCTAACCTTCGTCGTTAGCCCATACTCCACCGACACACAATCATTATCGATCACCTGAGCAGGATCTTTAATGTCCTTCCGAAGTACCGAGATGTGAGACACATTGTGTAATCCACCCAAGTCTGCAGACAGATCTAGCCGATATGCAGCTTCCCCGACTCGCTCCACCACAATAAATGGACCCAGATACTTCGGGATCAACCTTTTCATATGTCGAATCCGAGAAACGCCTTTGAAGGTTTTGATCTTCAAGTATACCCAATCACCCACCGTGAATTCCACATTCCGGTGCTTGGCGTTGTAGTATTTCGCTTGGCGATCCTAAGCTATTAGTAGCCTTTCTCGAATAGTGCGTATCATCGAGTTCGCTTCATCAACTTCATTACGCCTATACAACTTGGATTCGCCTGCTTCTACCCAAGCCAAAGGAGTACGGCACTTCCGTCAATACAGAGCTTCATACGGTGGCATACCGATGCTCGCTTGGTAACTATTATTGTAGGAAAACTCCACCATGTAGAGATGATCTTCCCATCTCTTCCCAAAATCCAGGGCGCACATCCGGAGCATATCCTCCATCATTATGTTGGTCATTTCAGTTTGGCCATCTGTTTGGGGATGAAAGGCCGTACTGAATGTTAACTTTGTGCGCAATAGCTGATGGACCAGCCTCCAATCATTCGATGTGAACTGCCTATCTCGATAACACACGATGCTCCGAGGAACACCATGTAGCCGTACAATTTGTTCAACATACAGCTTTGCCAAACTTTCTACTGAATCGTCCCGCCTATTCAGAAGGAAGTGTGCCACTTTCGTTAGCCGATCGACAATTACCCAGATGGAATCATTTTTGCGCTGAGATCTCAGCAACCCGTGCACGAAATCCATGGAAATATCGTCGAACTTCCACTCCGGAATCGGCAACGACTTCAAGAAACCGCCAGGCTTCTGGCGTTCCGCCTTCACCATAGCACAAGTTTGGCATTTGGCCACATAATTAGCGATATCTTTCTTCAGTCCTGGCCACCAGAATAGCTTTTTCATGTCTCTGAACATCTTTGTTCACCCAGGATGAATTGAGTACTTCATATAGTGCGCTTCATACGTCAACTCTTCCCTCAACTTACCCAAACTTGGGACGCACAAACGGACCTTCTTTTCGTAAAAGGTTGTCATCCCAAGAGAATTTGCCCTCTTGACAATCCTTTGCATAGCGTTGGACACTCTCATCTAGCTCCATTGCTCATCGAACTCTGTCCGCAAGGTCACACTGCACCTCCGTCCAGTTCAAACAGGCATCGGCTGTCGCATTCTTTTCAACACAAGAAATATCTAATTCTTCGAACTCCTGGATTTGACGTTCATCATGACTCTGCAACCAGCTTGCTCTTGCCGGAGCTCTCCGACTCAAGGCATCCGTGACAATATTTCCCTTTTCGGGCGTATAATGTATCGCAAAGGTGTAGTCCCCAAGGAACTCCAACCACCTTTGTTGTCACATATTCAAGTCCTTCTGCTCTAACAGGTACTTAAGGCTCTTGTGGTCCGTATAGATCTCCACCTTCACGCCATAAATTTAGTATCACCACAACTTCAGTGCAAAGATCACCGCCGCCAACTCTAAGTCGTGGACGGGATAATTTCTCTTGTGCACCTTCAACTGGCGAGATCCATATGCAATCACTTTCCCATTTAGCAGAAGAACGCAGCATAAGCTGCTTCTTGACGCATCACTGTAGATTTCAAATCCATCAGTACCACATGGCGACGTCAACACAGGCGTCGTGGTCAACCGACACTTCAGCTCTTCAAAAGCTCGTGTGCACTTTGGCGTCCAAACGAACTTCAGATCCTTTCTCGTCAGTGTGGTTAGAGGCAAAGCGATCCGCGAGAAGTTCGCAACAAATATTTTATAATAGTCTGCTAGTCCAAGGAAGCTCCTGACTTCAGCCATAGAAGACATCACTAGGCACTCCTGTATGGCCCTTATCTTTGCTAGATCCACTGTTATTCCCTCTCTGCTTACCACATGGCCCAGAAAAGCCACCGACAATAGCCAAAACTCGCACTTCGAGAACTTGGCATAGAGCTTATTCTTCCTCAATGTCTGCAACACCAACTGCAAGTGGTTTTCATGCTACGCTTCCGATTGCGAGTACAACAGAATATCATCAATGAACACAATCACGAATAGATCCAGGTACTCTCGGAATATTCGGTGCATCAAGTCCATAAACACCGAGGGCGCATTGCACAGCCCAAACGGCATTACTGTGAACTCATAGTGCTCCTAACGTGTTGCAAATGTGGTTTTGGGAATGTAACCTTCGCGAGTCCTCAACTAGTAGTAACCAGAATTCAAATCAAACTTGGAGTAGACGGTTGACCCAACCAGCTGATCGAACAACTCATCAATCTATGGGATCGGATACTTATTCTTCTCGGTGAGCTTGATCAGTCCACGGTTGTCAATACGTAACCGCAAACCACCGTCTTTCTTTTTCACAAACAGAACAGGCACGCTCCAAGGTGACATGCGTGGGAGTATATAACCCTGCTCCAGCAACTCTTGCAGTTGGACTTTGAACTCCGCTATTTCCTTTGGCGCAATGCGATGTGGTGAGCGTGCCACAGGTTTCGCACCTGGCGCCAACTTGATCGTGAAGTCAATCTCTTGCTGGGGTGGTAAACCAGGGAGATCCTTGGGAAATACAACTACAAATTCCGATATCACCAGAACATCGCTCACACCGGCCTTAGGCTCCACAACCTGAATCAGCGTGAAGTAGGGCTCCGCACCCTTCTGAATATCCTTGACTACTTGGAGTGCAGACATCAATGTCCCGCCCACTCCTCACATCCCTGCGAACTTAGTCTCCTGCTCGGTATTCTAGCCCAATGTGATCTCTTTGGCATTACAATCAATTAAGGCATGTTGCTCTGCGAGCCAATCCATACCAAAGATCACGTCGAATTCCGATATCGGCAATACAGATGCAGTCAAACAGAAGTCTCGACTTCCTATTTGGACTGCCACATCGCAAGCTCGATCCGCGAGCATCAAACAACCATTCGGCAACAACACCCTGACGCTATCTGTCTTCGCACGACTAGGCATCACAAGCCGCGGTATGAACTCCTTAGATAGAAAAGAATTCGAAGCACCCATATCAAACAATGCTCATGCCAACGTGTTCCGAATCATCACAAATCCTGTGATAATCATGTCACACACACAAGCCACATACAAATAGGAAATCAACAAAGCATGCGATATGAAAAGCAATAAATTAACTAACTCATACCTGTGACGATGTCACTCTACTTAATGGCCTGCTGTAAGCCAAGATTGTAGACTCGGGGTTGCTCTTTTGAAGCAGAAGACTCTACGACTGCCTTTCCTTTCTCCGCATACGACGCTCCCGCCTTATTTTCACTCTTTTGCGGTACCCGGCAATCACGGGCTATATGCCCCACCCGTCCACAATTAAAGCATGTACGAGTCTCTGGCTTTGAAGTGGCCCCCGATGTTGCTCCTGATGCAACTGAAAAAGGAGCTTGTCCAGCCGACTTGGACCTCTTGCCCCATCTCTTCTTGAAAAATGACTTCGCTGGTCGGGGCACTTTGAATTCTTGTTGTCTCACAGCCAAGGCCGCTTCCCATGCACCCTCTTCATATCCTTTTCCAGAGCGCACACGGTGTCGACCAATGCCTGGAATCCTTGGTTCACGAAACTAGAGAGCAGGAACCTCAACTCGCCCCGTAGTAATTCATAGAACCTATTAGTCTTCCTCTGCTCATCAGGAATAATAGAACCCGCATACCCCCCAAGCGTGTGTTCTCATGCAGGTACATGTAAACACTGCCTTCACCTTGCGTCAGCCTTTGGAATTCGTTCTCCATGGCAATACGATGTGCTGCCGGAAGGTGCTTTGCCAGGAAGATTTGGGAGAATTCCTCAATTGATACTTATGATAATGGTCGAACCGCTAAGTGGTGCAGTTCCATCTCATCCCACTATAAACGAGCCTCTCCTTCCAGCAAGAATGTGGCTAAGGTGACCTTCTGATGTTCCTCCGTTCCGATCATTGTCATTATGCACTTGACGTGCGACAACCAATCCTCAGCCTGCATAAGAGATCCTAGGCCCGTAAATGTAGGTGGTTTGAAACTCATGAACTGCTTCAACTACTTATCAGCTGCTCGAGGATCCACAGCCGCTAAAGGTTCTGGCCTCGCCGCAACCTGTTCTGGCCTCAATGCCGGCTGCGCCTACCCTTGTGACTGCACAATCGGTTGTGCTTGCATCATGACAAACAATACCTCAGCAACTAATCGTGCAGTGTCCGCAGAAGGCGGAGGTGTAGACACCTCAACTGGTGTCATACATTCATCAGAACGTTGGGGCTCTGATTGCCCCGTACCACTCCACATCACCTATAGGTGAACCATACACTCACATTAGCGACCGCACACAAGTAAAACAAAAAATAGGAACGCACAGGTACCTTAAACAAGTGTATTTACATTCCTAAAGTGGACATTCTGGAGTTCATTAGTGTTAACTTGATTCGCACAGACACGTGCTCGCCACCCCACAAAAGAATTCGACCACGAATTTGAAAGGGAAAGACCGAGACAGGTGATACCTAATATTTATGACTCCATCTGTTCACAGGGATATAATAGAAGGTCCAGTCGGGGCGCCATAGCATATACCATAAAACAGGCAGGGAAGTCACGTAGTGACACCAGAGTTGCGCATCCTAACTCATTGCATTCTAGCGGAAGCCGATAACACGAAGCTAAACTCACATACATGAATGCCCACCATATAAAAGCTCCACATTTATATTAAACAGGAATCGTAGCAAAAACAAAGTCAACTGGCGTTATGGCCTTACAGGGCTTTACACAATAGTGGCTTCAAATATTTGCGCGCACGCCAGCCACATAAAATCAAACATAGTATTTTCATTTAGCCTTCGAGGTCTAGCAGTAGTAGTAGCAGCAGGAACTTCAGCCTTTATGCGTCGTGCTTGGCTCTCCAGCACCTGCACAGGGACAGCCCACCCAATGGTGGTAAACAGGCAACAGTCAGCATTCAGCTGACCAAATTATAACGACCCCACCCCTTCCACGAGGCGGTGGTATTCCTTCCCTGCAGGCATAGCATTTCATAGGCAAATATATATCATACACTGTGCTCTCACGCACATACATTCCATCACAATCGTCAGCCACGCAGCCCGATGATCCGTGCACTCAGGGCATATTCTTGGTGTCCCGGCGAACCAGTTTCCCACCACCGTATCAGGGTCACAACCCAACGCTAAAACATTGAGCATTATCTCCATGGCATGCAGCTGAAGATTATAGTCTTAGTGAACTGGGATTGGGCCATAGCCTACATTGTATCACAGCACGCAGGCCTAATACTCTCGCTATGCACTCCAACAGACCGCACTTTCAGGTCTGACGTTGGACGGACATAACGCAAGTCGGATCATCCACCCCCCGTTGCTGAAATCGCCTTGCCATCACCGAGTACGGCGTACTCAAGGCTAAATCAAAGGCGCGGGTTGGTTTCACCTTACCTGTTCGCCATAAAGCCTGGGTGTTTTCTTGGGCACACCAGTACTTACTATCACACTCATTCATATCACAACATCAGAGGGTCTTTCTTGGGCACACCAGTACTTCATGCTACTCCCCTTCACAGGTACAACCCCACAATTATCACAAATGTGAAGGGTATGTTCCTGACTTACCACGCCAGTACTTCCTGCTACTCCCTTTCACAGGTACCACCAATGAACATCAGGCATTACAAAGGGTATTTCTTGGATTACCAATCCAGTACTTCCTACTACACCCTTTCACAGGTATAACCCAGTAACACAAACATCACAAGAGTATTTTCCTAGACTGCCACTCCAGTACTTCCTACTACTGCCCTTCATAGGTTTAACCCATTGACTCCTAAACTACATGTTTATCACGGAGTCTTCTCCGGTGCGTATATGCAACATCACCAATACAGACCAACCTGTCCAGATGGTCTTTACAGAGCATTCCTATTCCGTACTCCTTTTTCGGATCTATATGCTAAATGATTGGGGATTCCATGAATCAAACTAAAGGACTCCCACAAGAAGCCACCCTCTGGTGGGGGGATCTTGTACACATGCCAAAAAGGAAGCCTTCACATGGCTAGGAAGAAAAGTTGTTACCCTCAAAGACCGCTTCGGCGCTATGAGCTCCTAACTGGTGGGAAATAACCGCAACGACTTTTCCTCCACAATGCTGGCCTCGAATCTCTCGTCGGAACTCCGCAACACCACCAGTGACCAACTCTCCTTCCTCCTCCTCCTTCTTCCACTCTCTCTCTCTAATTTGTAGAAAGATAAAGGCCAAAACTCAAATGAGAATGTCCTTCTCATCCACGACCTTAAGGAAGCAGGGAGGCACCTCAGCCATTGGATCCCAGCTGATGATTTGGACATCCACGATTTTGCCACAAAATCATATTTTTTCCTGACACGACCTGTGATATGCCCGTTTCCCAGGCCGTGTACCTCAAGCGGTGCCCATGTAACATGCCCGTGTCATGGTCCGTGTCACCTAACACACCTTCAGACACACCTGTGTTTGTGGCCATGTACATCAGGCTGTACAAAAATCAATCTCAACCCGACAGGGACACGGCGAGTGACACGCCTGTGTCATAGGCCGTGTACCAAAGACACACCCGTGTCGTGGGCCGTGTACACCATGTCTCAATGCCTTGGGATATCCAGAAATGTACATGGCCTAGGACACGCCCGTGTACCAAGTCGTGTGCCCATATACGGCACGAGACACGGCCCAGCTCAATTTCGTCGGGCTGAAGTTCGTCGACCCATAGAGGACACGGCCTCTAACATGCTCGTGCTAGAGAGAGTGTGCCCTGAGCAGGACATGCCCTGGGACACGCCCGTATCCTAGGCTCTGTCACCCAATTTTTCCCAACTTTGGAATATAGGGTGTTACATCGCGAGTGCGGAGACACAAGAAGCTCAACCTATAATTTATAAGACCATACTTGATCCAGGAGTGGATCAGTCTTTTGGCTTATAGGCTGGAGGTGTCGTCAGAGTTAGGGACTCTGCATGATATTTTCCATGTCTCCTCGCTTCGAAGAGCTCTCCTTCGGACAGAACATCATATTACCACTGCAGCATGACCAGTAGCACCTGATAGATCAGATCGTTTTTAGCTGGTCCAGAGCAATGATACGACGATTTGAGTGCCGCGGAAGAAGGTTCCCTTGGTCAAGGTGTTGACGTCCAACCACAGACGGGAGGAGCAAAATTGGGAGCCGATGGATCTGATGCATGAACGGTACCCAGAGCTTTTCGCCTCAGGTGTATTTTAACTATGTTGAAAGTTTCTTAAAATTCTTGTGCACAGAGACCCCGTAGACCCGAACTTGAATTTTGGGGACAAAATTATTCTTTTGTTTATTGGGATTTGTAACATCCCCTTCCCTACTAGACCACTAAACATAGATTAGGTTAGGACATGTGGTGGGTGAATGGGGTTTAGGCTAGGTTTGACCCATGGAGTTAGGGTGGATTCACATAGTGCCCACTATAGGGTTCGAGTAAAATTAGGTCAAACTAGCCCAAAACGGAATCATAGGTACACATTGACCCCGCCACTATGCCCCTAATCCTAAAGCAATCTATGTGAAATAAAAGCCACATTATTGGGTCAACCATTAACCCAAGTTGACTCAAGTCAACCATAACCATAATTTGGTCAAATACACACATATAAGACCAAGCCCAAGTGGGGCATCACCGTGGCCCAACCCATATTGGGTGATGACATGGGGTTCATGACCATCAAGCGGGGCCAGCCCACTCATCAAGTTTACCAAGTCAACCATATAAGTCAACAAGTCAACAAATTGCCTAAAGGAAGAAAAAGGGAGGCCAAGCCCATTCCCAATTGGCAAAGCCCATGAGCCAGGGCCCATGACCAGTCTAAATGGGTCAAATTTCATCCCCTACCCCTTGGTTTTGGATGGTAGTGGCATGCATGGGGGTGGTTTAGGAATTTGCTAAATGGAGGAGAGGGAAAAGAGAGGAAAATGGGGGATCAAGACCATGTGGCCCACCTCCTCTCTTCCCAAGCCTTCCAGTGAGCTCACATTATTTCCCAGCCATTTTCAGCAAGCTCCATGACACATGGCAACCATGGTGAAGCATCCTATGCTAGGACGAATTTATACATGCTCAAAACTACACAACCTGCCACCACACCCACTTTTGACCTCACCATCAGCTTCAGAAGGCCGAGAGGAGTGGAATTCGATATCTGGATCAAAGCTTTTGGTGGAGGAACGTGTTCGGGAGCAAGCTCACAGCAGAGGAGAAATTCCATGGCCAACAACCACCGTCGCCGCAATCGTGCTCTGATTAAGGTCTGTTTCTTATCCTCTCCCCTTGTGCTAGCTTTCTAGAACATTTAGTATTGATTTCAAGCTCAATTGAGCTTGGATCCATGTGAGGTGTGGGAGAAAATCCATGGTTTTTAATGGAGCTCGGGTTCGACGGAATCCGCTGCCTCCGGTGGCCAACTCACCGCCAAACCTTCGCCCCCACCTCAACGGAGGTGGTGGTGGCCGGCCGGGGAGGTGGATGAATGGCCGGGAAACACCAGATCAAGGTGCTACAGGTGGTGAAATCGTGGCCGTCGGCTGGAGGAAGAAGACGCATGGATGCCATCCATCTTAATGTATTAAACTATAGCTTATTTCATATTCTGTCACACATTATGATGTACCTTGCAAGCATATTTTAGGCCTCTTATAGGCAGATGAAGAAAACATGTTCAACATATAAATTGTAGCCCTAGGATTTAACTTTAGAATGACACACTAAAGTTGTAATTTGGAGCAATACAGCTCCCTGTAGGGCAATTTTACCAAAACTTGTCCTAGGCTAGGGCTAATTTTAAATTGAGAGCCTATGCCAAACCACAAGTCCTCATGACCTGAGATTTTGGTCATGCATCTGACTAGGTCATACCTAGGACGGACCAAAAATGGGAATTTTTGGGATATGTTTTTCCATAGTTTTTGGAGGAATATCATTTATTGAATTTATTGAATTTTTGGAGATCTACAATACCAAATGCCCCCAAATTTGGGTGGCATAGCCTTTGGCTCATTATATAACTATGGTAAAATTTTTGGCAATTTTGATGTCTGCATGTTTGGGAAATCCAACATGCATGAGATAGATATGTTCAAATTTGGTGTGCCTATAGTAAAAATAGAAAAATGGGAGTTTAGCCCATTTGAACCATTGCATGTCCATCATACTCTGAAAAGAGGCTTATAGGGATGAAATATACAACCTTCTTTTGGATCAAAAATCCCATTAATTGGAATTATTAGAAAATATGCCTAGTTAGGAAATAAATTTGAATCTAGGGCATATGAATTTAATAAATTCTGAAATTTTGTCACATGCTTTATTAGGACATTGCTCACCTCTGGAAAAATTTATGGGACTGTTAGTTAATGTTAACTTGGAGTTTATTTAGAATTTATCATTTTCCCACTATGGAAATTATTTAAAAATAAGGCAAAATATTGTTTAAATATTATGGAAAAATTTACAGTAGTTTATCTCTATGATTATATCCCTGTTAAAATATTTGAGAATTTTTGGATGTCACTATATGTTAAAAACCCTAATAATGGCATTTTGGTAATATCGTTCATATCGATATAAGTTTGATCAAATCACTGTTTAGGATATTGAAATTCTGTATTTAGCTTTATTATATCAACATGGATTCTCAGTAATTTTCCTAGAATTTTGGATTGTATAAATACGGTACTTCATTTGGAAAGAAGTCAATTTGTGGTTTATTATTAATTAGATATTAAATGGAATTTCACATGGGAAAATTATGAAACTTGGTAGGAAGTCATATTTAACCTTATGGAACATCTGATAAATTTCTTAGGTAGGCTGGACCATTATAGATAGTACATCATGTGCAAGGTGACCCAGGTCACACAATTAAAAGAATTAATTTAGGCCTTTAACTCCTTAGAAAAATAATAAAACCTAGGATGGTAAACATCATACGTCATAGTAAACCATGATAAATTATTAGGGGCAGTTGGCCCAAGAGTTTGGAAAACACGTCATACAGGTCAACATTAGGTCATGGGTGCGCTTAGTAAAAATAGTACACAATACTAGGACCCTCAGGGAATAAGATTGTCGGTTCAGATGGAATCTATGTTGGGAAGATAAATCCTAGTTGGTGTCCAATAGGTCACTTCTTGATAATGAGTGGTAGAGTGCAAAATCCCAAGGATAGTGGTTAGAACGGAGATCGATGGAAGACCGTCGCTCTTCTGATAACAATCTAAATTATTAGGTTTGTCCCAGAGTAACAATGAGAGTTGGTATGGATAAAGGGTAGACATTAATAAAAGTAAATATCCTTGAGAAAGGTAGCTTTAGGCTTCAGCCCGTCGTAGTTTTTAGTGCCCCCGAGAGCCCTTCACCGGGCATGCCCTGGGCAGTCCTAGGATTAACCCTAAGTTGCTAGGTATAATAAATATTAGACAAGTGTAGTCTAATAGGCTAAGAGAACATGGTAAATTCTCACTCGTGAAGGGTTGGAGGGATTCAAAACTAAGGTATTGATGTGCATTTCACCCGTGAAGGGTTGGAGAGATTCAGAACTAGGCATTGGTATGCATTCTCACCCGTGAAGGGTTGAAGGGATTCAGAACTAAGGCAATGATGTGCATTCTCACGCGTGAAGGGTTGGAGGGATTCAAAACTAAGGCATTGATGTCCATTCTCACCTGTGAAGTGTTGGAGGGATTCAGACTAAGGCATTGATGTGCAATCTCACCTGTGATGGGTTGGAGGGATTCAGGGCGGGTTGTTCCTGCGAGCTAGAAGCTCGGGTTGGAATATCTTGCATGTGCATAAAAATAAACCTGTGGAGGGTCATGCAGTACTGGGCCAATCGTCACACCGATGGAAATTAGGTGACTCTGGCAAGGTGTGATGGTTTGAGGGGCCAGTGGGTTGTTTTACACTGCAGTCTGGAGGACGATCCCCAAAAACACAGACTCGACCAAAAAGAATAGTAGGTAGCCAGTAAATAGTACATAAAGACTCTAGAGTGCACCTACGATGTATACAGAGGTATATGGGAGGTCTAGGCCAAGTAGTGTGTATACCCTCCTATGAGATGAGACGCCCACTCCACTGCTTCCATAGCCACAATAGTGGTACTAGAGAGTGATGCTAGCTCCAAAAAGCGGGAACTAAAGGTCTGTGATCACAGAGTCATGTGTGTGAGTTGCACTTGCATGAATCATAACCTACATACATAATATACATACATATTTAGGTCATACGCACCATGGATTCTTATCATATAAATTAGTATGAGATCTTTTATATGATAAGTTATATTTCTGAAACCTTAACTTATAAGTATATATGTGCATTCATATAACTTAATGTACTCTTGTGATGTTAGTGTAGCGGTAGATAGTTTACTTTCTGCTCTTTCTTGACTTTACTTACTGCACTCTTCTTTCAGTACAGCTTACTTACTTTACATGTACCATATATATAGAACTGATAATATAATGACATAACCATTAGAAATATATCCATGATAGAATAGATCCACTGTCACATGCTTCTATTTTGAAACTGTGTTATTGCCCTCCACTTTTGTCCTCCCGCTTGGTGCCTAGAAGTCGCGGGGGTGAGGCAAGGACGATAATGACTTACTCTTTATGACTAAGGGTCAGTTGTGATCGTATCATTTTAGGAGCTCGAGGAGCTGGAGCACCAGTATGACTAGCAAGACGAGGTGGCAGGACTTGAGGAGCAGATACCATGTGCTACTACCATAACTACGTGTCAGGTGATGACGAGTGTGATTGTTTAGAGTTTGCTTATGCATAGTGTTATAGTAAGAGAGAGAGAGAGCTTTACTATACAGGTTTTTGGCATCTACGGGCATAATCCCTTCTCTCTTTTTGTACTCATTGTGGCTGTTGTACCTTTTCATTATATATATGATGCTATAGTTGTGACTTGTGGACTTGCTAGTTTTCTTTCTGTTGTACTTATATTCTCAATTTGCCTACAGGTAAATGATCGTACTAGCCGGCAGGATCAGCGTCTTCCGGTTTCGACTAGCATGTGTGTTAGTTTCACCGTAAGGCGGCGGTTCTGGGCATAAGACCGGGTTAACTACTTGGTAAGGGGAGGGGTCTTACAGCTACTCTCTCTACAGATCTATACTCCTCTAGATCGAGTCGATCGAAGATTCAAGTCAAGATTCAAGATCTTACATGTTTTTGTATTCTGTGTTCTCCAACCGATTTCAAGATCTACTATTCTCGAAGAACACCAGATTGAAGTTTTTAAATCTTGTCTTGGTTGTGTGTAATATTATTGTGTAATATTCCTTTACTTTTGTAGGAGATTTTTCTCTGAGTGTTAGAACTGTTTGTGGATCAAGTGGTAGATTTGTTTGTGGATCGAGTGTTAGATGCTTTTGTGGATCGAGTGGTAGATCCGTTTATGGATCGTGTCGAAGATCTGGTTATGGATCATGTGGTAGGAGCGTCATCTCCGAGTTGTAGGAGTTGCGGCTCCGAGGTGTAAGATTTTTTGAAATCCGAGTTTGGTGAAGTAGCTGAATCTAGCTCTTTGTGGTAGATAGGCGAGGCAGGAAAGTCAACGCACCCAACTCGGGGAACCACTATAAATCTTGATGTTTGTGTGTTTAATTTTTAAGTAATTTTTATTCCGCAAAAAGACACAAAAATCACCTATTCACCCCCCCTCTAGGTGATTTAGGTAGACTCTAGACACTTTTAATTTATAATCTTCTTGGTCGGCTTCACTGTCATGTGCTTGGATCCCAGCCCGACGGTAGGGATACCCCTGAGTTGTAGATCACAGTGTTTATCTCCCAACCCGAATTTACCAGATCCTTGGCATTGAAAACCCAACAACATATCAACAAATTTTTTTGCTATTCCAAATTTCTAGATGACGAGGTTTAGGTCATGGATCCTTGCCTTCAAGGTGTTGTTTTCCATGCTGAGCATCATGCACTGATTTGTGAACTATGTTTTATCCTCTTCTACTTGTGCAAGAGACATTTGGAGCTTTTCTCGATGTCCTTTTTCTCATTAGTGATATTTTGTATTTCTGAGGAAGTCTTAGAGTGGCTTTCTTTTAGCTTATTGATCGTCGCCACCATGTAAGAGCACTCTTGGCATTCAATCTTCTCTTTGCCATATTTGATCACTTAAGTAGTTATTTTTTCCAAGTCTTTCTTCATTTTAATGTTTTCACATTTAAAAACTTTTTCTAAAGTAGCACAACATCGAGCTTATGACATAAATATTCATAGATTTCATATAGTTCATCATAGGTAGGAGGGCTTACCTTAGTGTCACTTTGGACACTATATTTCACAACACCTGAGTGTTATATTCACTGTGATCTTTCCCCTAGAGGAACATATTTTCCTCATCTTCAGTACTTGAGCAAGATGTACTTGACTTGTCAAAACCAGCATCGTCGAACCTTGACCCCTTCAGCACTTTATTCTTTCTCTTGTCCCGGCTTTGTCTATCTTTTTCTTCGTTTTGGCGCCTTGGTCACTCTCTCCCTATATGCCCAGATTTATAACAGTGGTAGCACTCAGGTACAAACCTTTATTTGTCACTCTTCATCCCCTTCGACGGTTTGGTCCATCTCCTCTTCTCTTTAAACCTTTCTTCAGAAATTTTCATAATTTCCCTTGCCTCTTAGGATTCTTCAAGAATCTTCCAAATTTTCAAACATAGAGGCTCTCTTCGTCTTCATCATTGGACTCTTCTGCAACCTTCTTTTCCTTTGCTTCTTTCAGTGCTAGCGCGTTCTTGTTCAGTTCCGAAGGATACTGCTCAACTTATATTTTAGTTTAAGATCATGGGTCTTCAAGTTCCCAATGAGGCTCTCTATCTCCAGGGTGCTGATGTCATGTGTTTTGGCAATAACAGCTACTTTTGGGTTGAATCATGGAGGCAGAGATCTCATGATCTTCCTCACCAAGTCTCCATTTGAAAAAGTCTTTCCGAGAGATCTAGAGGCATTGGCAGTCTTCGTTATGCGAGTGTACATGTTATCCACCTCCTCGTCGATCTCCATTCAGAACTATTCATATTCAGATTCCCGTCGAAACAACTTTGATTCCTTCACCTGCGAGGTAACTTCATGTGTTAGCTCAAGTAATTGCCAGAAATCATAAGCAGTTTCACAATTGCAAATTCTATTAAATTCAGTTTTTTTAACGCACAAAAGAGAGAGTTCAAAGCTTTTGCATTGTTACTGAATTTTAGTTTATCATTGTCTTCCCGCTTATCACGCGGTTTCACCAAGACTTATTGTCCTAGAATGGTAGTGGGTGAAGTGTATTTTTTTTCAATCATGGCCCATACGTCTATGCTTTGAGTCAATAGAAATATCTTCATGCATGTTCTCCAGTGGTTGTAGTCACTTCCCATAAACAGGGGAGGTCGTCTCACACATTGTCCTTTAAGGAAGAGTGATTTGCGTTGGCCATCTTACTTCGGGATTTTAATCCTTTTTGAAGTAACCTCCCTCTAATACCAATTGTTGGATCGTATGGCCAACCTTAGAGGGGGGCGAGGGGTGAATAAGGTTTGTGAAGATAGTGGAAAATTAATTTGAAATTTTCTAATAAAACACTTTTTGGAAGCTACCGCGATGCTACAGACCACTACCGCATGGCGGTAGGTCACACAGAATGAATCTCTTATAAGATTTTGTTTTATAATCTCTCACACAATGCTCAAACCACAAACACCAAACAACCACGATTTTGAGATGCAATGAAAAATATATAATTTTAATCAAAAAGAATAGATGTTTATAGTAGAAAAATTGGATCTTCGTGATGCCGGAGATCGAAGGCAATGAAATATAAATTACTCATTTTGTTTCTATATTGACCCTCTACCCGGAATGATTGGCTCTTTCCCTTTCCCCCCAGAAAGGTCTTCGAGCTGACACTTCACCTTCCTATCCGGATGGGTCTTATAGCCCCACTAGATCTCTCGATCTAGACGTCCCCCAACGGGACAATTTATCATGAAACACTTCCCAGATTCTGACGACCCTCCTGTAGATTTTCTCACATTAGATCCCCCGATCTAGACGTCCGTCACCGAGATCATTTCTCACGAAACCACTTTTGAGATTTCGATGACCCTCAATTTGATTTTTCTCACACTTGATTCCCCAATCTAGACATACCTCACCGGGATTATTTCTCACGACTTCACGGATTCCGATGACCCTCCTATCAATTTTCCTCACACACAAACAACTAGACAATAAAGAGAATTTAAATTAAAATACAAAGAGTCTAGAAATTATTTCTAACTCAAACATAGAACTCCTCCGAGGAACGATGAGTGGTCGATGCTCTTGAATATCATTCCCTTTGCAATAGATCAGCTGCGAAAGGTCGTTGAAGATTTTGATAGCCAGAGTTCTTAGATCACGGGTGGAAGGAAGAAACAATGCTTTTCCATCAAAAGATATGCAAGTTCGTCCTTCTCCAGATGGCGGCCAAACACTAGAGTCAATTATTCTCCTTGGTCTTCTCTCTAGGAAATGAAACGTGTGCTTTTATGTGTATTGAAAAAGAATGCTACTGTGGCGGTAGAGGTAGATCCCGATGGTAGGTCAATGCGCGTGGAGGTGACAGCTGTCCATGAGATTTGGAAAAATATCAGAATAAAATATTTTTCTGCTTTTTTGTGGAATAACGACAAGGTACGAAGCTATCGTCTGGCGGTAGCTTGATGAATTGATGCTCATCGAGATAGCTAATGCCTGGAGGTATGGATAGCGCCATGCAGTAGGTCAATGAGCTTATGTAGAATTAAATTGAAGCTAGCACGGGTGGTTGCACTAGCGCTCGATAGTAGGTACCAGAACTTTATTCTCTTATTCTTTTGTACCTATAAATATACACACTACATCCAACACACGTATGATCAAATACAACACATGATTTGATATTGTCAAACTAAAGAGATGTGAATCATACGTTCCAACACTACTGTCTTTCTCAATCTTCAAAGTTAAGTGTTTTAAACGATGTATTCTACATATTGGTGTACAGTCAGGCGGTGCAGGATCCAACTCATTTGGTTGTGGATGATAATTTGTCAGTCGTTGGTGGCCAAATGACAGAAGTAAAGCCTATTCTCATCAAAGACACTGAAGTCCAATGGTTATAAGGAATCAAAATTGCCCGTCTGCTGGGAAAATTACAGACGAGACGAGCTTTCAGGGGAGTGAGACCAATCCATGTTCGAAAAGTTCATCAAGCTGTTCTGTTAAGGTACAATTTATTGTTAGATCTGGTTGCCAACCTTAGAAGGGGTGAATAAGTTCTTTAATATGCTTTTTAGAGGTATTTGTTCAAGAATGATAGAGGGCAATGTCTATTTCTTCCTCTTCAGTTAGAGTTTCTTGCTATAGAGATGGTGCAAAAACCTTAAGAAGGTATTTTGTGTGTATAATAACCCAAGATAATAAAAATTCTTTCATATGGATAATCATTAAGTTACTGCCAATAGTAGCTTATCGGGTGGTGGTAGATTCCGTATACGCATCTTCGTCCACCTATCGAGCTCCCTGTAAGGAAGAATTGCTTTTCTTTATTGTTATCTATTAGCGTGGAGCAGTGGTGCTAGCGTGGCATAGTAGCCCAGCTCTATTTTACATCTTATTCAGATGGTCTTCAAAAGATAAGGAAGGTGGTATTCCTTTTCTTGCAGGACTTTATTTCCGCGAGGCGGTAGGTCCTACCATATAGAGATTGTGATCTTTTCCTTTTCTAGCTACTGCCACTTTCCTGCATTGAGAACATGGATCACTGAAGTGGACTTCACAGGTATTGCAACGTGATAATAGTAACATGTGGCGGTAGTCTTAGCCCCAGCAATAGCCCAAGCATCTAGTCAATAAATGTTGTCAAACTAACATTAGTCTTCAAGCTGATTTGGTCTTCTATATGATAGTATTAGCATGTTGTGTTAACACAAATGCCCATATAGTCTTGTCTACCCGCCATGTGCCTTCTAGTCGATCTGAACCTTGTCTAGCTGATATGAGGCATGTCTACACAATATGGGACATGTCTATTAGATATGGTCACATATCTAATAGATTGAGCACATGTCTAAATGATCGGGCACTTGTACAGTCGATCTGGAACATTTTCAGGCAATTGGGTGCAAGTCTAGGCGATATTTGACTTAGTCTTGAGCTGGTCTCAACACTGTAGCATTTGTATGGATTCACACATGTAAACCTGCACACTGTACTAAATGTGTATATGATTAAATATAACTTGAGATTTGTTACTATTAAACTTGAGAAATGTTGAATGCATGTTCCAACAATCTCCTCCTTTTAATAATATCAAATCTTGTTCATGAGATATAACTCACACTGAATATGATAAATCTTGATATAGTGTAAAAACAAAATACAATGATAAAAGAACGGGTTTATATTTTAAGACATGGAATTAACACCGAGAAAAATATAGCGTGAGCTTGCTCTAGTGGAATGACTCCCCTTACATGTGTGCTCCCTCTATCTATATACATGCATGCTCCCTGCTCCCTCTATCTATATACATGCATGCTCCCACTACATGTGTAACGCCCCTGATTTCTCAGTGTTTATTTTAATTCCTGTAGTGACATAATAATGGTGTTAGGGCATGACATTGACACATAGTTAACGAGCATCGTTTTTGGAGCATGATTTTGCTCATCGAAATCCGAGGTTTTAACTCAGTGGATTTTTAGTAGGTTTATGTTGGTTGTAACTTCGTGGAATTTTAACCCAAGTTTGGTTTGTAGAATTTTAATTTTGACCTCATCGTTGGTTGTGGCATTAGTATTTAACTTTGGTGCGAATTTTGTAGAAATCAGAGATGATTATAGTTTTTGGTCCTTTTGACTTTTAATTACTAATAATAATATAATATTATATATATATATATATATGCTTGTACATAATAGACGAAACACAATTCATCGTCTCTCCCAAGCCATCAGTCCATATTGCGGGAGAAAGTAGGTGACAAACATCGCGAGGTCTTCGGCCGCCACCTGTAGGAGTTCTGGTGTTAGGAATCGTCGTCGAGGGTAGATTCAGAAAGCTTTCGCAGAGATCTACGGATGCACGGTATGTTTTCCCCGTTATGTGGATTCTTGGGGTTAGGGAGTTTGACCGTGACTCTCATTTGTCCCGAAATGTTTCAAGAATCGTTGCCTAGGAGTTCTTCCGGCTGATCATTGGAGCAGAACGCTTGTGAGGCCGGATTTCTGAAGATTTGAGATAAATGGTGATTTCTTTCCCCTTGCTAAGTCTCTTTATCATATTTCTTTTCTTTCCTCTTAACTTTTCCCTCCTTATAAGATATGAGTAGAGTAGGGTTCAGCTTGGTCGAAGTCCGCAGGGTAGTGAAGGAGATTGACTGTGTGAATTTCGTCGAACAAGGGTAAGTCAGCCTGTGAGAATTCATCGAATATTAGAATTAGGTCCACCTTTCCGTCTAGTATATCAATTTACGGAGTCTGGCTCAAATTCATCGAGTATTCCTGAGTGGTTAAGTACTTTTTGTTGAGTATTTATGGGTTAAGTTAAATTCATCGACTGATTAGCATTTGACATAGAGGGTGCCGAGTGATTATGCTTAGGCGTCGAGTTCATTGATTGAAACTAGCTTGGAGTTAAATTCGTCGAGTGATTAGACTTTGGCGTCGAGTGTGTCGAGTATTTATGAGAAGCTAAGTCTTTTTAGTCGAGTAATGACTTTATCGTCCAGTGCATTGAGTGTAACTTCTTTGGCGTCGAGTGCTTTGAGTATAATAGTCTTGGCGTCACGTGTTTTCTCTTACTCTGATAAAATGCTTTATGTTGAGAAAATACTGGTTGTGATAGTTGGTATCAGAGGTATAGTTTTACTAGTCTTGTTCCATTTCATACACACAATGATGTGTCATCAGTACGTCTTGGACGAAGCATGAACACTACACTCACAATCATGACAAGAAGTATACGAGGCATATTATGTAGTATGAGATGCATAATATGTGTTTGTATATGAATTATCATCGGAAGTAACATGTGACTGTTATGTAGTATGGGATGCATAACAATCATCACATGAATGCCCATTAGATTTTGCTTTCATTACATACGATATTATTAAGTATGGGATGCATAATATTTCATGTGTACGCCGCTCATAGCATGCATTAAATCCATTAATTAGACTACATAGCACAACATGCATGATATAATATAGCATTAGCACACGTGCCAAGCTATGATCTACATGATGACATTCGTATGCATATTGATTTAAATCGAAAAGAACAAGAATTCATGCATTCATAATTTATGCACAGGAGTCAATAGGATGACAGAATATCATCCTAAGTTTAAGCATAACATCATTTATAAAAATCCCAAAGCAAGTTAGCAGTAAGAGCAAGTATCCATACATGTCTAGTCTGAACTAAGTTGAGTAGTTTTAGCATTAAGCTAGGTTTTGATTAGTCGTTCGTTGTATTATTAGGATGTCACCTAATCGTGTTGCGACGCGGTAGAATCCGCAGTCTGAGGGTGAGTCATCAGGTGCACAAAGTTATGTTGTGATTGAAGGGCTGTGATAGAGCAATGAGGCTAAGTCGAGGCAGATGGTTGAAATGCAATTACAAATTCAGGCGTAGTTGATTGTCATTACAGGACAACAACTGTAAGACCCCTTTTTTAAAAAAACCATGGGGTCTTACGCCCAGAATAGCCGCTTTGTGGTGACACCATCACGCTCGGGAAGGTCGTCACTACAAAATGCCGATCCTGCCTGCCATATCGATCACAGAATAGTATCAAAAGTATGAGAGTTCATGAAATTAGAATTCTAACACATGTCCACAATAATCACATATATAGTAATAATCCTCCATGAAGGAAGAGTCCACAACAATAATAATAAAAGTACTGGAATTAGGGCTCATACTTGATACATCAAAGTCCTCACTACAAGTCACTCATCACGGAAGCAAATCTATAGCAACTACTAGCGAACGGGACTCACTGTCCCAGATGTCTGAACTCTGGTGCTAGACTGTCTCGTCTCCAAGCATGCCAACCTTCGGGACTGCACCCCCAAGCTGGGCTCCACGATCCCCTAAAATGATTTGCTCCGAAAACCGTTAGTCTAAAATACTAAGTCCTATCATCCCCTACCCCTCACCCCATGGCTCCAAGGCACCAAGCGGGGAGATGGAAAGGAAAGGTAATGAAGGTGGAGAATAAACAAGGCAGGTGACGGTGGAACTATTCTAGTAGTTATTTATAATGTATTTACAGCTAATGAAGGAAGTTACATGCTAGCAGTAAGGTAGAAAGTAAAGTAGAGCAGTAAGTATATGAAAGGTAACTAAGAAACAAGTAACCTTAACTTATATGAATGCACATACAAACTTATAAGTTAAGGGATCTTTTACAAGGCTCCCATCGTATAAAAAGTTCCATACCGATTTATACGTTAGGGTGTCGGTTTTCAAGCAAGCAATATATATATCCATAGAATAATAGCCTTAGCTTATAAACACACTCATGCAAGATTATAAACTAAGGGGTTGTTTTGTACGGCCTATCGTTTAAAATATCCAATACCAATTTATACCATGGGTGTCAGGTTTAAATATAATGATTTATGATATGCTTTGTTATGCCATAAATCACGCAAGTGCTGCACACCCACCCGACTCGGTGCACACAAACCTTTAGTTTCCCCTTTGTGGAACCTAACCTCCCAGGATACTTGCGTAGTGGTAAACAGAAGCGGTGGGTTGGGCCTCGCCCACCTCTAAACCGGTAATTGCAATACTAGTCAGACCTATCGTATGCCTCAACACTTGTGCACTAAGCAGAGCTCCTGCGTACCCATTGCTGACTGGTCCACCAGACTTAAATTGGCAAAGTGCTAAACAACACTTGCTGAGTCAACGTATTGACGTTGGTGCATCGACCCTCTAACAACGAAGACCCACCACCTTAGAATTTATGCACATGCAATCTTAATGTATCACCCACCGAGCCAAGGCTCCCCGGACTAACATGTCCGTCACAACCAACAACCGAGTAGAAGCTCGCCGGACTATCCTATCCGTCATAATGATCTGTCGAGCCATCGGCTCGCCGGGATAACCTGGCCATCACCAAAACCACCGACCCTACCCCCCCCCCCCCCCCCCCGTGTGAGCGAACCTAACTTCCCAAGACACCTGGGTGTGTGAAAGTGGACCCCTAGTTATACTAGTTTCTCTTAAATATTGATTTTCCTTACGGTTTAGGTTAGCCCCGGACTGCCCAAGGTATTCTCGTTGAAGGGCTCTCATAGGGCAGTAAGAACTATGATGGGCTGAAGCCCAAAGCTCCCTTTGCCAAGTCACTTACTGTTATTGGTTAATACACGATTCCCGATCCCCTTTTAATTTTACTCTGGATCTAACCCTAGTGTGTTTTGACTCTCTCTCTCTCTCTCTAGAGGAAAGACGATCTTTCGTCGATCCCGAGCACCTCTTAACTCTAGCCAACCCCAACACTCTCCTCATCATGATTCCTAATGGAGCTCTCTTTCATCTTACAAAATAAGCATGCATTTCTCCCCACTTCCTATGACCAAATCCCATGTTATCACAATTTCCGCAGTTTTACTAAATGCAGACCAACATATGTTATATGATGAACATGGTTGGGGGTACTCCAAATTTTCATCCACAAGCCTTAAGATATTTAATGGGGGTCTATCATGACATGATTAGCCTATCTCCAGAAACTTATAATTTTCCTAATTAATTTGGTATTTAATTAATTTTCCGCAAAGTTAGGCCATGGGTAATTTGAACATGAAGTACAATATTTTCTCAAATCATGGCCACCCAAAAATTATGAACACTAGATAGCAGATGAATAACAGTAAATAACCAAGTTTCATTATTTTTCCATAAATTGATTTGCCTCTAATTAATTAATCCAATAATAAGCTATTAAGTATAGGTAAAGAAGAAAGTACTAGAGCTAATCATCCGAAAATTGTAGAAATATTATTGAATCTCGAGTATGACCATAAAGAGACTATGACCAAAAATCACATTTTATCATGCTTAATAATTATCAAAATAAATTCAATTACTCTTTCTTAGAAAACAACACCTTGTGAACCAACCCCTACAGATAAACTTGTAAAAATTCCATAAACATTCACAGAGCTTTAAAATGTCAATGAAGGTCTTCTTACCAAATTTCATAAGTTTCCATTGAGTGGTTTGTTCATAAGAAATTTCTAAGTAGAAGGTGCAACTTTATGGGTTGTGAATGAAGTACCACATATAATGATCAAAAATTCATATTAAAACTTTGTAGGGCTTGTTATAGTCTTAAGACATAGCTTGACTAAATATTATCGAAACCCAACGTTAGGAAGTCACATAAAAATATTTTCAAGACAACTCATGATAGTGCACTTTTCAATGGAACCCTCTTGTAAACTCATCCAAACATTATGTAGTATATTTCAGTGGTTAATATGATTAAGAAAATGACCTCTACCAAAATGTCATGGAGTTCCAAAGTCATATGAGCCACTAGACATTCCTTAAGGTGTATGGACCCAAAAACTTAAATAGTGGTTTAAGTGGTGTGCATGTGTACAAATCCCACCGTAACTCTCCATAGGGATCTACACCACCCTAGGATCACATGAACTAAACAACAAGTCAATACAAGGGCATTTCACCCCATGCAATCCACAAATCACGAAAGTCCAACCTTAGGGCATGTACTTGGGTACTAGGGCAAACCTGTAACATCCCTCAAACAAATAGACCCCTAGGAGTAGTTTTGTCATGACTAGGTCATGAGAAAACCCTAGGAAGCCCAAGAAGGCCAAGTAAACCTAGGGATGTAGGTGAGACCACTATGGTCTGCAAATAGTAGATTTATGAACCCTAGTTTAAGATGATCATGGGGCTTCACCAAGACTTCAAGACCCCACCATGGCCTCACCAATCCATTGTAAGGTCCATATGAACCCTAAGGGTCCATTGGAGTCGAAACACGGTGGCCAAGTTGACATAGAACCACTCTAGGCCTAAACTGGTCAAGGTGCCCTAAATAAGGCAGTGTGCCCTAATAAAAGCCCAACTAAACCTACCCAGGGTCTTTCAAAACCTAAAGTGTGGTCAATGGGTCACTAAGGACCCATGGAAGGTAGTCAAAGTGGTTAAGTTGACCAAGGTCAACTCTATCCCTAAATGGGTCAAACTAGCCTACTTAGGGTCAACTGGTCAACCCCTAGCCAGGTGGACACCACCCATGTCCTACTAACCCTAAGGGAGATCAATGGGTCACCAAGGATCCATTGGGGGCAAACCAAAAGGTCAAAAAGACTAAAGTCAACCCAAGCCTACTTTGGGTCAACCTAGCCCAAATGTACTAGCCCAAGCTCAAGCCTCCTCATGTGGCTTCTTTAGGGAATAATATGCATTGATGGGCTGTAAATAGTCCTCCAGGTTGACCAAGCCAACTTGGTGACTAGGAGAGAGAGTGAGCTCCATTCCATGTTAATGGAGGAGAGAGAAAAGAATAAAGAGGTGGGAATAAAGGGGCTCGCCCAAGGGGAGGCCAAAGGCCACCTTTAATGGCTGAATTCAACTCCCCTAGGGAAGGGGAGAAGTTTCCAGCCATTTCCCCGGCCACCAAAGGCCTGGTTTAGCCCCCTCATCCATGGTCGGGCCTAGACCTTAATGTCTTTAATGGACATTATAAATCCGGCCCCTCCTCTCCCAATCCTTACCTGAAGAAATCGAGCCCCCACTATGCAGTTACAGAAACCGAGTGGCGCTGCCTTCAAAAATGGTTTCCCGGCAATCTTCTCGACTTCAGGCCGCCGACAAGGTCCTCCTCCTCCCCTTGCCACATGGTTAGATCATAGCAATGCTTAGGTTCAAGGTTCAGGCTCAATTGAGCCCGAACCAATTCCTGGTTTTCATGGTTTCGGGCCGAGAAATCTTGTTGGTAGAACTGCCAGAATCTGCCCCTCCGGCGGTTGTGTCGCCGCCAGTCGATAGCCACCACCTAGATGGAGGTGTTAGTGGTCGTGGCCGGCCTGGGAAGTACCGGGATGGGCAGCAGTGGCGGTTGGGAGTGGCTCTAGGCTCGGGCAATCTCAGTCGTTGGCTGGAGGTAGACGATGAGCCCGGGCCATTGGATCTGCGCCAAAATTCATGCGCTAGATTTGATAATAATCATTTTAATTTCATTTTTATTTTGTTTCTGTCACACTATTTACAGTAGATGGTTTTAATTTTTAAAAATATTTAGGCTCCTCTACTGAAACAGTCACCAACATGAAGTTTGTAGCACTAAGGGTCTACTTTACTTCATAATTGATTGGAACCAATTTTGACCTATGGTTGGACTAGCGCAGCCATTTTGGTGGGACCTATACCTAGGGTTATCCTGAGATTAAAATGGGTGTCCACTCTTAATCTCTTGTCCAAATTACCTGAAATTTGGGCAGGGGGTCACCTTTAGCTATACCTAGGGCCTATCCAAAAATGGCAAGTTTTGGAGATACTTTGGCTATGGTTTAATATTTTATTTAATAATAATAGGGTAATTTTATTAGGTGGTCTAATAACCTCAAAACCCTCCCAAATTTTGGTGAGTGGTCCCTGGCCTCATAATATGTCTCTGTATAAATTTTCACCTCATTTGGATGTGTTTTGGATAGGGAATGACCTAACCCTAATTTTACCTTAATGAGGGGTTCTTAAGTAAAAAGTGCACCTTGAGGTTGAGTGGTCAAAGTACCTCAACAGAGGCTGAGATTTTGACCACTGACTTGGCATGACATTTAACACCCTCATAGGGATTATGGGGTTGTTTAGGGGAGTTTTTCCCTAGGATCCAAACTCAAACCCTAAGGAGGGGCTTTTGAGTGTTGTGAAGGGCATGAAGTCAAATTCCCTTGTGTGATCTTACAACTTGGTAGAAATGATTCTAGGGTAGCCCAAGTCCTCTGGTATGAATCTTGGAGGATTTGGAGATGGATAGACATCTTAAATCCCTAACCCTAGTTTAGGCCATAACCACGTTTTGTGTAGCATAAGCCACCAAAACTTACTAAAAAGGTGTGAAACTTAGGTAGCATGGACTCTAAGTTAGATAGGACATCTTATGAATTTATTGGAATTTTATGAGTAATATTACTAGCACCCCCTTTGTTATACATGATGTGGCCTTAAAAGGTATTTTATTTATTATGATCACACTATACATTACACACTCATGAAATTTGGGCAGAAGATGTTTTAAGCAAAATGATTATTCCTGAATTTTGTTATAGATTTTAGTTGAACAACATTAGTTCTTTCTTCACAAGTTTTAAAAGGTGCAAATATGTTCAATAAATTATTTAGAGCTATTTACTTGTTGCAAAAATTGTGAAATTAGGTCTCTGATAATTTTAGGTCAATAGCCACTTGGAAAAATTAATTCATTATTTTTAGATGATTATTTGCAGTATATACTTTACAAACCCATAATTTTGGGGATCTGATGTATAATTTATTCAGAGCTTATTTCCTGCTGAAAAATTGGGAGACACTGGATTTTATGTTAAATAGTCATATTGAATTTATCATAACTTTTGTAGAGCATTTGCTTGTCTGAAATTAGTACTTCATGTTCAAACTAGGAATTTTGGATTACTAGAATAAATAAATAAATTATCAGATATATTAGGAAAATTATAAATTTCTAGATTTAGGCTAAAAATGTCATTATAGCCCTCCAATAATTATTATAGGGGTACTGGGTGATTAATTTGTGTACCTCCCATTATACACTTCATATAACTTAGGTTGCTCTACATTTAGTAAAATCACAGAAATTGAGTTGAAATACAAATTTGGGCACACGTGTTGGGGTTAGAGATTCTGCTGTTTGGATAAACAATTGGCGGTATCTCTGGAAGATAGGTTGAGTAAAGTGTGGTGTTGGCTAGTGTTAGGCGGTGCTCGAGATCGATGAAAGATCGTCTTTCCCTTGGGGAGGAAGTGTCAAATACACTCGGGTTAAACTCAATACAACATGAAAGGAACTAGGAGTTGGGTATCAAATAATTTAAAATAAGTGCCTTGCGAAAGGGAGCTTTGGGCGTAATCCCATCGTAGTTTCTAGTGCCTTCGAGAGCCCTTCACGGGGTATACCTGGGGCAGTCCTGGGCTAACCTAAATAGTAGGTAAAACTGAAATGCAAGAGTAACTAGAAATAATCTATGGTTACACTCACACTCCCCGAGGTTGTGGGAGTTAGGTTAGGTCACTCGGGCAGTAGGCTCGGTGGATTAGGTGATGGGCAGGTTTGCCCGGCGGGCTTTGGCTCGGTTGAAGTTTGTGATGGTCAGGTTGGCCCGGCGTGCTTTGGCTCGGTTGTTGTTTGTGTTGGATGGAATGGTCCGGGGAGCTTTGGCTCGGTTGTTATACATCAATGTTTCATGTGCATAAAGTAAAGGTGGTGGGTCTTCGGTATGAGAGAGTCGATGCACCGACGCCAATACGTTGACTCGACAAGTGTAGTTTAGCACTAGGCCAAGTAAAGTCCTGTGCGCCAGCTGGAAAGAGTATGCAGGAGCTCCACTTAGTGAACCAGCATTGAGGCGTATGATAGGTCTGACTGGTAGTGCAATTACCGGTTTAGAGGTGGGCGAGGCCCAACCCACTGCTTCTATTTGCCACTATGCAGGTATCCTGGGAGGTTCAGCTCCATAAAGGGGGAACTAAAGGTCTGTGTATACAGAGTCGAGTGGGTGTGTTTCACTTGCATGTTCACAGCATGGCATAATTGTATTTCATAGCATAACCATTGCATTCAACCATGACACCTATTGTATAAAGTGGTATGGGATGCTTTATACAATAGGCCCTGCAAAACGACCCCTTGGTTTATAAGTCGTGCGAGCGTGCTTATAAGTTAAGGTTTTTATTTAGTAAAATATATATCTATGCTTGTTAGAAAACCTACACCCTATGGTATAAATTAATATGACACTTTTTATACGATAGGAGCCCTGCAAAAGATCCCTTGGCTTATGTGTTTTCATATAAGTTAAGGTTACTTTTCTTGTTCAGTCTTTCTTACCAGCACCCTGTATTATATAATATAGAACTACAAGATTAGTTCTGCGGCTATCTGCTTATTTCTCATTCTCCACTTTCATGTCCTCTCCTCTCCTTCTCCCCGCTCGGTGCCTAGGAGTCATGGGGGAAGTGGCGGGGGATGATAGGACTTAGTCTTTTAGACTAACGGTTCTCGAACCACATCATTTTAGGGGACCATGGAGCCCAGCATGGAGGAGCAGCCCCGGAGGTCGATGCGCTTGGAGATGGGGCAGTCTAGTACCGGAGTTCAAACTGCAGGGACTGTGAGTCCCAATCGTTAGTAGTTTGTTTAGTTTTGCTTCTGCACTAAGTGATATGTAATGAGGATATTGATGCACCGGGCATAAGCCCAAGATTCCGTACCTTTTCTATTATTTCTGTGGACATTCTCACCGTGGAGATTATTAACTTTATCATATATGTGATTCTTTGTGGACTTGCTTTTCTTTTATTACTTGCTACAGATGTGATCAATTTTGTCCGATAGGATCGACATTTTGTAGTGATGACCTTCCCGGGCGTGAAGGTGTCACCGCAAAGCTGCGGTTCTGTACATAAGACCGCGGAGTTTCAAAAAAAGGGGGGGTGGTCTTACAAATCTACCCCGATCCACCCCAAATACAATGTGAGGGTGTTTATCATCATACCAAACTAGTGGCCTATGTTTAAACCTCTGTTAAGGTGATTTGACCACTTAAACCCACAAGGAACACCTTGACCTAGATACCCCCCTTTTGGCCAAGGCTAGTGTTTACAAAAATTCAACCCATATCATCTCCAAATGAGATGAAATTTTATCCATAGCCATATGATTCCCCAAGGACCAATCAACAAAATTTGTGAGGGTTTGGAGGTCGTTGGTTCCCCTAATTAAATTATCCTAGGACTAATAAATAATTTCAAAAACTATAGAAAGAGTATCTCGAAAAATTCTAATTTTTTGATATGTTCTAGGTATGTGTAAGTGTGACACCCATCCAAAATTTCAAGTCAATTGGATTGTTGGATTGATGGGGGCACTCAAAATAGTCTCTGGTCTATCCTAGGTATAGTTCTCACCAAAATACGTTCTTTACTCAAACCATTTACCCATGTTGGTTGAAACAAATTTTAAATTAACGTAGACCCATAGAGATAAAATTTTCATGTTGACCATTTTCTTAGATTAAGCATCTAAATAATTTTAATAATTAGAAACATTAATTGTATAATATTTGACAGAAAATCATTTAATTGAAATCATTTAATTCCTAAGATATTAATCAAGGTGCACGAATCTTGGCGAAGAATAGGGGACATCCAGTCATCTTCAAGCTCCAGCTGATAGCCAGGATTCTCCCGACTTGGAGCTTGTTCCATCCCCATTTCCCGGACACCCGACCACCTCCCTGGCGGGCCACCGCCACCACCACATCCGTCGAGGTGGTGGCTCTCGCCAGGCGGAGGCAGAGCCGCCAGAGGGGCGGATTCCAGCGATCCCGAAAAGTTGAGTTTCGGAAAAACCAGGGAATTTTCTTCCCCTGATCGAGCCCAATTGAGCCTGATGCTTATCCCTATTGATTCCTATGATCTACCCACAGAAGGAGCAAGGGAGGACCTGTTGGGAGGGCTGGAGGCGCGTTGATCTCTGATTTGCCGTGGTGGTGCAGTCGTCGATCGAGTTTCTGCAACATCATTGTCACGTGCTTTGAATCCTTCAGGTAAAGGTTGTAACCTTCTCCCCTCTGCCTGGTGATGCTTTTAAGATCCTTAATTGGGGATGGGGAAGGGTGTAACTGCAATGGCCATGAATGACCATTAATGGTCATTTTCAGTTTTAGCCATTTGAAGGGCTGAGCTGGGCCATTAGTCGGCCACCTCCTCTAAACCCCTCCCCTGCCTCCAAGGAGTAAAAGCCCATCAAGTTGGGGGGTTTTGAAACCTCCATGGCCATAATGGACTTTAAGCTCCATTTTCTCTCTCCTCAAAAATTGAGTAACTCCTTCCTTCTCTCTCCTAGTCATCACTCTCTAAATTTGGTGGGCCAAAAATGTGTCTCTCCAGTTCCTTAGACTAATGGGCCACACCACATGGGCTTAGCCCACTTGAATTGGGCTAGGTTAACCTAAGTTGACTACTTTGACCCATGAGTTGATTTTGGTCAACATGACCATTTGGGTTGACCCCAAGGGGTCCTTGGTGACCTCTTGGCTTCCCCTAAGGTCTAGGAAGGGTTATGTAGGGTTGACTTGGAACCTTGGTGGTCACTTGCCCCTTAATTAGGGCACTTTGACCACTTTAGAGTTAGGGTTGACTAGGATCAACTTAGCCTCTAAGGTTGACCCCAATGGGTCTTTGGTGATCCATTGACTTCACCTTAGCTCCAAGAAGACCTAGGTAGCGTCGGTTGGGCACATTAGGGGTACATTGCCCTTAGTTAGGGCACCTTGCCCAATTTAGGACTAAGATGATCCTAGGTCAACTTGGCCACCCTAGGTTGACTCTAGTTGACCCTTAGGACTCTAATGGACCTTATAATAGGTTGGTGAGGTTGTGGTGGGGTCTTGGAGTCATGGTGAATCCCCATGATCATCCTAAACTAGTGTTTAGAAACCTACTATTTGCAGACCATAGTCATCTCACCTACATTCCTAGGTCCACTTGATCTTCTTGTTCTTCCTAGGGTTTTGTCATGATCTAGTCATGACAAAACCACTCTTAGGGGTCTAGTTGTCTGAGGGATGTTACAACAACCTAGAGTGCATGACCCTTTTGTGGGTCAAGCTATTCCTATTCACCCTACTCCTTTAGTTCCTCCAGTTCTGCTGCCACCTGAGATGAATTTCATTTCGCATTTTTTGCGATTAAGACCTCATACCTATGACGGTAGAGCTGACAGTAGGGACATGGCGCTAGAAACTCGCCTAAAAGCCTGGACTGTTTGAGGACAGCGCTACCACTCGTTTATGGAGCAAGCTGACCTAGGGTGGATCCACGGGGCGGCCAGTTAGGCCTAGGGTACACTCCTTTCTATTCAACTAGTGTGGGCCATAGCGCCTCGTGACGTGCCTCCCAACACTGGGGGCATTGCTGGACAACAACATCACCCCCCCCCCCCCAGAAATGACCCCGGGGTTTCGAACCCGTGACCTCCTCTGATACCACTTCAAAGTCTTTATTTTCAAAGTAGCTTACAACCTACCACGTGAATATGTTGTCTTACTGATATTATTAGCTTTTAATTTTATCATCTTGAGTACTTAGTATGTTAGCAGTAATTACCTTTCAAGTACCTACACAAAAAAATCAACACAAAAAAGCACACACAGATTTATAGTGGTTCTCCAACTTTTTGGTACATCCACTCTCCTCCCACCGTGCCAACTTCCAGTTAGTCAAGGCACTTCTCCAAACCTCAGCTCCAAAGATCTTACACCTCAGATCCCTCAGGATCTATCAATCTCCTCCAAGACTTACGACTAAACCACAAAGGCGCACAACTCAGTAATCAGCAGATCACCATCCTCATGTAACATCCCTCAGACAACTAGACCGCTAGGAGTGGTTTTGTCATGACTAGGTCATGAAAAAACCCTAGGAAGCCCAAGAAGACCAAGAGGACCTAGGAATGTAGGTGAGATCACTATGGTCTGCAAATAGTAGGTTCTTAAACACTAGTTTAGGATGATCATGGGGCTTCACCATGACTCCAAGGCCCCGCCACAACCTCACGAACCTATTTCAAGGTCCATTAGATCAATAAGGGTCCATTGGAGTCAACCCAGGGTGGCCAAGTTGACCTAGGACCATCCTAGGCCTAAATTGGGCAAGGTGCCCTAAGTACGGTCAATGTGCCCCTAATATGCTCAACCAACCCTACCTAGGTATTAATAGACCTAAGGTGAAGTCATTGGGTCACCAAGACCCATTGGGGTCAACCTTAGAGGCTAAGTTGACCGAAGTCAACCCTAGCCCTAAAGTGGTCAAAGTGTCCTAACTAATAGGCAAGTGACCACCAATGTGCCAAGACAACCCTACACAACCCTTCCTAGACCTTAGGGGAATCCAAGAGGTCACCAAAGTACCCCGTGTGGTCAACTCAAATGGTCATGTTGACCAAAGTCAATTCATGGGTCAAAGTTGTCAACTTAGGTTAACCTAGCCCAATTCAATTCAGCTAAGCCCAAGTGGTGTTGCCCATTAGTCTAAGGAAGTGGAGAGACACATTTTGGGGCCACCAAATTCAGAGAATGATGACTAGGAGAGAGAAGTAAGGAGTTCCTCAATTTTTGAGGAGATAGAAAATGGAGCTTAATGGCCATTATGGCTATGGAGGTTTCAAAACCCCCCCACTTTGTTGGGCTTTTACTCCTTGGAGGCAGGGGAGGGGTTTTCAGGAGGTGGCTGGACAATGGGGTGGCTCAGCCTTTCAAATGGCTGAAACCAAAAATGACCATTAATGGCCATTCATGGCCATTGGAGTTACACCCTTCCCCATCCCTAATTAGGGATCTTAAAAGCATCACCAGGCAGAGGGGAGAAGGTTACAACCTTTACCTGAAGGATTAGAAGCACTTGACTGTGATCTTGCAGAAACCCGATCGGTGCCACCACCACCATGGCAAATAAGAGATCAACACGCCTCCAGCCCTCCCAATAGGTCCTCCCTTGCTCCTTCTTCCGTTGGTAGATCATAGGAATCAATATGTATAAGCATCAGGCTCAATTGAGCCCGATCGGGGGAAGAAATTTCCCTGGTTTTTCAGAAAAATCAACTTGTCGGGATCGCCGGAATCCGCCCCTCCGGCGGCTGTGTCGCCGCCTGGCGATAGCCACCACCTCGACGAAGGTGGTGGTGGCGGTGGCCAGCCAGCGAGGTGGCCGGGTGGCCAGGAATTGGGGATGGAATAAGCTCCAGGTCGGGAGAATCCTGGTTGTTCGCTGGAGCTTGAAGAAACCGGATGCCATCCATTTCTGCGCCAAGATTAGCGCGCCGTTGATTTAGATCTTAGGCATTTAATTAATTACATTTCATGATTCTGTCATAGAAAATGTTGTTAATGTTTTTATTTATTAAAAATATTAGATGCTTGTACGGAGAAAGTGGTCAACATGAAGTCTGTAGGTCTTGATGTCTAGTTTATTGTAAATTTATTTCAATCAATTTGGAGTTTAGGTTAGACCTCAGCACTCAATTTGGTGGGGTCTATACCTAAGGCTAGTCAGAGATTTAAATCTGTGCCCACACTTCACCACAAGTCTAAATGATCTAAAATTTGGACAGTGAGTCAATTTTACCTATACCTAGGTCATGTCCAAAAATGAAAATTTTAGGAGATACCTTTGCTATTGTTTTTGAAATTAGTTAATAATCCTAGTGTAATTTAACTAGGGGAACTAATGACCTCCAAACCCTCCAAAATTTTGATGAGTGGTCCTTGGGGTCATTAGAAGGCTCTGCATAAAATTCCATCTCATTTGGAGATGATTTGGGTTGAATTTTTGTAAACCCTAGCCTTGGCCTAAAAGCGATTATTTAGATCAAAGTGTTCCTTTTGGGTTTGAGTGGTCAAATCAACTAAACAGAGGTTGAAACTTGGGCCACTGGTTTGATATGCTGCTAGACACCCTCACATGGAATTTGGGCTGCATTAGGTTAGATTTGCCTTAGGACCCAAGTACATTCCCTAAGGTTGGGCTTTGGGGATTTGTGGAGGCCATGGGGTGAAATGCCCTTGTATGGACTTGGTGTTTAGTCCATGTGATCCTAGGGTGGTGAAATGCCCTAGGTATAGATATGGTCGGGTTTGGACACATGCACACCACTTAAACCACTGGGTAAGGTTTTGGGTCCAAACACCTTAGGGAATGTCTAATGGCTCATATGACTTTAGAACTGCATGACATTTTGGTAGAGGTCATTTTCTTAATCATATTAACCACTGAAATATACTACATAATGTTTGGATGACTTTACAAGTGGATTCCTTTGAAAAGTGCACTATCATGAGTTATCTTGAAGAATTTTATTATATGACTTCCTAACCTTGGGTGTGGATGATATTTTGTCAAGCTATGTTTTAAGATTATAACAAGCCCTAGAAAATTTTAATATGAATTTTTGATCATTATATGTGGCACTTCATTCACAACCCATCAAGTTGTACCTTCTACTTAGAAATTTCTTATGAACAAACCACTCAATGGAAACGTATGAAATTTGGTAAGAAGACCATTATTGACATTTTAAAGCTCTGTGAATTGTTATGGAATTTTTGGAAGTCTATCTGTAGGGGTTGGTTCACAAGGTGTTGTTTTCTAAGTAAAAGTAATTGAATTTATTTTGATACTTATTAAGCTTAAGAAACTGTGATTTTTGGTCAGAGGCCCTTTCTGGTCATCCTTGAGATTTAGTTTTTTTTCTACAATTTTCTGATGATTAGCTTAGTACTTTCTTCTTTACCCATACTTAATGGCTTATTATTGGGTTAATTAATTAGAGGCCAAAACATTTATGGAAAATCGTGAAATTTGGTATTTACTATTATTCCTCTGTTATCTAGTGTTCACAATTTTTGAGTGGCCCTTATTTGAGAAAATATTGTACTTTATGTTCAAATTACCCATGACCTAACTTTGGGGAAAATTAATTAAATACCAAATTAATTAGGAATATTATAAGTTTTTGGAGAAATGCTAACCATGTCAGCATATAGTACAACATATAGTATCAGTCGGTCTGCATATAGTAAAAACGCAGAAAATGTGATAGCGTTTGAATTTGGCAGATGGCTTGGGGTTAATAGTTAGCCGGTTTAGGTAAAATAAGATTGAGTACATCATTGGAAGTTGTGATTAGGAAAATGCGGGGTAGAATAGGATTGGGGGGTACTCGGGATCGACGAAAGATCGTCTTTCCTGTGGAGAGAGAGAGAGGGTCAAAACACACTAGGGTTAGATCCAGAGTAATATTAAAATGGATTGGGGGTCGGGTATTAACCAATAACAGTAAGTGACTTGCGAAAGGGAGCTTTAGGCTTCAGCCCATCTTAGTTCCTAGTGCCCTGGGAGAGCCATTCACTGGGAATACCTTGGGCGTTCTTCGGCAAACCTAAACCATAAGCTGTAACGTCCCGATTCGCACTAGGCCCCTCGTGAGCATTTTTGAGTCAGGAGAGCTGACTTGGGCTCAGGGAAGTGCTGGTAGCTAGGTTTACACTAGTGTAAGGAAGGTGAAGTCAGTCTAGAGAAGGACACGTGTAGAGACACGGGCGTGTCCCTACCCATGTGTGTCCACCCTATACTCGAGTCGATGACTTGAGTTATTCCCGAGAAGGACACGGCTAGTGATACGTCCGTGTCACTACCAATTTGTATGATGACACGGTAGGGACACGGCGTGTACGTACCCTTGTGCGTCGAATAGAGGTCGAAGAAGAGTGCCCCGAGAAGGACACGGGTAGAGACACGGGCATGTCCCTACCCGTGTGCCCCCAACCAGAACTCGAGTCGATTACTCGAGTAGTTCTTGAGAAGGACACGAGTATAGATACAGGTGTGTCCCTACCCGTGTATGAGAGGACACGGGTAGCGACATGGGCGTGTCCTTACCCGTGTGCGTCAAGAGAAACTCGATAAAGCAAGACCCGAGAAGGATACAGCCAGCCACACGGCCGCGTCACTTGGACACAAGTAGAGACACGGGCATGTCCATACTCGTGTTTGTGTATCGAAACGGCTGTCGAATTGTCGACGACTCTTCGCCCGAGCGGGACACGGGTAAGGACACGGGCGTGTCCCTACCCCTGTCAATTTTCACTTATAAGGGAAATGAATACCCTAGCCGTTTTCATTCTCATTCCAAGCCTCTTTCCTGGATAAACTAATGGAGAGGAGGAAGTAGGTGTTGGAGCAAGTCCAAGAGGTGAAGTACCGCCGCCTCCGAGGAGAAGAAGATGTCGCCGAGAAGAGTTACAAGATCCTTGGCCGGAAATGGTGAAAATGCTGAAAATGAGGTGAGCTTCCTCCCATCTCCCTTGGTGCTAGATCTCTATTTATTTCTTAGGAGAGACATCGACTCAAGAGAGTCTTGATGGAGAGAAGAAGCTTTCTAGGAATCACCATGCTAGGACATGTGTCCTAGGTTTTAGATGTCTTCAACCTCTCCTTTCTTCTATAGGCTGATGGAGGATGGTTTCGTGAAGAGAAGTAGCCTTGTTAGGGTGAATAAGTGAGGAGGAAATCTGGATGTGATTTTTGGAAATCGGATTGAGGGGGAAAATGAACCAATGTCGTTCACTCCGCCTTAATATGCGTGCAGAAATCTGTGTTCTGCACTCAGCAATCTTTGTAGCTGTTTTCATGTGTTATACGTCCAGATCTGGGATTCTGACTAAACACGAACATTGTAGACACTGTAAATACCTTTCTAACGAGTGGTTACATGCCTTCACCTGGTTTTTGTAGACTCAGAAATCTCTGGTCAAAGGTGTTGTCCTGATGGTGTTCTGTACTTAACATTCTGAGTTTGGTATAGAATCGGGCCTGGATTTGGTTGAGTCATAATAGCAAATTAACGTAGGGGCCGGAGAATTCCTTTATGTCTAAACATCATAATTTAACGAGTGATGAAATTGTTGGATGGATCCCACGTAGACAATTGGAGAATAGAAATGTGCTTGAACGAATCTATTTGGTAGAAATTAGTGAATTGAACGGTTTGACATATTGGTAAGATTGGAATGATTTCAATATGTGTAATATTGAGGACGTAATGATAACGGTAATATGTAGATTAATGGTGAGATTAACTCGAATTTGTGTACATGTTCGGTGGTGATTATTATGAACAAATGATCGTTGCTATTTAAATTATTGATTCATGTGCGCACAAATGATTTGATCTTGATTCAAGAATTGTAATCGGTTATGCTAAAGTTATGTGAATGTAGGTTGTAGATAGTCTTATAGACCGCATTGATTCGGGTAATGTTGAAACGCAACATAGACGGACGGTTGGGCTTGGTCCTCAGTGTTCATTTCTCGGGGCTCCTTCCGTGCCGAGTGGACGATTGTGCTTGGTCCTCGTGCTTTCTCTGAAGCTCCTTCCATGCCACGGTGATGTTAAAATTGCATGTGGGGTGAGTCGACACGCGGTGTCGTAATCCTGGGTTAAGGATAGTGTGGCAGGTCTACTGGCTCTCCAGTCGTCACACCGACAGGAGTTAACAGATAGACTTTGGGCGGTTGGGCTTGGTCCTCAATGTTCATTCCCCGGGGCTCCTTCCGTGCCATGTGAACGGTTGGGCTTGGTCCTCGTGCTTTTTTCAAGGCTCCTTCTAGGTCACACAAGGACAATTCGGGGCTTGGTTCTCGGTGCACATCTACCCGAGACTCCCGTTGGGCCATAGTATGCTTGGGGCTCCGCTGTTGTGTTCTTAGTATTGAGGCGTATGGAGTCCTAAGCGAACTAGTGTGGATACCCGCTTAGTAGTAGATAAGTCCGCTCTACTGTCACCACCTGGAAACGACGGTTGAAGCCTGAGAGGTTAGCTACCTGCTCGAAAAGTGGGTACTACAAGTACGTGTCGGCATAGTGGTTGCATGTGTGCGATCGACTGCTCCCAGCCGACCCATGCTTCTTCTTCCAGCTCCAACTCCTCCCTTCCTACTTCCTCCTCATTCTCCATTGCCTCCTCCAGCCCCACCTACTACTGCACGACTTCCACGCCGCTCCAGGCCTCTCTCTCCACTCCTCCGGCTGCTCTCTCTTCTACCTCTATTTCCTCCTCCGGGCTTTCCCACTGCTACTCGACCTCCACGCCCTTCCGGGCCTCCTTCTCAGCTTTTCCCTGCTCCTCTGCAGTCTCCTTCCTCGCCTCCCTTAGGCTCGTCTCCTCTTCTCTGATGTCCTCCTCCTGCTCTGCCATCTCCCTCTCCATCTCTTCTGCCTCGGCCATCCAGGACATAATGTTGACCGTCGTCACATAGCATTGCCTCGCCACCTTCGGATCCCCCCTGATCCTAACCTGCACCCCTTTGTTATTGAACTTAAGACATTGGTGGAAAGAGGAGGGGAAGCAGCGAAAGGAGCTGATGAGGGGACGCCCAAATATGGCGTTGTAATTGCTCGGAGCGTCCACTAACATGAACCTGCAGTTCCGTGACACGCCTCCCAACTTCACATGAAGCCCTACCCCTCCTTCTACTTCCTTCCTCTCTCCAGAAAATCCGAACAGCGGTCCATCCAAAGCCAAGACCCTTTTCCCCTCAACCTTCATCTCATCAAAGGCCCTCTTGAAGATAACGTTCACTGAGCTCCCGTTGTCCACCAGTATCATCGAGACCGTGAAATTCTCCACTGCCGTCTGGATCACAAGGGCATCACAAAATGGATCTTCATAGTATAGCATGTCTGCTGACGAGAAGGTGATCTTTTCTTCCGGTAGGGGAGCCTGGGAGGTAGAGGCGACCCCCCTTCGGTATATGGTTTGAAGGATCCCCTTGCGGGTTGCCTCGATCCCCACTCCTCGTGGATCACCCCGATCCCTCCCCGGGTTCCCACGTCTGCCCGGTCTTCACATTTATCTTCTCCCTCCCCCCTGCTGCACTTCCACGATCCTAACCGGCGGATCCTGCCTCCCTGCTCCTCTTGCTTCTCTCATCTCTAAGAACTCAGGGCAAGTGGGCGTCGCGTGACCTTCCTCCTGGTGGAAGTTACAAAAGAGCAACTTTGCCCTACCCCTTGTTCCTTCTCCTCCTCCTCTTCTCCCAGCTCCTCGAACTCCTCTCCTTGCTCCTCTTCCTCTGCCCACCTCCATGGCCTCTTGCGGCGGAGGGAGGTGGCCCCTTGGCCCCTGTCTCCACGCTGGTTGGTCAAACCTCCTGTGTTCTCGTAAGTTGTCTCTTCCCTGGTAGCCTCCTCCTTGGCCCTGGGGGCGACCATCCTGGGGCCTCCAACCCAACCGGTTGTTCGGCTCCCGGGCCCCCCATCCCTGCTGCTGCCCCAGCCCTCGGGGTTCTTACCTCCTTCTTTCTTCTCTTTGCTCCCTCTACTCTCTCGGCTCCCTCTGCCTTCCCACTGCAGGCTCCTTCACATCATCTTCCGCCAGCCTGGCCAACTTCCTGGCAAATGCCGGATTTGCCCTCTCGAAGTCTATCTCTTTTGCCGCCCTCTCCATGAGCTCCTCAAAGGAGAGGGGCGCTCTCTTCAACTCCATACTGAAGAATCCCGGCCTCAGCCCCAGGGTGAAGGCGAGCATCAGCATGTACCTTGGGACCTCCTGGACCAGGAGGATCTCTTCCTGAAACTTGTCAACATAGTGACCCAGTGTCTCGTCCTACTTCTGCCTCACTGCAAACAGGCACTCTGCCTCCTTCTTCTGATTCTTATACATTGAGAACCTCAATAGAAACCCTCGACGCAGGTCTTCAAACCTTTATATCGAGCTCGCCGGCAACTGGTGGAACCAGTCCCAGGCCATCTCCTTCAATGTGATGGCAAACAACCGATACTTGAAGGCATCTGTCATTTGTCTTATCGAAACCACGTCTTCAAACCACTGCACATACTATACAGGGTAATCCTTCCCTGAGTAATAGGACATGTCCGGCTACCGAAACCCATCTAGCATCGGAGCTGAGATGATGAGCTCGCTGAAAGGGCTCTCACCTCCTACCTGTCGAGAAGGTACATCTTGTGGCCTCGGCTGGCTGGCCCGATCCGCGAGACCGTGCCTAGGGAAGATTTCTCGCACAACCGCCTCCCTCTTGCCCAAATCTTCCAGGATCTCCTTGCCTTGGCGCTGGCCTGGGAAGAGCTCCCGTGCGGCCACGTCCCTCTTGAATACTTCCTCCGGGACCTCCTTCCCGGGGCGCTACCCAGGGGCATTCTCTCCCAAGAGCGGGACCGCCTCCACTGGAACCTGAGGAGTCGCCCACTCTCTCCTCGCCGAGAAGGCCAAGCTAAATGGTCTGCAGGACTTCTCGCCTGAAGTCATCCAACATCTTCCTCATCGCCTCCTCTCCCCGGGTGGGGGAGCTTCCAGAACCAGACCCTTCACCTTCACCTCCAGCCATGGGACTAAACTTGAGGCTTTCTTGTATCAGTAGCCTTCCACCCTCAACGCACCAGAACTGTTGAAGCCAAAATTGACCTCAATGGGAGTTCAAAAACAGGGGTACAACCAACACCTACTTATCTCGAACCCCGACCTTCGACTAGTTACAAATGACCTAAGACTGACCCAATGCCTCAGCAGGGAGGTACCACCTCACACCTGGAAGATCTCTGAGAGCTTCCCCTCCAAAGCCAAAAACTGGGCTAGGAGCTCCTCAGAAAGCACTAGAGATTTGGAGGATAATGAGAGCTTGCTTTCTCAGGAGCACTTATGGGTCTATTTATAGCCTTTTGCTGACTTGAGATTACTGAAATACCCTTGGCTGACCTGCCAATAGCCAAATCCCGCTGTTTGTAAAGTACTAAATGCAGCCCCTAGGGGTATATGTGTAATTTTTCCTGAGGTTCATTAGGTAATTTTACCCCGGGCCCTGTGCCCCACTCGTCGAGAATCCTGAGACGAGAACCTTCCCGCCTCCACTCAATGCCTTCTCGCCCACTCCTGGGACTTAGCAGGTCTCGGCCGAGGCCTGGCGCGAATAATCTCGCCCGCCTATGGGTGGGAGCTCCTCTAAGTTCGGAGCTCTTCCGGTCTGAAGCTCGAAGCTAGGCCGAAGCTAGTCCAATCCTTACCGTTGGTGCCTCCGGGTCCCACTCAGCGAATATGGGGTTGTACACCATGAGCATCAGAGTCAATCACAACATTAGTAGCCATAGGTGTTTTCTTTGCTGAAGCATCAGCCATCCCAAACTTCTTTATAAGCTCTTTAACATACTTATCTTGAGATATGAAGATGCCATCAGGCAACTACTTCACTTGGAGAACAAGGAAGTAGGAAATCTCAGCCATGCTACTCATTTCAAATTTTGAATGCATGAGGTCAGAGAAAATCTTGCATAATTTGGAATCAGTAGACATAAATATGATGTCATCCATATATATTTGTACTAACATTATTTGATCCTTATGATGTCTAGTGAAAAGTGTTCTATCTACTATTCCTCTAATGAATTTATGCTCTATCAAAAAGCTAGCTAGGGTCTCATACCAAGCTCTTGGAGCTTGCTTGAGACCAAAAAGAGCATTATGCAATCAGAAAACATGATAAGGGTGAGTTGGAGAGACAAAACATGGAGGTTGTTCAACATAAACCTCTTCTTTAAGTACTCCATTGAGGAATGCACTCTTCATATCCATCTGATACACATTGATTTTTTGTATGCTGCATAGGCTAGAAATATTCTGATGGACTCCAACCTTGCAACTTGTGCAAATGTTTGGTCATAGTTAATCCCTTCCTCCTGCCTATAACCTTGAGCAACAAGCCTAGCCTTGTTCCTCACAATCACTCCTTGGGCATCCAGTTTGTTTCTGTATACCCATTTGGTTCCAATGACTATATAGTCTTGGGGTCTTGGAACCAAATCCCAAACTCTACATCTCTCAAATTGGTTTAATTCCTCCTGAAATGTAATGATACAGTGGGGATCTTGCTCAGCATCATGGATGGATAGAGCTTCAACCTGAGAGAGAAAACATGCATGCATCACATCTTGATTGAGTTGATGCCTTGTCTGTACACCTACTGATATGTCTCCAATCACTTGAGATCTGTGGTGATCCCTAAGTGTGATTAAATAAGTGGGTGGAGTTGGTTGTGAAACAGCATCTTGGATTAATTCCTCTTGTGGAATTGTGTTTGCTGTTGGAGGAAGTTCAATTCCTTCAATGCTTTCATCTTCACTCTCTTCATTAACTTGTGGAGAAGGATGTGTTAACCTTTTGGGTAAGGTTTAGTTCATCCAATCTCTCACACAAGTGAGGTACCTGCAAAGGTATATTGGTAGAAATCTTTTTATCCTTGCAAGACATGTTAGTTTCTTCAAAAGAAACATGAATAGACTCTTCAATTTTTAATGATGATTTATTAAAAACCCTATAGGCTTTGCTTACTTGGGAATATCCTAGAAACATTCCCTCTTCAGCCTTAGCCTCAAACTTTCTAATGTATCTTTTGTTATTGTTGTGAATATAACATATACATCCAAATATTTCAAAATAGTTGATTTTAGGTTTCTTGCCTTTAAGTAATTCATAGGGGTCCTTTTCTTTAGTTTATGAATTAAACTCCTGTTAGGACATAATTTGCTGTGCTCACAGCCTCTGCCCAAAAGGTTAGGGGCATGTAAGCATCTGTAAGCAATGTACCTGCAGCTTCACTGAGTGTCCTATTTTTCCTTTCAGCTACCCCATTTTATTGAGGTGTTCTAGGAGCTGAGAAGCAATGCCTGATACCTTCCTTCTCACAGAACTCATGCATAAGAAGAGACTCAAACTCTGTGCCAGGATCACTTCTGATCAATGCAACATGAGTAGAGAACTCAATCTGTATGGTCCTGAGAAAATTTGTAAGAAGCTTGAAGCTATCTGACTTAGATCTCAGAAAGGATACCAAAGTGAACCTGGAGAAGTCATCCACAATAACTCAGGTGTTGGATTTCCCCCCAGGCTTTGTACATCAATGGGTCCAAAGAGATCTATATGCAGCAAATTCAAAATCCTAGGAGAATCACTTTTATTAACAGATTTAAAACAAGATTTAGTTTGCTTACCTAGTTGACAAGCCCTGCAGAGACCTTCCTTCTTGTAGGGACCAGAAGGTAGACCTCTAACAAGGTTGTCTTTAGATAGCCTATAAATGTTTTTCAAGTTAACATGACATACTCTTTTATGCCATATATCATTCTGATTACTAGTAATATTAAGTAACCAGATATCAGAATTGGCAGATAGAAAATCAACTAAATATATGTTTCTTTGTCTATTTCCATTTAAAATAGTTTGATTTTCCTTATTAGAAATAATACAAGAAAATGAATTGAAATGTACCTGATAACCTACATCACATAACTAACTTATGGAGATGAATTTATGCTTGAGTCCTCAGACATATGTTACTTTCTTGAATGTGACAGCTCCAATCTTCACTTCTCCAAAGGCTTCTGACTGGCCACATTTGGAATCCCCAAAGATAACCTTTGTCCCCAACTTGGACATATAGTTGGATAGATTGTCCTTGCTGCCTGTCATATGTTTGGAGCACCCACTGTCCAGTTACCTTGTTTGATTATTTGCTGGACAGCTCTTCACATGCAGTGAAATACAAATAATTGTTGTTTACCCAGGTTACCTTGGGTCCTTTGTTTTGCTGGTATGAAAAACTGGAAATAACAGAATATTCTGGTTGGTATTTATATTCTAGAGGGTGATATCTCCTAGGTGGTATGACCCAATCAGCTAGTGGATTAAAAGTTTTCCTGAAATTATTTAAGTTTCTGTAATAATTAAAATTTTGGTTAAGTCTTTCTGGGTTCAACGAATTTCTGTGAGTTCGTTGACCAGAGTTCGACGAATTTGGTTGAGATCGTCGATCTCTGCCCAGAGAATGAATGTATTCATTTTCTGTGCCCCACATTTGTTGACCTCTGCTCGACGAACCATACAGAGTTCGTCGATCACAGTTAGATGAATAATTATAGCTATAGTTTGCGTTCAGCGTTCTTCGAGTGGGGTTCGACGAACTGGCAACATTTCGTCGATCTGAGTTCGACGAATTGTGATGAACCTTGTTTTTAATAGTTTCTGTTTTTTGTTGTTCTGACTTATTGGTTTTGGGATTTGATCTAGGGTTGGTTTATTGTTTATTTTCTCTTTCCCTTTTTAGAAACAAATTTAATAGGGGTTGTCAGAATATTTTTCCTGAGGATGGGGGCCAAACTTGATGAATCACCCAAGCCTAGCTTGCCATTGAGTTGACATTTACAGTGCTTGTGATGTCCATCAGCTTGAGGCGTCTTCCATTAAGAGTTTCCTCAAGTTGTTTAGGGTCACTAAGCTCAGTCTTCAACATTATGATTTGTTCATTTGCTAAACACAGTTCATCTTTTAATCTATTATTTTCGGAGTTTACATTTTCTACAATTCCTAGTTTCTCCCTAAGAGTTTTAATCTCCTTTTTTGAATTAATCAAATTTATACACATTCTTTTAAATTCAAATTTAAAGGAATCAGAATTGTAATGAAAGGAAGACAATACCATGTCAGCTTCAGAATCTGAAACTGCTTCATTGTCTAAGTCATCTTCTTCTGAATGGCTCTTGGAAGCATCAATTGCCATGAGGGAAATCTCCTTTGCCCTTGCCTCTTCCTCATATTCACTGGAGCTAGACGATGTTGATTCTTCTTCAGTCTCACTCCAAGTTTCAGCCACAAAACCCTCTCCTTCTTCTTGTATTTGCTGGAAGAAGGTCTATTGTTGTGCTGTTTCCTGGTATCTTTCTCTCTTCTCTTGTCTTTCTTCTGATTCTCTGGACACTCAGAGATGAAGTGCCTAGGCTTCCTGCATCCAGAACACACAACTTCTTTGGTTGGTGTCTTATCATATCTAGGCTTGTCATCCTGCCTTGATGACTTCCTCCTGAAATCTTTTCTTGCCATTTTGTTGAATCTTTTGGCAAATAAACTCATCAGTTCTTCATTTGTTGAGGGAGCCTCTGTCTCATCAGCAACTTTGAAAGCAATGATATGCTCTTTTCTTGCTGAAGGGAGTGTTATTTGCTCAGCTGCCTCCCTGGATTTAATCAGCTGTTCATAGGAATTTAGTTTGCCTAATAGAGATTCAGTGGATATCTCATTTAGGATTCTGGGCTCCTTGATGGGCCAGATCCTTGAATCCCATGAGCTTAGGAAGCACATTAGGATCTTTTCATTCACTTCAGTCAAGGTGATTTCTTTATCTAAGGTCCTTAGCTCACTGATGATGGAGCTAAGCCTGTTGTACATCACTTCAATTGTTTCTACTTCATCCTTTTTGAAGTTTTCATATTGTGTGATGAGGTTTGATCTTCTATCTTTACTCTCATCTGTTGAGTCAGCAACCATTTGGTTGAGTCAATCCCAGATTGCTTTTGCAGAGGTGCACTCAACCACCTTTTGAAAAATGTCATCAGACATTGTTTGTGCCAGTATGTTCATTGCCTTGGCATCAACAATCTTTGCTTTCTTCTGGGCCTCAGTCCACTCAGGTGGTGGAACTACAGTTGTGCTTGAAGATGTTGCTATAGAGGTAGATGGTTGTGGTGGACCTGTCAAGATGGAGTTGTAGATATCTTCATTAATATAATTCATGTACAACTTAATTATTGCCTTCCAGATGGCAAACTTATTCAGATAGCACACTGGAGGTCTGGTGCTTGCATAGTCCTTGTTCTGTGTCATAGATATGTATATAAATCTAAATGGAAATAAAAATAAAATTTAGATCTAACAAAGGATCTTTGATTCAAGGGTTAGCTTGTACAACTAAAGGAACCTGCTCTGATACCAATTAAAAGTGAGCTGTTAGATCAGGAATACTCTAGAGGGGGGGGGGGGTGAATAGATTATTCAGGGTTTATAATATTTTCTTCTAATATAATCTAGTGCAAGAACAAAATAAAATAGCAATCCTAACAAACAACCACAACACAAAAACAAAAGAAAAGAGTAATCCAGACAACACAAGAATTTATAGTGGTTCCCCTAAACTTGGGTACATCCACTCTTCTACCACCATGGTAGGAATCCACTCAGATTTTTGATCAGGTGCCTGACACCAATAAGCTTTTGATCAGGTGCTCAAAAACCAACCCAAGTCTTTTGGAAGGAGACTTGTGAACCAGAATAATTTTGAAGGGAATTAAAACCCTATACATAGGTGGGGATGAGAGAGTGATGAAAGTCTTCTTTTTTCAATCACAATGAGAAGACTGAAGTCAAAGCTCCCCCTGAGATGTAAAAGGGTTCAGGCTGGGAAGCTTTGCACATGGTGAGTAGGCCTTCAATCTGCAGCCTTGACCAAAGAGATCTCCCGTAACTTCTTTGACAAATGGATTTCTTGTTGTCCTTTGAAGTGTCCTACAGAGATGAAGAAGGAAGACTCCTGATATTTGATTTATTGTTTTTCTTCTTCAGGAAGCAGATGTTCTTCTGGTTTGGGGCTTGTTTTCTGTAAGTTGAGTTCTTTGTAAGAAGGAGCAGAGACAGAGGGATCCTTATTTTTTAGACTGATTGTATTTTTCTGTGTGTCTATCTCTCTTGTTCTTCAGTATTCTGTCTATCTCACTTCATGCAGGAAGAAGAGAGAAAATCTCTTTTATATTTCCTGTCAAAAATGGTCTTTCGAATTTTTGAAATCCTCTGCAATCAATACTGACAGCCTTGAGAATAAACGACATTGAATTATTTCCCCAACTATCCCATGGAAAAATGACATGCAATAATCCTGGAGAATACCTTAATCAATACAATGTCTAACAATTATATTCCAGAGAATATTTGAGCATTAATTACTCAGGATTTATTGCAGTAAGAAGGGGACAGAAGGATGGAAAATAACTAAGTCTGGATTCATCGAACTGATAACAAAAATCATCGAGCTGAGTTCACAGTTCGTCGAGCTGAGTTGCTGACTTCGTCGACCAGATGACTTGTATTTATCGAGCTGAGTTCCAAGATCATCGAGCTGAGAGTAGAAAACTGCATTATCCAGACTTGCTTATTCTGTGTCTAAAGTTCGTCGAGCTGAGATTATAACTTCGTCTACTGGAGATGATTCTGGACTTGGAGTAATTTCAGATTCTTCTGGATGAAGGTGTTGAAGTGAAGTATCCAGAATTCATCGACCTAAGAATTGGTTTCATCGAGCTGAGGACCACTTAACTGCTGCTGGATAACTCTAGCTATTGTGGTCACAGTTCGTCGAGCTAAGAATCAAGTTCGTCGACCAAAGTCTGACTCTGGACTTAGAATAAAGAGATGTTTTCTGATCTTGAAGTGTTGAAGTATATTGTCCAAAGCTCATAGACCTGAGTACCAAGTTCGTCGAGCTTAGCTCAGAGAATTTACTCTGAGATAGTTGAGCTGAGCACGACTATCATCGACCTGAGTTCGACGAACGTCGAACTCATTTTACTTTGTCTTTATAAAAACTCTAAGTCTTGAGTCTCTGGTAGTCTTAATGATAGCTGGTCCATGCAGTGTTGCTTCTAAGAACTTGGCCTAGATTCTAGGACACAACCATGACCCTGGCTATATATTGTGGGTCATAAGATCCTAAGTTAGTGAACCTAGCCCAAATCAAACTAGGGGTCCAACAATGCTGATGTTCCATATTCTAGTGTATATGATTCTGTTCTGCAAGCAGTTGAAATGATGTTCGCCAAGCAACAATCTAAGTTTGAGGCTTCATTGCAGAAATTTGTAAAATGAGTTAAGGATTCTGAAAAATCTATGCTAAATGTCCTGGAAGAGGTCAATGTTGAAATAAGCAAGTTGGATAGGAAGATGGATTTGTTGTTTGTTCAGGGAGGCAAAGCCATCTCGCACACAATATCAGGATTGATAAATAATTTGGTGGTTATAAAGAATGATTATTCAAATGTTCTTACTATGACTAATGCTCACAATAGATCGATGCACATTATGATTCCATAATGCACAACTATGCCAATGCCATTGCCGCCGAAGCCAAATATGGGGAGAATGCCCATACACCTAAGGTGGATTTGTTGAAAACTTCTATGGGACAAAACTTCAAGGAAACTAATGAATACATCTATTATAATACTAAGTGGCTATGCAATCAGCTGACCAAAAATCAAGTTCCTGTTGTGCCAGTTCCAGCATCTAACAAGGTTCATCCTGTTGGGTATTGTAGACCAATGTCAGTCTATAATGGGTCACCAAACACATGACCATACAATGTAATCCCTCATTGTGTGCTCCAATGTGTTGACTCATGTGTAGCCTCTCTATTGGGATACACTTCATATTTAAGCTCTACGACTATGTGAAGAGACTTGATGTTGGTCATCCGTTAGAAGAAGAAAATCTGTCACAAAAATTTTCCTAAGTAAAGTACTCGAGTAGTTCTTTACTTACTCGAGTAAGTTACTGGGTTCATACTCGAGTAATAATACTCCTACTCGAGTAGCTAAGATATATCCCGAGTAGTCAATTATGGCTCTCGAGTAGTTAAGACAACTACTCGAGTAGTTTCTTTTCTCCTCTCGGGTTTTACAAATATTCTATTCTCAAAATTTTCTAAGTTAAATACTCGAGTACCTCTGTATAATACTCGAGTAGTTTTATTTTTTGTCTCGAGTAGTTTTATCTTATATACTCTAGTAGTTCCATTTGTCTCGAGTAGTTCATCTACTACTCGAGTAGTCTAGTGTTTATACTCGAATAATCCAGGATTCCATTACAGAAAATTTTTCTAAGTGAATTACTCGAGTAGTCATCTTATATACTCCAGTAGTTCTATTTATCTCGAGTAGTTAATCTTCTATACTCGAGTAATACAGTTTTCCTGTTCCAGAAATTTTCTAAGTTTTTGTCTCGAGTAGTATTTCTTATACTCGAGTAGTTCATTCTTATATACTCGAGTAGTATTTCTTTTACTCGAGTAATTTACTACACCTCTCGTGTAAGTACTAAAGCACTCGAGTATGTTATTCTTGTTACTCGAGTAGTTGATTTCCTTTTTCCTTTTATTTACTCGAGTAGTTGACTCCATGTACTCGAGTAATCATCTCATACTATCTCTCGAGTAGTTTTTCTTATATACTCGAGTAGTCATCTTCTACCTACTCGAGTAGTGCTACATGTACTCGAGTAATCTTATATATCTCGAGTATTTTACTTTGACTTTTCCGAAAATTCGTTAAGTCCAAACAAACGGTGTTATTCATAAACTTTGACGTGATTGGTCCACGTGTCTATCATAATGACTTAATCATGTCTAATCTTTTCTGATCCTATAAAAGGTCTTATCTTCACCGACAAACCCTAATCTAAGAACAACGATTATTCTCAGAAGTTTTGCAGTCGTACTCTCAAGAATTTATGTTTCCTCTTTCTCTCTCCAAGAAACGAAATACGCCACTGCCGCCGTCGCAGATTTCCGACCGGCTAGGGTTTCGCCTTTTGAGGATTTAGATCAAGAAGGCTTTCCAGATCGAGATTCGATCAACTCCATATTTTCTGACTAGATTGATCGTGAGAAGCCAAGAAGTTTCAGATCCAATCTTGCCGAGATTTATCTTCATCATTCTGATAAAGCTGCAAAGCCTAGAAGAAGAAATTTCTGGTCGTCTGTTGCAGATTTGAACAAGGAATCACTGTTTGTATTTATATACAAAATTTATTTCATTCTTGTAGGAGAAATTTCTCCGAGTGCAGGAGCTTTTTGTCTCCGAGATTGTAGGAAGTTTTATCTTCCGAGTGTAGATCCATTTTGTGGATCGAGTTTGTAGGAACATTGTTCCGACGGTAGGATTGATTTTCAATCCGAGATAGTGGAGTAGCCGAGTCTAGTGTATTGCAAGATCGGTGAGGGAAAGTGGATCTACCCAAGGTTGGGGAACCACTATAAATCTTGCCTCGTCTGTGTTTGATTGGCAAACAGATATGTGCATTGGTTTGTAATTTTTATTCCGCAAAAGGACGCACAATTCACCTATTCACCCCCTCTAGGTGATTTAGGTAGGCAACTATAAACTTTCATTTGGTATCAGAGGGAGGTTGACTGTTAAAAGGTTAACACCTTGATCAGATCCTTCAATGGTTGTCTTTTGAGATCTACCAAAGATGGACAAGGCTAAAGATTTTTCCAAGCTTCCTTTATGTACCAAAAATAATTTTCCCATGTGGAAAGAGAGAATCAAGTTCTTTATGGAAGCTGTGGATCCAACGATCTTCATGAGAGTTGAAGAAGGTCCTTGCATTCCCATGACCGTCTCCACTATAGATCCAACTAAGAAAGTCCCAAAGAAACTTATGGATCTAGATAAGGATGAGATTGCACTTGTCTCATTGGACAAAAAGGCAAAAAATATTATAACAAGTGCAGTCGATGATTCAATGCTGCAAAACCTGATTCACTGCCAGTCTGCGAAGAAGGTGTGACAGTCACTAGTTACCTTAATGGAAGGCTACAAAGAAGTGAGGGATGATAGAAGATCCCTTCTTAATCAGAAGTATGAATCTTTCTGACATGGAAACAAAGATACCATTGCTGACACCTTTGAGAATTTCTTCAAGATAGTGAATGGGCTAAGGGTCTATGGAAGAGTCTTCACTAATGGAGAATTAAACAATAAGTTCTTGAGATCCCTAACTAAGAAATGGGATAACAAGGTATGTGCCATAAGGGAGTTTGGAAAACTGGCCGAGACAGATCCTCAGAATCTCTTCGGGAAGCTTATGTCATTTGAGCTTCAACTCAACACCAGAAAGGCTGAAGAAGAGAAGAGCAGGTCTGCATTCAAAGAGAAGTCTGTTGCTTTAAACGCAGACACTTCTAAGAAGACAAAGGTTGTTCCTCCTACTCCAGCAAAAGAAGTTAGTGAAGAAGAAACCTCAGAGCCAAGCACCTCAGGCTCTAAACTATTAGAAGGAGAGTTCTCACTACTCTCTTGACAGTTCAAGAAATTCTTGAATAGGAAGAAGCAATGGAAATGCAAGGATACCTCCTATAGAAGATCACAACACGTTGGTGATTGTCAACGAAAAGGTTCAAGTAGCTATGACAGGTATAATTCTAAACAGGACAAACATGTTTCTACTGACATTACTTGTTATTGTTGTAATAAGCCAGGACATGTCATCGCTGACTGCCCTCACAAGAAGAAGTAGGGTGGTAGAAGAGTGGAAAAGAAGTCCTCGTACAACAAGAAGAGGACAGAGAAGAGCATGATGGCTAAAAAAGGCAAGACTCTTAGTGACTCTGACTCATCTGAGTCGAGTGAATAAGAAGAAGCCTATTTTGGGCTCATGTCTCAAACTGATGATGAACAAGAGCCCCAGTTCACTGGGAAGGTAAACACTCACACTCCTCTCTCTGATTCTGAAGTTTCTGAACATGATTGTGAGGATATCTCTTCTAGCGATGAGTCAGAACTCATGGCCCAATATAAGGAGTTAATCATGGCTTATGACAAATGTCCCCGAGTCGTGAAAACTCGGGCTAAAGAGATAAAGTCTCTCAAAGCTCAAGAGAGCGCCTTGAGAGAGAAAGTCTCAAAGACTGACTTGTTCGAAGAGAACTTCAATAATACTATTGAAGAATATAAGAAGGCTCTAGAGCACCTTGATCTTAAAGAGAAAATCATGTAAGAGTTGGAAGAACAACTCGTCGCTAAAAAGAAACTTGTTGAAAGTTTCTCGAAGCCTAAGACTGTTCTTCCATTCATTGTTGAATTCCTAGCTAAGGCCAAGGGTGTTGGACTAGGTCATGAAGAAGCTCCTAGCAAGTCTTCTAAGAGGAATAAGGCCCAACGAAAGAATAAGGCCGCCAAAAAGGCCTTAGCCAAAGAGAAGGGGAAAGCACCTCAAGATCAGACCTCGTTCAAAAAGGTTATATTTCCTTCAAACGAGTTTGATCTCGACTCATCATACGGACACTTTGCAAGGCCTACTTATGTAGAGCCAAAGTCCTATTATCAAGGATGGACTCGCCCCAGAAACTTTAGCAAAAGTGTCATTAAGGCACCTCATGAAGAAGTTATTCTTCAGAGCTATGGCCCTTTCATTCATGCCCATAACTTCAAGAAGGCACCAAAGGCAAAGCCTGTTGTAGAAAAGCCAATGAAGGAGAAGAAAACATGTGATTGCCATTATCATGAAGCTTCTTCCTCCAAGAATGCTGCCCCTGCTAGACCACAATTCTGAAAGGTCAAGCAGGAGAACATAAGACAAAGATACAATAGATTTGACTGTTGGTGTTGTGGCAAAATTGGTCACTAAGCCATTGATTGCTGGTTTAATCCCAGAAATGCTGCAACCCTGCATGTTGGCAAAATGAGGAAGACCACTCCTAATGCTAATATTCGTAGGGGGAGTGTTCTAACCTGAGACCAAGGACCCAAACATATTTGGGTTCCTAAGGCAAACTGATTGTGATTGCAGGTATGTCCAAAGGCCACCAAAATGCCAATCTGGTATTTGGACAGTAGATGCTCTCGACATATGACCGGGACAAGAAGACTAATCCAGAACTTTACTCCAGTCGTGAACGGACCGAAGGTCATCTTTGGAGGTTCAGACCATGGAATCACTAAAGGCTACAGTATGATTACGAACGATAATGTATCATTCTCAGATGTGGCTTACGTTGAAGGTTTGAAACATAACCTTATAAGCATAAGCCAACTCTGCGATAAAGGATACATAGTTGAGATTCATGCTGATAAGTGTTTGATAAAATCTGTTGACAATATGGAAACAATTCTATCTGTCACTCGAAGCAGAAACATATTTTGCTTGAATTTCATTTGTATAGATTCTTAGACACCAGTGTGCTTTTTAGCAAAAGATAGTGTGTCGCTTGGTGACCAATGGCACAAGAGACTAGCACATATTAATTACAAAACTATTAATAAATTATTTTCAATGATCTTAGTACGTGATGCCCCAAATGTCAAGTACATCAAAGATAGACCTTGTCATGCATGTGTAAAAGGCAAGCAAACAAGGGCTACCTTTAAAAGCGTTATTGGCAAGGATTTCAATAGATGTCTTCATCTACTGCATATGGACTTGTTCGCTCCACTGCAAATTAGAAGTTTGGGAGGTAAGGATTATACGTTAGTAATTGTTGATGATTACTCGGTCTTTGCGTGGGTGTTCTTTCTGAAACACAAGTCTGATACCTTCGACCTCTTTACTAATTTTGTTAGGCAAGTTCAAAACGAGTACAACTGCTCTATAGTCAAAATCAGAAGTGACAATGAAACAGAGTTCAAGTCTGGAGCCATTACAGAATTTTGTAAACCATTAGGTATCTTTCATGAGTTTTCCTCTCCTCGTACTCCACAACAGAATGGAGTGGCCGAGAGAAGGAATAGAACACTCATAGAGGACTGCAGGACCATGTTGAGTGACGCTTCACTTCCGGAGTACTTTTGGGCTGAAGCCGTCAACACTGCATGCCACGTGCAAAATCGAGCCCTTATAAACAAAAACCATAATAAGACACCTTACGAACTTCTGAACGGCAGTAAACCGACAGTCTCATATTTTAGAATCTTTGGCTGTAAATGCTTCGTGCTCAACAATGGCAAGTATCATACTACTAAGTTTAGCGAAAAGAGTTTTGAAGGTATTTTTGTAGGTTATAGTAGCCATAGTAAGGCATACAGGATCTTTAATAGAAAAACCATGGTCGTGGAAGAATCGATAAATGTTGTATTTGATGAGACGAGTTTGTTGCAAAGCAACTCTTCTAGTGTTCTTATTGTAGATGCAGGTGCAAAGCTGAAAGAAATTAGCTTGGATGGACCGTCCGAAGACAAAGCTGAAACGTTCATCAAGATCACCAGCCCAACCCCTATTGGGGAGGCTGATGATCATGATGAAGAAGTCATCCAAGATGAAGAGGTCACTCCGGTGATAGAATATAATCCAGATGCAAGTACTCTAGAGCTCAGACATCTGAAGGATCACCCCATGTACCAGCTCATAGGAGATCCCCGGGATGGTGTTAGAACTCGTAGGACTCAATTGCAATAGCCAACAACCCAGTCTCGCATAGCCGGACAAAGCATATAGATCTAAGGTATCACTTCATCCGGGAGCATGTGGAGTATGGGGACATAGACCTTCAATATGTCTCTACATATAGGCAAATTGCAGACATTTTTACGAAGCCGCTGGACGAGAACAAGTTCTCATTCTTCAAAACAGAACTTGGGATGCTCAATAAAGAAGACTAGAGAAGATGGACTTTCAAGAAGGCTCAAGGCTCAAAGGTTAGTCAAATACTTAAATTTTTCAAAATTCTAACTCCTTGACTCGAGTAAGATACAGCCTACTCGAGTAAGAATATAACCTACTCGAGTAGTAGAATGACATACTCGAGTAGTCTACTTGACCTACTCGAGTAGCAGACTGACATACTCAAGTAGTCAACTTCACATACTAGAGTGCCTCACTGACCTACTCGAGTACTTCCATACATCTACTCGAGTACTTCTGTATCCCTACTCGAGTAATTCCAGACTTATCTGCTCGAGAAATTTCCTCACTCGTGTACATGCCGAGTCATTTCTTTTTCAAATTTTTTATGCGCAAACCAAGGCTTATGCCGCCTCTTCTTTGGTTTATTTCATTCATTTTCATTTATATAGACCAAAAAATTAGTGTTATATAAATAAGAAAATCCGTAAATGTCCTACACGAAATCATTTCCGTCTTCTCGAGTACCCGACTGCCTCTTCGCCTTCCTCAGTCAGTTGCAGAGCCGCATGATTTCCTTCACCCTGTCGAACCTGTCTAGGGTTTCTGCATATCCAAAACTTCTGAATCATGGCCGCCTCCTCTAAAATCGGTGTGAGTTCGGAATTAGTCGCCGCTGGGATTGCAGAACTCTCCGACGACTTCCATAATCTCATGATTTTGCTTGACATCGTCGGATTAACCTTCGTTCTCCAAGAACAATGTCGAATCCTCTTCCCCGACGTTGCAGAATTTTTCAGGAATGTCAAGGTGAAGTGCCACGGGACAGTTCTAAAATCCAAAGTCAGAGGTATAAAGATCAAACTTACTTAAACATCTGTTTCTCAACTTCTTCGGCTGTCAGTTTTAGATACAGATGATTTTCTGGGTGATGAAGAGTATGCCAGAGCTTGTTTATTTTGTGGAATTTCTACTGCTGCTAAATATGTTAGAAGGGCTGACATGAATGTATAAGGTAAACTGTTGGTTTATATTAAAGGGAAAATTCTTTTGTGTAAAAGAAATTCCATAAGAGGTATCCCTCTGTATTTCTTTGAAATGATGCAATCCATCGTCTGTAGAAAAGACATTCAGTTTGGATTTCTCATCCTGAATTAAATAAAGGAGAGCATTAAATCCCCCAACTATGCTAGGATCATTTCATTGCTCCTTCATGAGATAAACCCAGAAACCTTCACCTTCTCTAAAGGGAGTATCCTTCATCACATGAAGAAGGTCTCCATTTCCTCCATTCAAAGATGGGAACTCAAGTTGTAGAATCCTTCCCAAGGTGCCAAAGTAACTGAGGTTCTAAACACAGAGGACAGGACCCCATCTCCCTCTCCATCACAGGTCCCCAGCTCCCCGGTGCACCAAATGAGGGGGAGCCTACTCCTACTATTCTATCTAGAAAGCCAACACCACCAGCACCCACTTCTCCACCAGTTACCCCAGAAGATATCCCTACAGATCAACAACTTCAAGAAGCACTACTATCCACTGATGTTGCCATCAAAGAGATGATAGAGGAATTAACTGCAGTTGAATCCCCTCCTCCTCTATCTTCAAAAGCTCCACTCACAAAAATTTCCAAGGACCCCACTCCTGTACAATCTCCTGTACAGTCTCCAGTGCCATCACCAGCAAAGTCTCAAGAAATCTCTCCAGTAAGAACTCCAGCTCAATCTCACCAAGAACAGCCAGAAACAATCTTCATTTCTAATGAGCTCTCACCTGAGCCAGCTGAAGCTCCTCTCAGAAATTTGGATTTCTCTCTCCCTCAGATAATGGAAAAAGGAGATGGCCTCATACATACTACAAGAGCTAAGAGTTCTGTGACCATTCATGAAATATCTCCATGGGTAGCTCCTCCTATTCCTTCTGCTCCATCTACTTCTGCTCCTCCTGCTGCTACAACTCCTGCCTCCTAATATTTGATGACTCAGATTGTACTTCTCCTTCAAGAACAGAAATCTTACTTTGATACTTGTATAAAGACTGTCACTGATAAGGTAACTGCTCTAGAAATTGAGATGAGCAGAGGATTTTTTGAGATCCACCATAATACTGATCAGCTCAAATATCTTTTCCAAATTGGTGGCAAAGCCTTAGACCACACTATAACTAGTGTTGGCCAAGTTATGGAACAGAGTGTCACCCTAGGTGGAAATCAGATGGAATTTGACAAACGAACTGAAGCTACAAAGATGAAAATCTATAAAGAGGTTAGCACTTTAAAAGATGATGTCATCTCTAAGCTATCTGTTGAAGTCAGAAAGGGGGAGAAATTGGTGAAATAGTATTTAGAACAATCAGATGCTGCCATGCAAAAGCTTTAGAAAGCCAAATTAAAAGAGATCCATGATGATGTCCTAGCTCAAATTCAGAGTGTCAAATTCTACACCTATGACACTAATGTATGGATGCACAACCAAATCCTTCCTGAATTTGCTGCTGATCCAAACATTATCCCTCATCATTTGAACCCGCTAGCTACTGATGTTCCTGCTCAAGCTCCTCAACCCACTTTTTCTCCTAGGCCTGGTGATTCTGTTGCCCCTCCTGATACCTATACTCACGGTTGGGATGAAGATCCTGCAGATATTTTTTTCAAAGCTCCTCCTGAAATTCAGACTTACAAAAGAAAGAAAGTATGGTGATGGTGCTTCTGCAAGCAAGTCCATTCCTACTCCAGCTCCTGAACATGCTGAGGTTTGGTCTCCCACTTCTAAGTCCCTCATCCTGAAAACTCTCAAATTAGTTTTGGATTACCATGAGAGTAGAAATATTCACTACAGTTCCCAGGAATGGGAGTTATATAAGAAATCAATGACCAAGAGAAGATTATATGATAGAGAATATGGAAGAAACAATCCTACTACTCCTCCAAGACCCCCCAAGTATTATCCAAAGCCTTACAGCTATCAAAGAAGACAACAGGAGAAACAGGACATACAACATCATCAGAACTGTCCAAAAGGACTTATGAGTTGTGGAAATGATTTTTGTTGTTAATGACATTTCTGTATAATCACACTTATATAATTCTAAGTTTTTGATATTATTATCCTTTTCATATTCTTTTGCTTGCCTACACTGCTTTATATACTTAGCATTCTTTTTATATCCATAATTCACCTTAGTGTAAAGGGTTCTGACTTCTACAAATAGGGGGAGATTGTTGTGTATTGTATCCACACTAACCCAGATTTGATGAAGGCACCCTTGAAATAAGATGAATTAAGTTGTATTTGATGTTTGATGCTTGGTTTGAGTTATGTATTTGCAGGAATCTTATGGGAAGTGTAGACCAATGTCAGTCTACAATGGGTCACCAAACATAGGACCATACAATGTAATACCTCATTTTGTGCTCTAAGGTGTTGACTCATGTGTAGCCTCTCTATTGGGATACACTTCATATTAAAGCTCTAGGACTATATGAAAAGAGTTGATGCTGGTCATCCCTTAGAAGAAGAAAAATCTGTCAAGAAAATTTTCCTAAGTAAAGTACTCGAGTAGTTCATTACTTACTCGAGTAAGTTACTGGGTTCATACTCGAGTAATAATACTCCTACTCTAGTAGCTAAGATATATCCCGAGTAGTCAATTATGTCTCTCGAGTAGTTAAGACAACTACTCGAGTAGTTTCTTTTCTCCTCTCGAGTTTTACCGAAATTTTCTTCTCAAAATTTTCTAAGTTAAATACTCGAGTAGCTCTGTATAATACTCAAGTAGTTTTATTTTCTGTCTCGAGTAGTTTTATCTTATATACTCGAGTAGTTCCATTTGTCTCGAGTAGTTCATCTACTACTCGAGTAGTCCAGTGTTTATACTCGAATAATCCAGGATTCCATTACAGAATATTTCTCTAAGTGAATTACTCGAGTAGTCATCTTATATACTCGAGTAGTTCTATTTGTCTCGAGTAGTTCATCTTCTATACTCGAGTAATATAGTTTTCCTGTTCTATAAATTTTCTAAGTCTTTGTCTCGAGTAGTATTTCTTATACTCGAGTAGTTCATTCCTATATACTCGAGTAGTATTTCTTTTACTCGAGTAATTTTCTCCACCTTTCGTGTAAGTACTAAAGCACTCGAGTATGTTATTCTTGTTACTCGAATAGTTGATTTCCTTTTTCATTTTATTTACTCGAGTAGTTGACTCCATGTACTCGAGTAATCATCTCATACTCTCTCGAGTATTTTTTGTTATATACTCGAGTAGTCATCTTCTACCTACTCGAGTAGTGTTGCATGTACTCGAGTAATCTTGTATATCTCGAGTATTTTACTTTGACTTTTCCTAAATTTCGTTAAGTCCAAACTAACGGTCTTATTCATAAACTTTGACGTGATTGGTCCACGTGTCTCTCAAAAAGACTTAATCTTGTCTAATCTTTTCTGATCCTATAAAAGGTCTTGTCTAAACCGACAAAACCTAATCTAAGAACAATGATTATTCTTATAAGTTTTGCAACCATACTCTCAACAATTTTTGTTTCCTCTTTCTCTCTCGAAGAAACGAAATCCGCCGTCACCGCCGTCACAGATTCCCGACTGGCTAGGGTTTCGCCTTTTAAGGATTCAGATCAAGAAGGCTTTCCAGATCGAGATTCGCTCAACGCCGTATTTTTTGACTAGATCGATCGTGAGAAGCCAAGAAGTTTCAGATCCAATCTGGCCGAGATTTCTCTTCATCATTCTGATAAAGCCGCAAAGCATAGAAGAAGAAATGTATGGTCGTCTGTTGCAGATCTGAACAAGGAATCACTGTTTGTATTTCTATACAAAATTTATTTCATTCTTGTAGGAGAAATTTCTCCGAGTGTAGGAGCTTTTTGTCTCCGAGATTGTAGAAAGTTTTATCTTCGAGTGTAGATCCATTTTGTGGATCGAGTTTGTAGGAACGTTGTTCCGAGGGTAGGATTGATTTTCAATCCAAGATAGTGGAGTAGCCGAGTTTAGTGTATTGCTAGATCGGTGAGGTAAAGTGGATGTACCCAAGGTTGGGGAACCACTATAAATCTTGCCTCGTCTGTGTTTGATTGGTACATTGATCTATGCATTGGTTTGTAATTTTTATTCCGCAAAAAGAGGAACAATTCACCTATTCACCCCCCTCTATGTGATTTAGGTAGGAAACTATAAACTTTCATATCCTTCCCAGGATTACTTTTAGTGCTTCTTAGACTCTCAGAATCTACAGGATATTGATCAAGATATTGTTGCTACTACTGCGATATTCGCAGATGTTCAGTGGATAGAAGATCCTGCTCCCCCAGTTTACAAGAGAAGAAGATATGTGGAAGGCACGTCTAAAGTCAGGTCAGATCCAGATCCAGTCAGAGTATAGCCGAATAGAGAAATGGAAAACGTCTGGATACCTATCTCCAAAGGGATAATATTGGATACATTATCCTTGGTCGATCTTTGTGTAGAAAAGCATCAACATCACTATGACCAAGAGGAAGGGAACAAATACGAAGTGGCATACACAAAGAGGAGAATACAATTCAAGAACAACCACGGTGCTGATCTGATGCCCCCAACCCCTCCTAGATACTATCTGAAGCCCAGATCTTATTTGCAAGATAGAGTGCGAAGAGGCAAAACAGACAAAATCAATGAATCATATGTATATTGTTGAATGTTGTGGGCTGCCCTCTTAAAAACTGAACATTTTGATATATATATATATATATATATATATATATATATATATATATATATATATATATATATATATATATATATATATATATATGATTTCCTTAAACTATCTGCAATGCGTAGTTGTTTTAATTTCACTTATATTTTTTGCTTGCATTATTGTTTTATTATTTATCTTGTACAATTCACCTTAGCTTGTAGGATTTCGGCTTCTTCAAATAGGGGGAGATTGTTGGGTATTGTATCCACAATAACACTGATTTGAAGAAGGGTCCAGTCAAGCTAAGATGAATTGAGATCGTATTTGATTCTACTTTCTAGTTATGTACTTGCAGGTCTACAATGCCAAGTACACACCAATGTCAGGTTATAGTGGTTCAGTAAATACATGGCCACACAATGTATTTCCTCATTGTGTAGGCCAATGTGTTGAATCATGTGTAATCTCTTTATTGGGGTGTACTTCTATCCCAATTACAGGAGATGGCTTAAGGATGGTCATGAGTTATACCCAGGAAAATAGGAATTTTACCCAAGTAAAATTGGTGAGTATGGTTGAGCATACACATTGAATTCATCGAGTATCATCATTGATAGACGACGAATTCGTCAAGTATACTTACCAATACACGTCGAATTTGTCATATATACTTAGGGTAAATTATTTGGAGTAGTGAAAAATTGATTAAGTAATATGCGTTGTGTATCATTGTGCATACTCGTCGAATTCATCGAATGTATCTAACAATACTTGCTGAATTCATCAAATATCCTAAGTGATACACGTAGAATTGGTCAAGTCCAGTCGACACTACTTCTCTAGATTTTTCCAAGTCGAATTCATCGAATATAAAGCGTTGAGTGTGTCGAGTCTGTTGATAGATACTCGATGAATTCGTTGAGTATGCCTTTTGATACTCGACAAATTTGTCGAGTATGACTTGTCACCATGGTGTCGAGTGTCCTGCCGGCCAGAGATGATTTGACTAAGTCATATTCGTCGTATATCACGATGTATTCAGCGAGTATCATTATGATACTCGACGATACTCGTCGAATTTGACTTAGGTCATTTTTCCGATATATTCAAATCCAACGACGGGTTCAGTCGGCCAGGCATAGTAACTTTTAGGGTTCCCTTTTTGGAAATCCTTTATAGCCGTTGCTTTGATTCTCTCTCTATACATATGTTAGGATGATTTTCGAAATATCGTAATCTTGATAATTGCTATTTCAAAATCACAAGGCATTCCAAATATTGCAACCGACGGCTCCACATCTCCAATTTTGCAATTCTTCCCGTTCGACCGCCTGCGAAGTGCAAGATTCATCGTGTTTGACTTTCACAACTGGATTGCTTCTTCTCTCAAGGTCTATACTCCTCTAGATCTAGTCATTTGAAGATTGAAGGATCACAATTCAAAGTCTTCAAAGCTTTCCACTTTTCGAGTTCTCCAAATATAAATATCTAATATTTTGAAGAACGTTGGAGCGAAGACTTGTCATCGTTGTTGAATTGTAAAAATAATTTTTTATTACAGGTGATTGTTTCTCCGAGTTTGTAGATTAGTTTGTGGATCGAGTTTATAGATCCATTTATGGATCGAGTTTGTACATCCGTGTGTGGATCGAGTTTGTAGATCCGTGTGTGGATCGAGTTGTAGGAGAGTTTGTTCTCCAAGTGTGGGAGCGTTGCTCTGAGTTGTAAGATTACTGATAATCTAAGAAAGGTGAAGTGGCTGAATCTAACCCTTCGTGGTAGATAGGCATGGCGGGATAGTGGACGTACCCAATATAGAGAACCAATATAAATCTCTGTGTTTGTGTGCTTATTTATTTTTGAGTAATTTTTTAATTCGCGAAAAGGAACAAACATCACCTATTCATCCCTCTAGGTGATTTAGGTAGACTCCAGATAATTTCACTTCCAAGCTAAGCAACAACCTCCTTCCTTAGCTCGTTCTTCCAAGAGAACAAATGGAAATGAAGAGAGTGAGAGAGAGAGAGAAAAGTGAAATGAGACTTCTCTTGATCTCTCCTCTGCTTAATTGGCCTCAGGATTAATACCAGCCACCGGCTTATTTTATCAAATGGGAGCAAAGGCCGCAATTTTGGTTGAATAGTCAACATTAACAATATTGCCTGATGATATCTGCTATCACCCGTGCGATATCGTCGATAGCCGCTTTGACCCCCGTCAACCACCGCTCTTTGGCCGCCACCCTAACATCTAACAAGTGTCCACACATACATGTCAGTATCGCCATGCGATATGCACGATCACCATTTCGATAGCTCACTCAACAATTTACGGCATTGAGTGCATTAAGTTCACTCAACGCTTTAAGTAGTCGAGATTGTTGAGAGCTGGGGTTATCATCACGCGGTACCCACTATCGCCACACGATAGTCACTTACTCAATGACTTGTCGAAAGGCGTCGAGTGTGTTGAGCTCACTCAATGCTTTTTGGCGTCGCGTGCTATTGATATCGCCATCGGTGATAGCCACTGTCGCCCGACGATAGCGACACTAAGTTCTGCTATAAAATTTGCGGTGTTACAACCCTGGCCTCCTTACCGAAATTTCAACCCGAAATTTTATTCTTTTATAAGGGAAAACAACAACTTATATGTTACAACATATTTTACTTCCACAAAACAATGTTACAATATTATTTTACAAATAACTCGGAGTACTCCTCATGCATGGTTTGCTCACGCTCCCATGTCAGCTCTTCCCAGCCACAATTGTCACATCAGACTTTGACCATCCCAATTGTCTAGTTTCGCAGTTACTTGATCTCTGTATCCTCGATCCGAATGGGCCAAAATTTCGTCGTTAGCCGACTATCGACCGGTACCCGATCATCCTCAACCACTTGAGCTAGCTCTTTCACAGCTTTTCGTAGAACCGATATGTGAAACAAATCGTGCAAGACACTTAGCTCCACCAAAAGAGCTAACAGATGGGCAGCTTCCCCAATTCGCTCAACCACTTCAAATGGACCAAGATACCTCAAACTCAACTTTTTCAAGCGCCGAATCCTAGACACGCCTTTGAATGGCTTGATCTCTAAGTACACCAACTCGCCAACCGCAAACTCCACATTTTAGTGCTTGGCATTATAGTACTTTGCTTGCCTATCTTGCGTTACCAACAGTCGCTCTCGTATAGTACGTATGGTCAAATTTGCATCTTCGACCTCCTTATGCTTATTTAGCTTTCACTCGCCTATTTCTGCCCAAGCTAATGATTTACGGAACTTCCTATCGTATAAAGCGTCAAAGGGCGCCATTTGTATGTTAGCTTGATAGTTATTGTTGTAGGCAAACTAATCATATAAAGGTGATCTTCACACGTCTTCACGGAATCTAGGGTGCACATACGGATCATATCCTCCATTGTTTTGATGGTCCACTCGGTCTAACCATCTGTTTGCGGATGTAAGGCCATAGTGAACTTTAACTTGGTACCCAACAGTTGGGGATTCGACTCCAATAACCTGAAGTAAAATTCCCATCTCGATCATTGACAATGCAATGGGGCACGCCGTGTAGTCATACGATGTTATCCACGTCAGCTTGGCCAATTTTTTCACTGAATCGTCCTTCCTATTAAGTATGAAGTGTCACACTTTTGTTAACCGGTCAATGATCACCAACACGACATTGTTTTCGCTCTTAGATCTCTGCAGTCCATGCACAAAATCCATAGAAATGTCATCGAATTTCCATTCCGGGATTGGTAATGACTTCAAGAAACCTACAGGTTTCTGGCATTTAGCTTTCACTAAGGCACAAGTTTGATATTTTGCCACGTAATGGGCTATGTCTTTCTTCAAACCTGGCTGTTGGATCCCGAGTTTGATTTGGGCTAGGTTCACTAACTTAGGATGATGTGACCCAACATGTATAGCCAGGGTCAAAGTTGTGTCCTAGAGTCTCGGCCAAGTCGTTAGTAAAAATATCACATGGACAAGCCATCATCAGACTGCTAGAGACTCAAGACTTAGAATTTTTCCAGAGATCCAGAGACTTCTCAAGAAACTAAGTAAACTGAGTTTGACGTTCGTCGAACTCAGGTCGACGATAGTCGTTGTCAGCTCGACGATCTTAGATATATTTTCTCTGAGCTAAGCTCGAAGAACTTTAGTCATAGATCGACGATCCTTGTACTCCACCTTCAGCATTTTAAGTCCAAACTGTTCTCTAAACTCAGGTCGACGAACCTAGTTCTCAGGTCGACGAACTTCATTCTTTGCTCGACGATTTCTGGACTTCCACTTCAACTCTATTGCCAGAGGTTCATCAATTTTTCTCTATGTCCAGAATCATTTTCAGCTCGACAAATTTAAGGTTCTCCAGACTTATTCCGACGAACATTATTCTTTGGTCGACGAATCTTTGGACTACTACATCATTCTTTCGAGACTATGTTCTCTAGTCTCAGGTCGACGAACTCAGTTCTCTGCTCGATGAATTCTGGAACCAGAAGACTTCTGTCGACACTTAGAGCATATGTCGACACCAACTAAGTCGACACCAACTAAGTCGACACTAGAAGCACTTGTGTCGACACCCAGTTCATCAATCAACATTGTGGAAGGGCTGTGTCGACACCATACAGAAGACTTGTGTCGACACACAGAATATCAATCAACACACATAATATTTGACAACTCCAGAATAGTTGCTGAACTCCAGTCGACGAACACATTTACCAGCTCGACGAACTTCAGACACAGAATAGTCAAAAGAGATAGCAGTTCAGTTTCCAGCTCGACGATCATGGAACTCAGCTCAATGAACAGAAGCAATCTGGTCGACGAATACAACAACTCAGCTCGACGAACCGTGGACTCAGATCGATGAATTCTGCTATCTGTTCGATGATTCCAGGCTTAGTTATTTTTGTCCTTCTGTCCCCACTCTAATGCGATAATTCCTGAGTAATTAATGCTTTAAGATTCTCTGAATGTATCTGTTAGAAGATGCATTAATTATGGTCTTCTCCAGGATTATTGCTTGTCATTTTTCCATAGGACAGTTGGGGAAACAAATCAGTGCCGATTATTCTCAAGGATGTCAGCATTAATTACAGAGGCATTCAAATTTTTGAAAAGAAAGAGAAGAAGAGAATAACTGACACACAGACATACAGACTGATAGATAGAATCAAGAATCATTGAGGAAGCTTTACACAGAGCACAGCTTACTGAAAAGCATACAGAGACACAGAGAAAAACATTCAGTCTTGAACAATCTGCTTTGTCAACAAGAAGCATTTTCTGATACACAGAAGCTCTTGATCAGAAGCTCATCAGCACTTAATGAAGAAGAAGAACAATACCTATATCTAGAGTCTTCTTTCTTCAAGTACTCCAGGACACTTCAATAGAACAACTTCAGTTCAATCTGTCAAAGAAGTTCCTGAAGATTATTGCTGGTCAAGGATTCAGTTTGAAGACCTATCACCCTGAAGCTTAGCTCCTGTTTTTCCCTGATTCATTCTACATCTCAGGGGAAGCCTTAAGCTATAATTAAATCCACAATCTTCTCAGTTGTATATTGAGAAAGAGAAGACAAAATCATCTCTCACCCCCACCTCTGTAAAGGGTTGTCATCTCCCTTCAAAAGTGATTCATTGGTCGCATGTCTCCTGATCAAAAGACTTGGGTTGGTTTTTTGAGAACCTGATCAAAAGCTCATTGGTGTCAGACACCTGATCAAAAACCTGAGGGGATTCCTACCAAGGGTGGTAGAAGAGTGGATGTACCCAGGTTGGGGAACCACAATAAAATTCTTGTGTCATCTGGTTGCCTCATTTTATTGTATTCTTGCTGTGCTTGTGATTTAGGTTTATTGTTTTCTAGTTTATTAATTTGTGCACTTTTAATTAACAACAAAAGCTATAATAGCTATTAATAATTTTTAAGCATACTATATTCACCCCCCCCCCCTCTATAGTATTTTATATCTAACTCTCACTTTCAATTGGTATCAAAGCAGGTTCCTTTTGGTTGTACAAGTTAAATGTTGAACGAAAAGATCCTTTGTTAGATCTACACATTATTTTATTTTCATTTAAATTATAAACACAGCATGACACAGAACAAGGATTATGCAAGCACCAGACCTTCAATTTGCAACCTTAATACGTTTGCCAACTGGAAGGCAAGAATTAGGCTATACATGAATTCCATTGATGAAGACATCTACAATTCAATTTTGACAAGTCCCCCACTGGCATGTACATCTACAACATCCTCCAGCAACAATGCAGTCCCACCACCTGAGTGGACTGAAGCCTAGAAGAAAGCAAAGATTGCTGATGCCAAAGCTATGAATATCCTGGCATAAACTATGTCAGATGATATTTTCCAGAAAGTTGCTGAGTGCACCTCAGCAAAAGCCATTTGGGATTCCCTAAACCAAATGGTGGATGGATCAGCAGATGAGAGAAAGGATAGGAGATCAAATCTCATATCCCTATATGAGAACTTTAAGAAGGAGGAAGCTGAGACAGCTTCTGATATGTACAATAGGTTAAGCTCAATTATCAATGATCTAAAAACCTTGGATAAGAACATCACTCTTACTAAAGTAAATGACAAGATCCTGATGTACTTCCCAAGCTCATGGGATATAAGAATCTGGCCCATCAAGGAGGCCAGATGCCTGAATGAGATTTCAACTGAATCTTTATTAGGTAAACTGAAGTCATATGAGCAGTTGATAAAGACCAGGGAGGCAGCTGAACAAAGAACACCTCCAGCAGCCAGAAGAGAACAAAGTATTGCTTTCAAAGCCACTGAAGAGACAGAGACTGTAACATCAAATGAAGAGCTTATGAGTCTCTTTTCTAAGAGATTCTTCAAGATGGCCAAAAGGATTTTAGGAGGAAGTCAGCAAGAAAAGATGACAAGCCAAAATATGACAAGACACCAACCAAAGAAGTTATGTGTTATGGATGCAGAAAGCCTGGGCACTAACTCTCTGAGTGTCCAGAGAACCAGAAGAAAGAGAAGAGAAGAGAGAAGGAAACCAGAAGACAGTACACCAGCAAACCCTCTTCCAGCAAGCACAAGAAGAAGGAAAAGGGCTTTGTGGCTGAGACCTGGAGTGAGACAGAAGATGAGTCAACATCTTCAAGCTCCAGTGAAGATGAGGAAGAAGAAACAGCAAAGGAGGTTTGCCTCATGGCAATTGATGACTCCAAAAGTCACTCAGAAGAAGAAGAATCTGAAGATGGAGTTTTTGAATCTAAGGCAGATCAGGTAATGTCCTCTTTTGAATACAGCTCTGAAACATTTAAATCTGATTTCAAATTAATGTGCATAGATTTGATTAATTCTAAAAAAGAATTAAAATTCTTAGAGAAAAGTTAGGAAAGTTAGAGGATGTTCAATATGAAAACATTAGGTTAAAAGATGAATTAACATTGGCAAATGAAAAAATAATTTCACTAAAAACTGAGCTTTGTGAGGCCAAACAACTTGAGGAAACTCTCAAGGGGAGAAGCCTCAAGCTGATGGATATCACAAGTACTATTAATGCCAGACTTAATGGCAAGCAAGGCTTGGGTGCTCCATCAGGTTTGCCCCCCATTCTCAGGAAGAACATTTTATCAACTCCAATAAAATTTGTATCTACTAAACGGAAAGAAAAAGTAAATGAAAAACAAACAACAAAAAAATCCCTAAGACAGTAGGACAGAAAACCAAAAACAAGAAAACACCTAGTAAAAACAAGGTTCAGCAATTTTCATCGAACTCAGATCGACGAAATGGGGCCAGTTCGTCGAACCCAGATCGACGAAATCTGAACGCAAACTATAGTTATATTTATTTGTCTAACTGCGATCGACGAACTCTGTATGGTTCGTCGAGCAGAAGTTGACGAACGTGGGGCACAGAGAATGAACATGTTCATTCTCTGGGAAGAGATCGACGATCTCAACCCAATTCGTCGAATGCTGGTCAATGAACTTACTGAAATTCGTCGAACCCAGGAAGACTTAATCTAAACTATAATTCTAACGGCAACTTAAATATTTCTAAGAAACCATTTAATCCACTAGCTGACTGGATCATACCACCCAGGAGATATCACCCACTAGGATACAAGTCCCAACCTGAATTCTCTGTTATTTCCAGCTTTTCTTATCTGCCATTTAAAGGACCCAGGGTAACCTGGGTCAAAAACCATTAACTGTTTTCTATTACAGGTGAAGAGTTGTCCAGGGGTAAATCAAACTTGGTACCTGGATAGTGGCTGCTCCAAACACATGACTGGCAGTAGGGACATCTTAACCAACTACAAGTACAAGCTGGGGCCAAAGATTATCTTTGGTGACTCCAAATGTGGTCAGTCAGAAGGATTTGGAGAAGTAAGAATAGGAGATGTCACATTCAAAAAGGTGACATATGTAAGTGGACTCAAGCATAACCTCACCTCCATAAGTCAGTTATGTGATGATGGTTATCAGGTATACTTTAACCCATCCACTTGTTCTATTATTGATAAAAACAACCAAACAGGTTTAACTGGAAGTAGACAAGGCAACATATACTTAGTAAATTTTCTTTCTGCCAAAACTGATATCTGTTTAGTTAATTTAACTAGTAATCAGAATGACTTATTACACAAAAGACTAGGTCATGTAAATCTGAAAAAAATTACTAGGCTGTCTAAACACAATCTAATTAGAGGTCTACCTTCTGGTCCCGACAAGTAGGAAGGTCTCTGCAGGGCTTGTCAATTAGGCATGCAAACTAAAACTAGTTTTAAATCAGTTAATAAGAGTGATTCACCTATGATTTTGTACTTGCTACATTTGGATCTCTTTGGACCCATTGTTGTACAAAGCCTAGGAGGGAAATCCTACACTTTGGTTATAGTGGATGACTTCTCCAGGTTCAGTTGGGTATTCTTTTTGAGATCAAAGTCAGATACCTTCAAGGTTCTTACAAATTTTCTCAGGACCATACATATTAAGTTCTCTACTCATGTTGCATTGATTAGAAGTGATCATGGCACAGAGTTTGAGTCTCTTCTTATGCATGAGTTCTGTGAGAAGGAAGGTATCAAGCATTGCTTCTCAGCTCCTAGAACTCCCCAACAAAATGGGGTAGCTGAAAGGAAAAATAGGACACTCATTGAAGTTGCAGGTACATTGCTTGCAGATTCTTACATGCCCATAACCTTTTGGGCAGAGGCTGTAAGCACAGTAAATTGTGTCCTGAACAGGAGCTTAATTCACAAACTAAAGAACAGGACTCCCTATAAATTGCTCAAAGGGAAGAAACCTAAAATAAACTATTTTAAAGTATTTTGTTGTACCTGTTATATACACAATAACAACAAGAAATACATTAGAAAGTTTGAGGCTAAGGTTGAAGAGAAATTTTCTCTATGATACTCCCAAGTAAGCTAGGCCTATAGGGTTTTTAATAAATCAACATTAAAAATTGAAGAGTCTATTCTTGTTTCATTTGATGATATTAACATGTATTGCAAGGAGAAAGAAGTTTCTACCAATAGCAACTTGCAGGTACCCCACTTGTGTGAGACCTTGGATGGACTAAACCTCACCCAAGAAGTTTCAACTCATCCCTCTCCACAAGCCATTGAAGAAAGTGAAGAAGAAGAAGCTGAAGAAAATGAATCTCTACCAACAACAAATTCAATTCCATAGGAGGAATTAATTCCAAATGCAGTTGCACAACCAACTCCAGCCACTGATTTTGTCACACTTAGGGATCACCCCAGATCTCAAGTAATTGGAGACATATCAGCAAGTGTACAGACAAGACATCAACTCACCCAAGATTTGATGCATGCATGTTTTCTCTCTCAGGTTGAACCTCTATCCATTCATGATGCTGAGTAGGATCCCCACTGGATCCTTGCAATGCAGGAGGAACTAAGTCAATTTGAGAGATATAGAGTTTGGGATTTGGTTCCAAGACCCCAAAACTACCCAGTTATAGGAGCCAAATGGGTATTAAGAAACAAGTTGGATGCCCAAGGAGTCATTGTGAGAAATAAGGCTAGGCTTTTCGCTCAAGGATATAGGCAAGAAGAAGGAATTAATTATGATCAATCCTTCGCACCTATTGCAATGTTGGAAGTCATAAGAATATTCCTTGCCTATACAGCATACAAGAGGTTCAAGGTCTTCTAAATGGATGTGAAGAGTGCTTTTCTAAATGGAGTGCTACAAGAAGAGGTTTATGTAGAACAACCTCTACGTTTTGTTTCTCCAACTTACCCCTCTTATGTTTTTAAATTGCATAAGGCTCTTTATGGTCTAAAGCAAGCTCCAAGAGATTGCTATGAGACCTTAGCTAGTTTTCTATTAGAGCATAAATTAACAAGATAAACTGTAGATAAAACTCTTTTCACTAGACATCATAAGGAGCAAATCTTATTAGTATAAATCTATGTGGATGATATTATATTTGGCTCTACAGATTACAAATTATGCAAGAGGTTCTCTGACCTCATGCATTCCAAATTTGAAATGAGTAGCATGGGTGAGCTTTCCTACTTCCTTGGTCTCCAAGTGAAGCAGCTCTCTGATGGCATCTTCATCTCTCAAGCAAAATATGCTAAAGAATTTCTAAAGAAGTTTGGGATGTGTTAACCCCTCAGTCCGCAACATACTACAAGATTCCAAAGCCCCCCATTCAGCAGGCGCGGACAGGATTTGTCCGTCCGCCCAGTCCGGCATTGTCACCAGTCGGGCGCCAAGGGTGATACTCCAGCAGCGGACGCAAGGACCAGTCCGCTCAGTCCGCCGGCGCTTTAGGTAACAGGTTCTCCAGCGGCGGACGCAGTATCTCGTCCGCCCAGGCCGCCGCCCTCCAGTGGGCGCGCCCAGCAGCAGTGGAAGCTCCAGCTCGCGAGCCCAGTCCGCCACTTCTGTGCGGACTGGCGTGTTCTTTCTTTTTGCTTCCCGTCACCGCTGCCCGGTTCTCCTGTACCCCGGGCAGCCGGTTATTTTAGCCCTGCCCGTTTGGGCAGGCCCCCTATCCTATAAATAGGGGGGAGGTGGTGCACTCAAGGCACGCTGACTCGGACCCAGGAGCCTACTTGTTACAGGCTGCGGACTCGAATCCTGTGCCTTGCGGACTCCCCCTTTGCTCTATTTTCCTCAGTCTTTTCCTTTCACTTGTAACTAGATCCTTCTTCAATCAAGGGAAAGCCCGTCGCTAGAGAGGCATTCAGGCCGCGACGGGCGAAGTCTGTTGTTGCCGTGGTTCACGGCCCTGCTCTTCTTCCAGCTCTCATCCGCTTAGTAGATCGCTACTCGCAGTCTCCCTATTCCCCCTGTGATCGAACAAGTTAGCTGGTTGTGCTCGACCCCCCTTGTGTTTTCGTGCATCAACAGTTAACACGCGGCTTTCAGATCCGAGTAGTGTTTTGAAATCAGCGGACGAAAGATGTCAGACCGCAGAGCCCGCTCCTCAGACCGCTCCAATTCTTCAGAGGACTCCCTTTGGGACGCAATAGAACAAGCTCGCCTTGAGGCCGAGCAGTCTCGCCGGCAGACCGACCAGCGTCTTGACACAATCAGCCAAGCTCTGCTTGCTTTGGCCCAGCGGCTTGCTCCTCAGGCCGCAGCGGACCCAGCGAACTCGCCAGTCCGCCAGACCCCAGCTCGCCGAACTCCGCTTCGGCAGTCGCCAGAAACTCCTCGGAACCCTGCTCAGACCGCAGCCCCTCTGCGCCCTCAAGAGGAAGAGTTTGCTTTCAGAGAGTTCTTCAGAGAAGCTGCTAGGGGCACTCCTGCCCGCCAACTCCACTTTGCTGACCGCCAGTCCGCCGAGCCCGCGGACTCCTCGGCTCCAGTACGCCATTTCTATCCTGCAGAGTTTGACACCCCGTCTCCCTTTGTTGACCGAATTCGATGGGAATCGGCCCGAGCAACTTCAGGGAGCCGCGCATCCCGTTCTATACAGGAGCGACAGATCCCGTTTCTCACCTCCAGGCATTTGAGGGGGCAGTTGCTTTAAGATGCCTCTCAGATGCGATTAAGTGTAAATTGCTGGTTACCACTCTCGAAGGGCAAGCGAGAGAATGGTTCTATGAGCTGCCTTCGGGCACTATCTCTTCTTTTGCCGAGCTTCGTAGCCAGTTACTGCTGAGGTTTGCTACCTCAAGGAAGAGGAAGAATGGGCCAGCTGCCCTATTTGAGATCAAGCAGAGGGATAACGAATCGGTGGCAAGATTCGTTGATCGCTTTCAAAGAGAAATTCAGGGGGTGAGGAATGTGAACCCCGACTATTATAAAGTTGCCTTGATCCATGGCCTCCGGGAAGGCCCTCTGAAGTTTAAAGCAACGACCAAGGCTCCCGAGACTTATCAGGAGTTGATCGCCATGGTCAACCGTTTCATAGAAGGGGAAAATGCCAATCCGACCTATGTTTCATCCCTGACAGCCAAGGCTGAAGGAAGGGATGCCTCCGCTTCTTCCTCTCGTGGCAGGCCCCCTCGCCCAGACTTCCAGCCTCCGTCTCAAAGAGGCAGGAACTTCCGCAACAAAAAACCTTTCCAAGGCCATCAACAGTTTCATGAGCAGAGACTGCCGTTGGCCGCCACTCCCGCCGTTCCTTTGCAAGCTCTTCCCATCCTCCAGCAAGCAGCCTTGCCTGCCCCGTGCCAATATGATGAAAGTCCCATGGAGGACCCTGCAGATCTGGACCTTGACGAAGTCATCCAGATCCTACAAAGGAGATCAGAAGAAAGGAGGCAAGAGCCTCAGAAGCTGTGGAAGCCGAGGAATAATTCGTAATACTGCCAATTCCACAAGGAAAAGGGTCATCTGACTGAGGAATGCAAGGCCCTTCGTGTGCTGATTGATAAGTTGCTTGCCGAGGGCAAGATTGATCTGACCAAGAAGGATTCTCCTTCCTCGTCGAAGCCATCCACCTCGAAGGGCAAAGAGGTAGCTGAGGCTTACCAGGAATGTGTAGATGTGGAGGACGAAGGCCGTCTGGGGCCGATCAATGTCCCAGTGGAATGCTTTGATGCAGATGATGAGGGAGTTCTGGGACTCCTCTTCTTCATCCATGGTGGAGCAGGGACCGAGTCCACTCGGAAATCTTCAATTTCAAGGGTCACCCAAGCAGAGGTGGCCTCTTCTTCCGTTGCTCCCCCAAGAGAAGTCGTCACTTTTGGTCCGGAAGATCTGCCTCAAACAGCCAATCCATTTGACGATGCTGTTGTGATCAAGGCTGTGCTTGGAGACTTCACAGTGGACAGAATTCTTGTTGATACGGGCAGTTCAGTCAACCTCCTCTTCAAGTCTACTTTTGAGGCCCTGAGGACCGGAAAGCCTCTGCTTTCCACTGAGGGGCCGCTCTATGGAATCTCAGGAGAGAGGAAAGAGGTGGAGGGCAGCGTCACCTTGCCAGTGAAGCTTGGAGGGGCAACAAAGCAGATACAGTTCATAGTGGTCGACGCCCCCAGCAGCTACCATGCCATCTTCGGCAGGCCCCTGCTGAACAAGTACCAAGCAGTGATTTCCACTTATCACCTCGCCACCAAGTTCTTTGCCGATTGGAGGATGTGCCGGGTCAGGAGCGACCCAAGGAGAGCAAGGGAGTGCTACGTCCGCACTGTCAACATGGTTGAAGCTTCCCTTGCTCCAGCAGAGGCTGCAGAAGCCTCTTCTAGTTCGAAAGTTGCTGATGATGAAGGTGCTCACCTGGAACCAGCCCAGGCGACGCAAGGAGTCCCCATTGCTGAAGGGGAGGAGAGGAAACTCTCCATCAACTCGGAGCTACCTGAAGATCAAAAGGCTGAGTTGATTTCCTGCCTGCTAAAGAACCTGGATGTCTTTGCCTGGTCAGCAGAAGACATGCCGGGGGTGGATCCTTATGTAGCTTGCCACCATCTGAATGTTGATCCCAGCTGCAAGCCCATCCAACAGAAGAAGAGGGACGTGACAACAAAGCTTGCAGAACCAATAAGGGAGGAGGTTGCGAAACTCCTCAAGGCGAATTTTATTAAAGAATTGCAATATCCCACCTGGATTTCAAATGTTGTAATGGTTAAAAAACCAGGGGGAAAGTGGCGAATGTGTGTAGACTTTACAAAACTTAATAAAGCATGTCCTAAAGATTGCTACCCCTGCCTCGGATAGATTCTTTAGTTGATTCCGCGGTAGGATACTCTTACATGAGTTTTTTAGATGCGTTTTCTGGTTATCACCAGATAAGAATGCATAAGCCCGACGTTCCTCACACGTCGTTCATAACTAACGGTGGATGTTATTGCTATCTTGTCATGCCTTTTGGGCTTAAGAATGCTGGCGCGACCTATCAATGGATGATGGACCGTGTGTTTAACCATCTAAAAGGAAGAAACCTAGAAGTGTATGTAGACGATCTCTTGATTAAGAGTAAATCGTTTTCGCTGCACTTGCTAGATCTAGCAGAGACGTTCGCTACTCTGCGTAGATACAAGATGAAGCCCAATCCTTTGAAGTGTACTTTTGGAGCGAGTAAGGGGAAGTTTCTTGGTCATCTCCTTACTCCGGAGGGACTTGCCCCCAATCCTGACAAGGTGAAAGCTATTCTTGAAATGCCTACCCCTCGTTCACCGAAGGAAGTTCAGCAGTTAGGGGGAAGGCTAGCAGGTCTTGCAAGATTTCTTTCTCGGGTTGGAGATAGGAGTGCCCCCTTCTTTAAGACCCTCCGACGTGCGTCCAAGTTTGAGTGGACAGAAGAGTGTTCCCAGGCTTTTGAACAGTTAAAGATGCAGCTTACCTCATCGCCTCTGCTTCAGAGTCCCCGGCCAGGAGAGGTTCTTTTCTTGTACCTAGGGGTTGGCCCTGAGGCCGTCAGCTCCGTTCTTCTTCGGGAAGAAGGCAGAAAGCAATTCCCAATCTACTACGTCAGCCATATTCTGAAGAGTGCTGAGACGCGGTATCCGATCCTGGAGAAGGTAGCCTTGGCACTGGTCATGTCAGCTCGCAGGCTTCGCCCGTACTTCCAAGCACATTCAATTCAAGTCATCACCGATCAACCTTTGAAGGGTGTGTTGGAAAAGCCCGAGCATTCCGGCAGGCTAGCTAAGTGGGCAATAGAGCTAAGTGAATTTGAAATTTCTTATGTGCCCAAGACAGCCATCAAAGCTCAAGTCCTAGCAGATTTTCTGATTGACATGCCAGAGTCCAGTTCTGATCAGGTAGAAAGGTCACCTTTGGCTTGGACCATCTATGTTGATGGTGCCTCAGGCAGAAGTTCTTCTGGAGCAGGAGTGGTTCTCATCAATCCAAACGGAGTCAAATTGGAACATGCCATCAAGTTTTACTTTCCAGTAACAAATAACTAGGCCGAATATGAATCTCTGCTAGCAGGCTTGAGGCTCGCGAGGGAATTAGGGATTGATCATGTTCACATCAAAACCGATTCTCTGGTAATGGCGTCGCAAGTCCTCGGCAATTTCGAAGCAAGGGAGCCAGTCTTGAAAAAATATCTAGCTCTTGTGAAAATAGAGGTCGGCAGGTTTAAAAGCTTCACTATCGAACATATCCCCAGAGCAGAGAATGAGGAGGCTGATTTTCTCTCTAAGCATGGGATGCCTTCAGGAGGCACAACTTCCGAGCTCTTCCGCCCGGCAGTGGTGGAAGGAGATTTGATGCAAGTAGATCAACGCGCCTCTTGGATGGACCCATTCATCCTATACCTGTCAACAAGAAATTATCATCATACAATTAGAGACAAGAAAAAGTTCAGAATAAAAGCAGCTCACTACTTTATAGTGGCGGGAATCCTTTATAGAAAGACCTTCCTCTCAACCATGGCCCGATGTGTTTCAGAAGAAGAAGCTCACACCATTTTGCAAGAAGTTCATTCAGGAGAGTGTGGAAGTCACTCTGGAGCAAGAACTCTTGAAAGACGAGTCCTGCGGCAAGGGTATTTCTGGCCCACAATGAAGAAAGACTCAGAGATCTACGCCAGAAGGTGTGTTCAATGCCAGAAGTTTGCTCCGCTTCAGCACCAAGCAGCTCAGTCCCTCAGGTCGATTGCAACTCCTTGGCCCTTTGCGGTTTGGGGAATGGATCTCATTGGTCCTTTTCCCTTGGCAAGCGGGCAACGGCGTTTTATCATCGTAATGATCGACTACTTCAGCAAGTGGATCGAAGCCAAGGCATTGGCTAGGACAACGACTCAGATCGTCAAGAACTTCATTTGGGGAGAAATTGTCTGCCGGCACGGGATACCAATGGCAATAATCACTGACAATGGGCCACAGTTCAACAACTCAGAGATGATAGATTTTTGCAGGCAGATCGGAACAGAGCTGCGTTTTGTATCAGTTCATCATCCCAGAAGCAATGGCCAGGTGGAAGCTGCCAACAAGCAGATCCTCAACTTGCTCAAAAAGAAAGTGCAGAATCTCAAGTGCAGTTGGGCTGATCAGCTTCCATCAGTCCTCTGGTCCCTTAGGACGACGCCATCATCCGCAACTGAGGAGACTCCATTCAAACTCTCTCATGGCTCAGAGGCACTCATCCCGATTGAGTTTGAAGTCCCGTCACCTAGAGTGCTGCTTGCAAGAGAAGGTGTCGACGATTGGGCTGAGTTGAATAATGAGGAGATGAGGTTCAGCTTGGAAGACATCGAGGAGGTCAGAGATCAAGCAGTCATAAGGCAGGAAGAGGTCAAAAGGAGGATGGCCCGTTACTTCGATCAGAATGTAAGGATCAAACACTTCCAAGTGGGAGATCTAGTTCTAAAGAAGGTTGATACTGCTGCACGAGCTGGTTCAGTTGGAAAGCTTAATCCAAATTGGGCCGGCCCTTTTGTCGTCAAAGAAGTGTTAAAAAGCGGCGCTTACCGCTTGCAGACTCACGAAGGAGAGGATATACCGCACACCTGGAGCGGGGATGATCTCAAGCGGTTCTATTCTTAAACTTCCTTCTTCTACTTTGTGTATCCTCTTCAAGAACTATTATGAATAGAAACTGCTTGCTAACACTTCTTCGAGTGTTTTTGTTGTAATCATAACAGATAAGGCGCTAAGAGAGATTTCAAAAACGGTTCTACACTCAAACTCTTTCTTCTTCCTTATGTTTGCTTTGCGAATATGTTTTATAATCCATACTGACACCTTTTTCTAGTGTTTCCTCTCTCTCCCAAAGACCTATAACGGTTCCCTGATACCAGGAGACATCGCCGAGTTCAGCTAGACCTCCCCTAGAGCCGTTGTCATTAGCGTAACACCACGAAGACCACGTGTTGCGAGGAGATTTCACACCGTGTAGTGGGAGCTTGCAGGCTCTAGCGCGGTTGGATTCTGGACTTCGGATCCCGGCAGGTACCTGACCCCACCTTTGCATTATGGAGGGCAAGGTGGGTGTAAAGCTCTACCATGCCGCTTTAGGGATATTGTTACAACTTCGATGATCACATGAGGAAAGTATGCCGTTCCGGCTCACCAGCCCGCGGGTCATCTTAGCTTGTAACTCTCGAACACTCCATGGTACCCTCAAGCAGTGCCTGCAGGAGACCCACGGTTTAGACTGTACTCCAGGCAAGAGGGCAGGGAACCGTTCTGCCAAATGAGGGTCTTGCTTTTTGCAGGGAATATTATGCGGACTGGTTTTCTCTGTCCGCGCAGTCCGCCTATTTGGGTTGATCTTATAGCTTGTAGCCCGGTGAGGAAAGTATGCCGCCTCAGGCTCACCTGCCCACCTGGTCGCAAGCTATAGATCATTTCTATATTTGGCGAACTGGTTTTCTCTGTCCGTGCAGTCCGCCTATTTGGGTTGATCTTATAGCTTGTAGCCCGGTGAGGAAAGTATGCCGCTCCGGCTCACCTGCCCACCTGGTCGCAAGCTATAGATCATTTCTATCTTTGGCGGACTGGATTCGTTATCCGCACAGTTTGGAAGTTTCCTTGGGATTGCAAGCTGGTTTTCTTTAGCGGACTGATTTTCTCTATCCGGTCAGTCCGCCGACTTGGGTTGATCTTATAGCTTGTAGCCCGGTGAGTAAAGTATGCCGCACAGGCTCACCTGCCCACCTGGTCGCAAGCTATAGATCATTTCTATTATGAGCGGATTGGTTTTCTGTATCCGCTCAGTCCGCAGGGTACATATTCAAGTGTATTCCTGTTATAAGCGGATTGGTCTTCTATATCCGCTCAGTTCGCAGAATGATTTTTATATACAAGTTTGATTTCTATTATGAGTAGATTGGTTTTCTGTATCCGCTCAGTCCGCAGAATGATTCTCACATTGTTTGATAAGTTAATAATCAATGTACTTCTATATTATGTGCGGTCTGGCTTGCGGACCACAACTATAACTCCTAGCATTATTATCAGCTGGCTGTTCTCTGAGGCGGATACTCAATGAGTTGATGTCTAATTCTTTAATCGACAAGGTTCACTATAAATAATGTATGTAACATGCGGACTGCAAGTGAAACTCAACAGAGTCCGCCTGACAGTTTCTTGGTCCAAAGTGGAACCATAATTCTCTAATCAGCAAAGGCTCAGGTTTATCAAGCGTGTTGTGCGGACTGCTAAGTATCGGTGCGGTGAGCGTGGAGAAAAAAGAGCATTGCAGAAAGCACACATGCCAAAAAATATCCTTTCCATTTCATCAAAAAATTTTACATCATTCAATATATTCGGCGGACTGCAATCTTGCGTCCGCCACTTTTTACAAAAAACAACAAAATATATACATATGCATTGATCAATCAGTCCGCTGTCTCTTCTAAGGAGGTGCAGGGCTGTCACCGATGATGTCGACATCTGGAGAATAGCCCCCCGAGCTGCTCCCGCTGCTACCTGATCCTGTACTAGTGGCGGACCCGCTATGCGAGCTCCCAGTAGCAGAGGAAGAGGTAGAAGTGTCGGACTCGGTGGACAGCTCCTCTCCTTGTCGGCTCGATGCAGCATCGTCCGCATTTTCCCTGACACCTTGCTCTTCGCCCTGCGAGCCTCCGTCTTCTTTCTCTTCTTCTTCTTCTTCTTCGTCGTCTTCATCCTCATCTTCGCCTTCCTCAATGACATCCTTTCCTTTTCTAGCTCTCTCCATCGCTGCGACCTGAGGGGCCAGCTCCGGGAAGATCTCCAGAAAAGGGACGCCCTCCACTCCTTCCTTCATGAGGCCGTCGCGGGCAAGTCGCTCCACAGCAACCTCAACAGTCTCCATCACAAAAGGGAGCGTGGCGGCCTGGAATTTATTGTTCTCCGAGTCGTAGGCGACCTGCGAAAGACAAAATTACAAACATCAGACAGATCGCGGCGGATAAAAAATCTAGACCGCGGCAAATGCAACTCACCGCCAGCTCCTCTCTTTGCCGAGCATTCCTTTCTCCCATCCGCGCGTTCCTTTCCTTTAGCACCTTGTTATCCTTCTGAAGCTGTTCATTCTGCCTCAACAGGTCTCTGGCCAGAGTGGCAACATAATGATTTGTCACCGCGCTGTTCGCAGCAGCCTGGGAAGCCAGCAGAGGGAGGTCGGCGGCGGACACCTTCTTGAGGTCGCTCAAGTTGCGCTTTCCGTAAAGAGTGGAGAGCGCAATATGAGCGTGGCGTGTTATCCGCGGACTCCTCCACGAAGGAAGCGCGGTGGATAGGCGGACATGCTTTTTCTTGCTGTGCTAGTAGACCATAGGGTTCCCCCTAAGGTCCCTCTGGCTGATACCAAAGCCGGTCATGGAGAAACTCTCGGAGGAAGAGTAGTCCGCTGCGGGATCCCCTTCCTCTTTTCTCTTTTTTGCAACTGCTTCCTTCTTCTCCCTTTGTGTAGGAGTGAAGCCGCTGGGCGTCTGCGGCAAGTTGGCGGGCACCACCAAGGTCGCTGCAAAAAGAGAGAGTTAACGATATGGTCGCGGCGGATACAAAAGCTGAGTCCGCTAAATTACTTACTGTCCTCAGGCATAAGATCCGCCAAGTTTGACAGCAGCGGAAGGTAGTATTCGATATCAAGCCTGGCGTTCGCCAAGAACTCGACAATTGCGGACTCTAGGTCGTCCAGCTGCACGTTTTTGAAGACAGAGTCCGCGCGCACCTGCGGATACGTGTGCGCGAACCCATGGTCGCCCTCAAAAATTAGAAACCTCGAGGTCCAGTTGTGGATCTTGTTTGGAAGACCCACTACCTTCATCCCCCTGCAGTAGAAGTAGATTACTCCCTTATAGGGGCGGCCTCCGGAGGCGGTTATAGAGCGGACGGAGAATATTTTGCGGAAGATGTTCATTGAGAAGGCAATCTTTTCAGATCGCAGATAAGAGATGTAGCTGCAGATCGCGGCAAGGGTATTCGGCGCGAGCTGGCCGGGCACCATCCCGTAATGCTCAAAGATTGCAGCAAGCTCCCATAGGAGCGGGAACCTGAATCCGCTATCGAAGTGGTCAACAGGAATGGCGATCTGGGTCGCCGTCGAAAAATTCAACCTTTCCTGATGGGCGGGTAGGCGGACAAGTATGTTTGAGTCCGCCATCTTCTTTTCGACGAAGACAGCCAAGTCAGCCTCCGTCAAAGTACATTTTCTGTGATCGGCAGAATGGAAGGCGACTGCAGCATCAGTGCGCGCGGACACCATGTTGCAGGCCGCAGGATTCCGTTTACTTCAGCAATTTCCTACATAGAGAGAGCAGAAGGCAGTATTTATAGATAAAGTTTCTGACAGCCTTTTGGCCAGTCCGCGCAGGTCGCATGTTCAATCCGCACAGTCCGCAAAGAATTAAAAAAGCAGCCAAACAAATAACGCGGATACAAAGGCAAATTAACATTCCAAGGGAAATTCAGAACCAAGTTGTGGCCGGTGCAGTTTCCTATCCGCCCACGTCGCGTATTTTCCCACCTGCAGGTTAAATAACGAGAAGCAGACACAGCATGAATTCGCACAAATCGCCACGTCACAAGGATTAAACTACATGAATAGCGGATATATAATCTGAGTCCGCACAGATCAAATAGAATTCAGTTCACAGCACAACATTATTTGGAGCAATCATACAAACAATATACAGTTAATCAGATAAAAGTTCAAGGCATTGCGGACTCAGCGGTCCCTGTTATCGGTCCGCGCCGACCTTTCTGCCCTGTCCCTGCATAGATGAGCCGCCTGATCGCTTATCTAAAGAATTTCACTGTATACACGACAGAGATGATGATGGATGACGTTTATAGTCCGGTGCATATGGGCGGCTTCCCGGTCAACTCGACTGAGAGGCACCATTGGCTCCGCTGCCGGCCTCGGCTCCTCATCCGCAGCGCGTGGGATACCACCTGTCGGTGCGGCAATCTCCGAAGCCGCGCGATCTGACGCCCGCGGCCTCTGCTCAGCGACCTTAGCAGTCCTCTTTTCTTTTCCTTCACGGGCCGACGCCATGTGCTTGCCTCTGTAGTATCGGACATCATCCGCGAGCCTTTTCTTTTCCCTTTCAGACCTCTCCAGCGCCCGCGAGATGCTGGCGATCTGGTTTTTGAGGGCCTTCTCGCGTTCCGCGGACGCTTTCTCGCGCGCCGCGGACGCCCTCTCGCGCTCCGCCGCTTTCTCTAACTCTGTTTTGACACACTGCATTTCAGCTTCAAATTTCTTCTCTAACTCTTGTACCATACTCAGGGTAGGCGGCTCGTCTTCCGCAGTTTCCACATGTGAGACCGCGTCAGCATCGGGGTTCGGCGTGGCAGCGATCTCGCCACTCTCGGTAGAGTCCGGCGGCGACTTCCCACCTGCAACAAGCAAAGTCAACTCCAGATTCAAAAACAGCTCGCGGCGGACACAAAGGAAGGATGAAAAATCACTTTGAGACATAGCAGCAGCGAGTTGTCGACTATCGAAGATGACTGGACGCCTTGCCCGCTCCGGGTCAAAGGCGTTTAACCGCTTCCTCCATTCGCGGTGGACCTTGGCCCTTTTCTCAGCAGCAGAGCTCGTCGACACTACAATATCGTCCGTCTCCGTGATAATCTTGACTGGCTTCGATTTCCGCGGCGGCGACCTGTAAAGCCACTTGCGCTGAAAATATTTAGGCGCAGGTTGAAGTTTACCTGACCGCAGCAGCTCCGCAGCAATCCGCAGATCCTCAGCGGCTTTGTCCGCGGCGAGCTGCTTCGAGGCCGCCCCAACTGCAGCAACATGAGCAACGATTTGCTTCTTTTGCTCCTCTATCTTCTCCTTCAGCCTCTCTCTCTCCTCTTCCTCCGCAGCGGACAGAGATGGAAGTTTGTTACCTTTTTTCGCAGCGGCCTCCGCCTCGTTCTGTTGTAGTACAACCAGCAAGGAGTCCTGGATTAAGTCAAGTTGATCGACGTCTATGGAATCAAATATCTCATCCGTGGAAAGACTGACCGTTGAGAGGGAATTCTCTCCCTGGATTTGGGCCTCCGGAGTAACCAGATCGCCGTCTGGAACTTCTTTTTCGCGCGGCCTGTGTTGTAAGTCCGCTGCCCCAGTCCGCTTAGAGACGTTCTTCTCCTTCATTGCGCGAAGCTTCTTCTCAACCCGCTCGGCGACGGTCGCTCCGTCTCTCTTCCTCTTCTTCTTGGCGGTCTTCTCAGCAGCATCCGCGGCGGACCCCCTAAATCGGGCTGGTCAGCGCGGACAGGTTCAGGATTCACAGCAGCCAATGCCTTTGAGGGCGCGTCGTCCCATACCTCAGTCCGCCGGTCTTCTTCGTCCAAGTCAACGATTTGCACCGAGGCATTGGGGGAAGATATGTCAGTCTCCATGTGTTCGCCAGCAGTGTCCGCCGAGGTTGCGGTTTTCTGAGAAGGGGCGGAGTCCGACAAGGTTGTCATCTTCTCACTCCTCAATGGTTCGGCGTCGACTACGGCATCCCGCGAGCAGACACATCGACGTGGCGGGCTGCTTTCTCCACAGGCTTCTGGCTCTGGGAACTCTCTCCAATGGAGCGGACAGGATCTTTTCCTGTCGACCTCTTCACAATCTTTTTGGTCTTCATAGGCGTTGTATGCTCCAGGTCGCCTTTTGCAGTAACGCTAGATAAGAAAGCTCCAAGTCTTGCCATGCCGGACTGGAAAGTTGAGACCGCAAGTGGTGAGTAGCGCCCCGTATCGATCAAGATTCTCAACAGATCCAGACCCTCCAGCGTTATTTATAGCGGTGGCAGGGTTTTCGAGATTTGCGGACTCAGCGGTTAAGAAACATTTTCGAAGTTTTCTGGAAACTTAAAAATGTGCGGGGATTATGTTAACCCCTCAGTCCGCAACATACTACAAGATTCCAAAGCCCCCATTCAGCAGGCGCGGACAGGATTTGTCCGTCCGCCGAGTCCGGCATTGTCACCAGTCGGGCGCCAAGGGTGATACTCCAGCAGCGGACGCAAGGACCAGTCCGCTCAGTCCGCCGGCGCTTTGGGTAATAGGTTCTCCAGCGGCGGACGCAGTATCTCGTCCGCCCAGGCCGCCGCCCTCCAGTGGGCGCGCCCAGCAGCAGTGGAAGCTCCAGCTCGCGAGCCCAGTCCGCCACTTCTGTGCGGACTGGCGTGTTCTTTCTTTTTGCTTCCCGTCACCGCTGCCCGGTTCTCCTGTACCCGGGCAGCCGGTTATTTTAGCCCTGCCCGTTTGGGCAGGCCCCCTATCCTATAAATAGGGGGGAGGTGGTGCACTCAAGGCACGCTGACTCGGACCCAGGAGCCTACTTGTTACAGGCTGCGGACTCGAATCCTGTGCCTTGCGGACTCCCCCTTTGCTCTGTTTTCCTCAGTCTTTTCCTTTCACTTGTAACTAGATCCTTCTTCAATCAAGGGAAAGCCCGTCGCTAGAGAGGCATTCAGGCCGCGACGGGCGAAGTCTGTTGTTGCCGTGGTTCACGGCCCTGCTCTTCTTCCAGCTCTCATCCGCTTATTAGATCGCTACTCGCAGTCTCCCTATTACCCCTGTGATCGAACAAGTTAGCTGGTTGTGCTCGACCCCCCTTGTGTTTTCGTGCATCAACAGGATGGCTGATGCCTCAGCAAAAAAAACTCCCATGGCTACCAATGCTATTGTGGACTCTAATGTACCAGTGAAACCTATGGATCAGAAACTTTATAGGGGCATTGTTCGGTCCCTATTATACCTCACAGCAAGTAGGCCAAATATTATGTTTGCCACATGTCTCTGTGATAGGTTACAAGTGAACCCTAAAGAATCTCATCTAATTTTAGTAAAAAGGATTTTGAGATATACAAAGAGTTGTCCTAATCTAGGCCTATGGTATCCTGCTGAATCAGAATTTGAGTTAACTAGATACTCTGATGCTAATTTTGCTGGATGCAAGGTAGATAGAAAAAGTACTTCAGGGACTTGCCAGTTCCTGGGTATGAGATTAGTATCTTGGTTTTGTAAAAAGCAAACATCAGTGTCATCCTCAAATGCTGAAGCAGAATATATTGCAGCAGGCAGCTGTTGTTCACAGATGCTTTGGATACAAAATCAGCTTCTAGATTATGGGTTCAACTTAAATAATTCAAACCTACTCTGTGATAATACAAGTGTAATAGTCATAGCCCAGAATCCAGTTCACCATAGTAGGACAAAATATATTGATATAAGACATCATTTCATTAGGGAGTGTGTAGACAAAAATAAAATCAAGCTTTCCTATATCTACACTGATTTACAAAGGGCTGATATATTCACCAAACCTCTAGATGAGAGAAATCATAGGTTCTTTGTAAATCAACTTTGAATGATCAATGGAGAAGACTTTTTAATTTCTGTCTGCACTCGACGAATTTTCCAAAGTTCGTCGAACGGAGTTCGACGAACCGGGAAAAGTTTGAGAGATATTCGTCGAACGGAGATCGACGAACTCTCTGTGTGTGAAACAAGTTTCGTCGAACGAAGTTCAACGAACTTGCTTCAGAAGAAATTCCTCGAACGGAGTTCGATGAACTGTCTTCAATTCTTATGGATAAGATTGATGAATTATTTCATTCAAAATTATTTCGTCGACCTCAGTTCGAAGAATTATTTTTATTTTCGTGGAACAGAGTCTTTCGATTCATATTCTTGAAAACCCTATATTTAGGTTTTCTTCGACCTCCGTCCCGCGCTTTCTGTTCCTTTGCACTTGATTGTCATTTTTGTGTCTCTCTTGCAGGTGATTCTATGGCGATTCAGGCAAACATTCTCACATGCATGAAGTTCGATACAGGCTTTGACGTGGATTTTGATTCATTTCAACATTCTGATCCCATCTTCCTTTACATTCTAGAACTACTTGAAGAACTAGAACTAAAAACCTTGATGACTAGCAGAATCAAATTACACAGCACTGAAATCAAAGAATGGGTCTACACCCTATCGCCAACAGAGGAGAATACAATGACAGGCACCATTGTGGGTAACTCCATCTCTTTAACTCCCGCAACCTTAACTGAAATTTTTGGATTAAGGAATGGAGAAGAGCAATTGAAGATTGAAATAGAGGAATCTGACGTGATGCTGAGCCTCATGGGTTATACTAGAGATAACCCTAACAAACTCTTGAAGAAACACCTCTCTACCCCTTAGAAGTTTTTGGCAGATTTAGTTGGAAAAGTTTTGCTTGGGAAACATACTGCCCATGATTACATCACCAAACACCAGTTTCTGGTCATGTGTGTAATTATAAACAAGAAACCAGTGGATTGGGCACAGATTCTTTTTGATATGATACAGAAGAAAAACAATAAAAAGAAGTCTGATTTGGAAGGATCCTAGGGATCTTTTTATAAGAGAAAGCTGCTGAATCACTGGTCTCCCAGACCATATTCATCAATGCCAGTAAAAGGCTCACATGTGCCTTATTTGGCAGGTGGGAGAGGATAATAACCAAGCCAACAAAGGCTTCTACCACTTCCACCCCAGCTTTTGAAGGCACCATGGCTGCTAAAGCAACTCCCCCACCTGCTGAAGAGATTCATCCAACTCCACCATCTCTTCCAGCCCCCCTTCCAGCAACAAAAATCCCTCCCTCTTACACTATCTCTTCAACACCATAATCACAACACCATACTCAAGTTCCTACTCCACCTCCATCTCAACATACTTCACCAGCTACATCTCCACCAATTAACATCACTGAAATTCCATCTTCCCTTCTTCAAGACAGTCAACCACCAACACCTCCTGATTCCCCCCATGACACCTACATTCCTCCACCACCACAATCTCCTCTTCCCCTGCATCTCTTGTCAATACCATCTTACTATCTACCAACAGACACCATCATGCAAAATGCCACCCATCCATCCCCATCAACCTCTACCATCCCTCTAGCTGTTCACAAACCTGACGCTCCACTTTCTATCCCTCCCATAGTTCCCACTTCTACACATTCTGCAACACCATCTACCACTCCATCATTGGACCACTACACAATATCTTCTATCATTTCCATAATCACTCCCCTCCTCAAGTCCCTTATAGCAAAGGTCATTACACATCTTGCTACCACCATCTACTCTCTCTCTAACAAAATCTCTGCTCTTTCTGCTGCCCCATCCTCAGCCAGGGGCCTGGCCTTAGTTACCACTGAAACCAGGCAGGGGGAGATGCTGATGATGAAGCAGCAGCTACAGCTCCAGAGGCTTCAGCTCCAACTCCAACAGTAGATGCTCCAACTTCAGTAATAGCAGCAGAGTATACAAAATACATAGATAAAGATTTGATTGACTTTATTGAAACTGCTTCAGCAACAGCAGCAGAGTGTACAGAATACAAAGATAAAGATTTGATTGACTTTATTGAAACTGATATGGATTTTGATGAATCAGACTCTGAAGAGCGTAATATTGTTGGTAATTTCACTCTTAATCCCACATTTAATTTAGAAAATTTGTTGAGTATTTTTGATACTGTACATTTGCATTACCTTCCAGCTGAGATTACTAAGCCATCCTTGGCTATTATACCATACACTTCCCCCATTCTTCAGACGTTGCTAAGCAACTTAAGGATAGTTTTGCTATTGCACAGTCAGCAGTCAATCCACCTCCAGAAGTAGTGGTTATTCCCTCTTTCCCAATAATACCTTCAACCCCAACTTTTATCATGGATGACTCTCCCATGCCAGATTTAGATGAACTGATCTTGGCTGATATTTCAGATGAAAATAAGGCAGCATCTGAAAACTCTGTCCAAGTTAGTTCTGATTTTTGTGTAGTTTCTCCTCCAACTCCAGCTGAAACTCCAACTCCTGCTGAAACTCCAACTCCTGCTAAAATTCCAACTCCTGCTGAAACTCCTGCTCCTGCTCTAGAAAAGCCTGTTATTTCTGCTAAAGCTTTGAAAGCTTTGGATGATCTATATGATAACCTTCAGGGTTCTGACAATGACGATGATGAAGATGAGGATGAGGATTCAGATGAGGAGGATACAAAGAAGAAGAAGCAAGTATCAAAGAAAATAAAAGCTCCTCCTCCTCCTGCTCCTAAGCCTAATCCAAACAATGACACTCCGTATTATATTCTTCAAAAGATAACACTATACAAAGGGATGCCAACATGGATGTGGCTATCTAAGAATCAACAAAAGGAAAGGAAGAAGAGTAGAAGATACTCTACTCCACCAGTTCAAAGGTATAAAAAAGATCGACCACCTCCTCCTCCTCCTGCAGCTGGTGCTTCTGATTCTAGTTCTCAAAGATCTGCCCCTTTTCAAACATATCAAAGACATAAAGGGAGATCTTATCATGAAAGCAGTCAGCACAGGCAACAACCCCCAGGAAAATAACATCAGCAGTAACAAACATCAACAGCAACAACAACATCAGCAGCAGCAACATCAACAAGCTAAAAGTCCTAAAAGACTACCCTCTCCTCTTGTTCCTTATGAAGATCAAGAAACAGCCAACACAGCCAAAATGACCAGGTTCCAGGAACTAGTAGGCCTCTCTATGATTAACAAGGCAAAGGCTGAAGGGAAGGATATTTCTGAATACACTACTTTGTTCAAATACATGAGAGAAGAACTGAAAAGGTTTGAAAAGGCTAACAAAATTTTTAAAGTTGATGATTATATGAAATTACATCCTAAAGCAGTGGTCCCTAGAGCTACATCTCTGAAGATTATAGGGGCTGCTGACATGATAATGACTATGGAACAAGCTTTAAATCCAAACAGGGAAATAATCTTTACCAAGCCTGGAGACAAGGGCAAAGATGTAAAGCATCAGGAGAAGAAGCAGAAGAAGTGAAATATGAACCATTTTAATTCTATTTTCTTCTCTCTTAAACTGTTTCATATTGTCTGAACAAAGCTTTTGTGTAAATATATCTGCTGCATGTGTTAATTATCTCTGCCAGATATATCTTTTTCCTTCTTTGTTTACTTTATGTTTTTATTTTGAGTCTATTAGTGACCTCACCCAAATAGGGGGAGATTGTTGGATCCCTAGTTTGTTTTGGGCTAGGTTCACAAACTTAGGATGATGTGACCCAACATGTATAGCCAGGGTCAAAGTTGTGTCCTAGAGTTTAGGCCAAGTCCTCAGTAAAAACATCACATGGACAACCCATCATCAGACTGCCAGAGACTGAAGACTCAGAGTTTTTCCAGAGATTCAGAGACTTCTCAAGAAACTAAGTAAACTGAGTTCGACATTCGTCGAACTCAGGTCGACGATAGTCGTTCTCAGCTCGACGATCTTAGAGATATTTTCTCTGAGCTAAGCTCGACGAACTTCAGTCACAGATCGACGATCCTTGGACTCCACCTTCAGTAATCTAAGTCCAGAGTGTTCTCTAGGCTCAGGTCGATGAACTTCAATCTTTGCTCAATGATTTCTGGACTTCCACTTCAACTCTATTGCCAGAGGTTCATCAATTTTTCTCTAAGTCCAGAATCATTTTCAGGTCGATAAATTCAAGTTTCTCCAGACTTAGCTCGACGAACATTATTCTTTGGTCGACGAATCTTTGGACTACTACAGCATTCTGTCGAGACTATGTTCTCTAGTCTCAGGTAGACAAACTCAGTTCTCTGCTCAACAAATTTTGGAACCAGAAGACTTGTGTCGACACTTAGAGTATATGTCGACACCAACTAAGTCGACACTAGAAGCACTTGTGTCGGCACCCAGTTCATCAGTCAACATTGTGGAAGGGCTGTGTCGACACCACACAGAAGACTTGTGTCGACACACAGAATATCAGTCAACACACAGAATATTTGACAACTCCAGAATAGTTGCTGAACTCCAGTCAACGAACACATTTACCAGCTTGACGAACTTCATACACAGAATAGGCAAAAGAGATAGCAGTTCAGTTTCCAGCTCGACGATCATGGAACTCAGTTTGACGAATAGAAGCCATCTGGTCGACGAATACAACAACTCAGCTCGACGAACTGTGGACTCAGTTTGACGAATTCTGCTATCTGTTCGACAATTCCAGACATAGTTATTTCCGGCCTTCTATCCCCACTCTAATGCGATAATTCCTGAGTAATTAATGCTCTAACATTCTCTGAATGTATCCGTTAGAAGTAGCATTAATTATGGTCATCTCCAGGATTATTGCTTGCTATTTTTCCATGGGACAGTTGGGGAAACAAATCAATGTTGATTATTCTCAAGGCTGTCAACATTAATTACAGAGGCATTCAAATTTTTGAAAAGAAAGAGAAGAAGAGAAAAACGGACACACAGACATACAGACTGACAGATATAATCAAGCATCATTGAGAAAGCTTTACACAGAGCACAGCTTACTGAGAAGCATACAAAGACAGAGAAAAACATTCAGTCTTGAACAATCTGCTCTGTCAATAAGAAGCATTTTTTGATACACAGAAGCTCTGGACCAGAAGCTCATCAGCACTTAAAGAGGAAGAACAACAATACATATATCTAGAGTCTTCTTTCTTCAAGTACTCCAGGACACTTCAAAAGAACAACTTCAGTTCAATCTGTCAAAGAAGTTCCTGAAGATTATTGCTGGTCAAGGATTCAGTTTGAAGACCTATCACCCTGAAGCTTAGTGATGTAGCGTCGTCCTACGAGCCTACACGAGTTAAGATCTGATACGGATGGCGTCAAGTGTTCTCTCGCCACGCTAACAATCTCGTGTTACACGCTAACGAAAAACGCAGCAATACCAATTATTTTATTTATCTCACGCACCAACGTTCGGTTAGCCAAATCATTAGAGATCGAACCACGACTAGATGCCGAGATCCGATCAAGCCAAAAGGACAAATATTCGTGTCCGCACGAGCGATGTTGTACCAAAGAAAGATCCACCAAAAAAAATTCCGATTCGCGAAACGGTTGATATTTCCCCAACAAGAAATAACGAGGTTCGCCAATCCTCCCGAGAGTATCCAAAAATCGAACGAAAAATAGATCCACAAATTTATTAAGAAATGCCGCGAAATTTCGTTCGTTATCTCAAAAGTCACGCAAGAAATCGTCCACCACACAAACAATCTAGAAGAGAAAAAAAAACTCTTGGTAGAAATTTCGTTACCCCTCTCGGAATAGTAGATCCGGGATATTGGTTCCACTAGAAAATAATCGCTCTCCGTTGAACTCCACGAGAGAGGCTCCAATGATGAAGAAACTCGATCGTCTTCCCCGCTTTGCACCGTGAAGTTTCACCCAAGGCCTTTGACTCTTGCAATCAATTTGTCTCCTCCAAGGATGGTCGGTTAGGATGAGATAAGTGGAGAATTTCGTTGGGTGGATGTGTGATAGAGAGTTGAAGGAAGATTGACGGAGGAGGGGAGAGATGGTGGCCGAGATCTTGGAAGGGGAGAAAGGGGGAGGCCGAATTTTGGAGGAGGGAGCCCAAGGGGGGTGGCGGCTATGAAGAGGGAAAGGAGGGGAGTCAAATTAGGTTAGAGAAGTTTTTGGCCACAATGAAAATCTGCTTTTCTAATTAGAGTTTTAGCCTTATATAGGCCTTACAACACAAGTGCTAATTGCACACCAATAAGTCAACATATTAAAATGCAAGCCATAAATAAAAACTAATAATTAATTAATTAATTATTATTTAATTTGTTTAATTATTAATATAAATGAAAATAGTTAATTCTTGTGGCGTGGACGAAGATTGTAGCCGTGGCCGCCACGGCGCCGCAAGTCTTTAGCCGGTGGGCCATCATCAACATCATCATCCGCCGCAACTTCATGATCAACCAAAGCGCCATGTACGTCATCATCATCAACTTGGCCGTCCTGGTGGTGGTTGCCATCAATCCTCCCCCGCTCAAAAGGACTCATCACTGATGAGTGGGCAGGAACATAACGTCGTAGGAGGTCGCATCAAGTATCTCCACCTCCGAAGCCGAGAGCCAAGAGTCGTCCGAAGCTGGGCGACCACGCCAACGAATTAAGAACCTGTGAATGTCACCGTCGGGAGTTGGAAACATAGCATCCTGCAAAATCTTGTCAGGCAAGAAAACGGTCCGGGGAAACCTCGGAAATGCGTTAGGCAAAGAAGAAAAACAAGTTTCAATATCAGTAGGCGGCATACCTCCTGTAGAGTCCGCAGGAGAGAGCGATCCAGAATTGATCTCACCACCCATCCCAATAGAAGTTTTAGTGGAAATATTAAACGGCGAGACAGAAAGTTCATGTGGTGGAGCGACAAAAAGCGTTAAATCGGAAACGTTAAAAATAGGGGAAATTCCCCAATCAGCGGGTAACTGTAATAAATATGCATTTTCTCCCAACTTTTTGAACACTCGAAAAGGACCGGCTCGCCTATTCGCCAATTTATTTATAGTGCCCGAAGGCATCCGTTCAGGGGTGAGACGAACCATTACCAAATCACCAATATTCAAGGGGACCGCTCGCCTATGTACGTTGGCATTCGATTGATAAATAGCATATTGTGTAGCTAGCGTTTCGCTAATGTGTTTATGGAGACTGTGAACGTGCGTGGCGAAATCCTGAGCAAACTGACTAGACTTAAAAGCTGGTGGTAATGGAACCAAATCAAGAGGCACGGGCGCCTTATAACCATGAACGATCTCGTTCGGAGACAAACCGGTGGACCTATTCCTTGAATTATTATAAGCTATTTGAGCATGAGGAAGGATAAGGTCCCACGTACCTTTATGATCGCCAACTAAGCAACGAAGCAAGCTACCCAAGCTACGATTAACCACTTCCGTTTGCCCATCCGTTTGGGGATGATAGGCCGACGAAAACATCAGTTTCGTACCCATAAGCTTCCAAAGTGTTTTCCAGAAATAGCTAGTGAACTTAACATCCCTATCAGACACTATCGTTTTGGGGACGCCCCGATGTGCCACGACCTCTTTGAAATACAACTTAGCAACATGGGATGCATCGTTGGTAGTGTGGCTAGCGATGAAATATGCCATTTTAGAAAATCGATCGACGACGACAAGGATGGAATCGTGTCTCCGAAATGTCATAGGTAGGCCCAAAATAAAGTCCATACTAACGTCCTCCCAAGGAATAGACGGAATAGGAAGTGGAGTATAAAGACCGGCATTGGTTTTGTTTCCCTTCGCTAACTGACATACGCGACAACTCCCTACGATTTTATTGACCATTGGCTTAAGCCCCGGCCAAAAGAATTTATCTTCCACTAATATGATCGTTTTATCCCGGCCGAAATGTCCCCCTAACCCTCCACTATGTAGCTCCCAGACAATGAAATGGCGTAGTGAAGAGCGGGGAATACACAATTGTGTATGCTTAAATAAATACCCGTCTCGAATGTAGTATGCCGAAATAGTCGAGGTAGCCTGTTCCTGAGCGGCTAAATAAATATCCTTAAAATCCGGGCATAGGACATACTCGTCCTTAATAATGAAAGTATACTCCTGAAGATAGGAGACCCATTTGGCATGCCGAGGGCTAATTTTACTTTGAGAGTTTACAAATTTTAGCGCCTCATGATCCGAGAGGATCACAAACTCTTTCGATATGAGATAGTGTCGCCAATGTTGGAGACAACGTATCACGGCTGTTGGGTACATTGATCAAATGTACCTGATTTGAAGAAGCCTCACCCAACTCAATGATATACATCATAATGTATTTGATGTATGTTGAGTTTACTTGTGCAGGTTAAGTAATCACTGGACTGAAGCAAAAAGTTTCTAAGTACATGTGTCGACACCCAGAGGGAAAGTGTCGACACTTAAGAAGACTTGTGTCGACACCCAGACAAGCAGTGTCGACACTTGGAGTCATTGTGTCGACACCTGGGATGCAGAGTCGACACCAGACAGAAAGTGTCGACACTTGGAGCTGTGTCGACACTCAGTGAAGAAAAGTGCAGACAGGAAGTGTCAACATAAGGAGCTGTGTCGACACCCAGTGAAGCTGTGTCTACACCAGAAAGTGTCGACACTTGGAGCTGTGTCGACACTCAGCAAAAGTCTACAGAGACTAAGTTAAAGTGTCGACACTCAGAACAATGTGTCGACACTCAATAGAAGAGCCAGCATTTGAAGTATGTGTCGACACCCAGCACAATGTGTCGACACACAACCAGAAGAGTCAACACATGAAGTAAGTGTCGACACCCAGCACAATGTGTCGACACTTAGCTAAAGACTCTACACTTGAAGAAAGTGTCGACACAAGGAGCTGTGTCGACACTTAGCAAAGATCAGAAAGATCAACAAAAATATTCTAAGTACAAGTGTCGACACTAAGGAATGTGTCGACACTCAGCTGAAGTCTCAACAAGAAGAAGGTGTGTCAACACAAGGAGCTGTGTCGACACTCAGCAAGTATCGACATTGAAGACTATGTGTCGACACCAAGAAGCAGTGTCGACACTTGACAGATTCAACACAAGAAGTTGTGTCGACACAAAGGAGATGCGTCGACACTTAGAAGAATTCAGCAAAAGCTAGAAGAACAAGTACTTGTGTCGACACTCAATTTCAGTGTCGACACATGCAGAAGAATCTGTGTCGAGACATACAAGGAGTTGTGTCGACACCTTGTAGACTTGTGTCGACACTTACACAACATGTGTCGACACTTGGACTATAAATGTCGACACTTAAAGACAGAAAGTCTCAACACTTACAGACAGTTAGAGATTTTCAAGAAGTGACTGGATGACTTGACAGCTACCGTTCCAGCCGGTCTACAGCACCTGTCAGAGATATCAGAAGTCGGTTATGGACCGGACCAGCCGGTTACCATGAAGAAGGCCTATAAATAGGCACCTACAGTTTACAGAAACAAGAAGTTCAAGAGTGATTCAGATTGTTGTTCAAGTGGATCACATTGTTGAAGAACAAGTTATTAAAGTGATACACAGAGTATCAAATCAAGAAGATCTTGCAGTCCAAGTGCAGATCTAAGAATTTGGAGAGAGAGGGCTCCATCCAAGAAATCAGCCGTTGGAACTAGGCTGAGAAGAAGGATTCAGATTCATTCTGGATCTTAAGTGGCAGAGGTCAAGGAACAACTGCAGGAGGATTCAGTCTTATTCAGTTCTACTCAAGAAGCTTTAAAGAAAGCTAAGTCAGAGTGAATCCAGCTGAGTTCTTCCAAGAACTCATCAAGAAACTCTCAACTCCCCTCTTTTATTTCTGAGTTGTAGAGTTAATATCTGTAATACATTTTTAACTTGTAGGATCCCTTGGATCTGAGTGAATTGTAAGCCTATAACTATAAAGGCTGAGGGTAGGGCTTGTGAGCCTGAGTGTAGGAGATTGAGATCTCTGAGTGTAGGCCTTGGTTGGCTGAGTGTAGGCCTTGGTTGGCTGAGTGTAGGCCTTGATTGGCTGAGTGTAGGCTTTGGGATGAAGCTGAGTTGTAAGGCTTTGAGCCTGAGGTGTAAGAACCAATTTGGGTTCTGAGACAGTGGAGGAGTTTGGCCGAATCTAGTACACTGCTAGATAGGCGAAGGGGGAAAGTGGATGTACCCAAAGATTGGGGAACCACTATAAAACCTTGTGTATACTGTGCTGTGATTGTGCTGTGACTGTGTATGCTGTGTTATTGCTGTGCAAAAGTAAAGTAGATTTTGTGATAGAACTGTTTGCTGCCATTAAAGTGTAAAAATGATTAGGTCACCTATTCACCCCCCCCCTCTAGGTGTTTAGGTACCATATCTTTCAAGTGGTATCAGAGGGAGGTTCGTCAAAAAGGACTAACAGTCTGAGGAGATCCTGTTTGGCAGATTCAGTGTAAGGCAAAATACAGATTCAAGAAATTCAAGAAAATCAAGAAACATGGGTTCCTCTGAGAATCACAAAGAATTGGGTTCCATGAAATTACCCATATGCAGGAAAGAGATCTTTGGGATCTGGAAGGAAAGGGTAAGGCTATTTATGGAGGCCTCAGACCCTAGAATCTACATCACAGTAAAGGAAGGGCCTTATGTGCCCATGAAGATTTCAGTTCTAGATGCAAATCAGAGAACTCCAAAGGATTTATATGAGATGACTAAGGATGAGATTGTCCTAGCCACCATGGACAAGAGGGCACAAATCATTATAGTGAGTGCTATAGATGATGCAACATTTCAGAATCTTATATACTGTAAGACAGCCAAAGAAATGTGGGACACTCTTATAGTGTATATGGAAGGATCTGAAGAAGTAAGACAAGACAGAAAATTCTTGCTAAATCAGGAGTATGAGAGTTTTAGACAAGGTAAAGGTGATAGCATAACTGAGTGCTACAAGGAGTTCTACAGAATAGTTAATGAACTCATGTCTTATGGAAGAGAGTTCAGTAACTATGAACTAAATGACAAGTTCCTAAGGTCCCTAACCAAAGATTGGGACACAAAGATCTGTGCCATTAGAGAAATGGCTAAGTTGGGGGAAATTCCTCCTCCTACACTGTTTGGCAAGTTGTTGTCATATGAGATGCAGTTGACAGTGAGAAAAGAGGAGGAGAAATCAACAAGGACTGAGCACAAGGAAAGATCAGTTGCTTTCAAGATAGATGTCCCCAGGAAGTGCAGGAATAAATCACCAACTCCACCTCCAAAGATTGCTGAATCAGAGTCAGATGAAACAGTCAGCACCAAGTCAGAAAGCAGTGAAAGTGATGAAGACTTTGCTGCTTTCACTAGACACTTTCAGAAGTTTTTGAAAAAGAAACAGTGGAGGTCAAGGCCTTCTACATCACATGGAAAGGAAGACTCTTACCAGAAAAAGAGGTCTTCAAAGAATGATAAGAAAAGGATAAAATCTAGCAAGACAACTAGTTCAAAGATAGTGTGCTATTGCTGCAATAGACAGGGCCATGTTATTGCAGACTGTCCTAAGAAGAGGAAAGAATCTGGTGACAGGAAAAAGACTCATTTCAAAGGCAAGAAAGAGAAGTCTTTTGTAGCCAAGAAAGAGAAGACTCTATCAGATATTTCTTCTTCAGAATCTGAGCCTGATGCTGAAGCCTACATAGGGCTGTTTGCTGAAGAAGAAGAGGAAGAATTCATGCAGATCATGGAGTCTATTTATGAACAAGAAGACAGTCAATGCCAAGGGCTAATGGCTTTGACAGAGAATGCCAAAATCCTGGAGCAGCCAGGACCCAGTCAGGTACAAAGTTCAAGTTTAAATTCAGTTTCTTGTTCTAGTTCAGATTCAGATTCTTCTTCATCAAGTGATGAGAATGTATCTGAGTCTGAGGATGATATTCATCAGCTTATAGATGAATATAAGGTGCTGTTGCAGGCTTACAAGAAAAGCAAGACCCTAGCCAAGAGTCAGGCAAAGGAAATTGCTATTCTTAAAGCTGCAGCAACAGATTTTGAGAAGTCTTTTGATCAAAAACTGAATGAGATAGCCAGGTTGAAGCACATAACAGTGATTCAAATGGGTACTATATCATTTAAAAATGATCAAATCAAGAGTCTGGAGATCAATCTTCAGAAAGAGAGAGAGCTTATTGCTAGGTTTTCTAAACCTAAGTCAGTGTTACCTTTAATTGATGAATTTGTTCATCATAAAGGCAAGGCTGGACTGGGCTTTATTAGACCTGCAGGGACTGAGCAGTCCAAGTCTAAGTCCAAGGGCAAAGCCCCAACATTCAACAAGGCTGCTGTAGACAAGACAGCCAAGGCTGTACCTAAGCAAAGGTACAATAAGTTTGAATGTTGGTGCTGTGGCAAAGTTGGCCATTTTGCAGTGGACTGTTGGCACAATGCTAGTGCCAAAGTGAGTACCAAACTACCTGTTGGAAAGCCAGTGGGTAGTTTTGTCAGATTGCAGACTAACAAGTACCAAGGACCCAAGAATTCTTTGGGTTCTAAGGTTCATTAATCTGTTTTGCAGGTGAGTCCAAGTGGCCATACCCCAACATGGTACTTGGACAGTGGATATTCCAGACATATGACTGGAAATAGAAGATTACTAAAGGACTACATTCCAGTAAAAGATGGTCCAAAAGTCACCTTTGGTGGTTCTGAAAAAGGAATCATCAAAGGGTTTGGTAACATTTCTACAAACTTGGTTACCATTACTCAAGTGGCTTATGTTAAAGGGTTGAAACACAACCTAATAAGTATAAGTCAATTAAGTGATGTAGGGTATGACATCTCATTTGTTAAAAATGGTTGTCATATCAGGAGGTCAAGTGATCAAGAGATCATTTTGACAGGTTATAGGAAGTGTTAACCCCTCAATCCGCAACATACTGCAAGATGCCAAAACCACCCCTCAGCAGGCGCGGACGAAACATGTCCGTCCGCTCAGTCCGGCAACATCGCCAGTCGGGCGCCAAGGGTGATACTCCAGCAGCGGACGCAAGGACCAGTTCGCTCAGTCCGCCGGCGCTTTGGGCAACAGGTTCTACAGCGGCGGACGAAGTATCTCGTCCGCCCAGGACGCCGCCCTCCAGTTGGCGCGCCCAGCAGCAGTGGAAGCTCCAGCTCGCGAGCCCAGTCCGCCACTTCTGTGCGGACTGGCGTGTTCTTTCTTTTTGCTTCCCATCACCGCTGCCCGGTTCTCCTGTACCCCGGGCAGCCGGTTATTTTAGCCCTGCCGGTTTGGGCAGGCCCCCTATCCTATAAATAGGGGGGAGGTGGTGCACCCAAGGCACGCTGACTCGGACCCAGGAGCCTACTTGTTACAGGCTGCGGACTCGAATCCTGTGCCTTGCGGACTCCCCTTTGCTCTGCTTCTCAGTCTTTTCCTTTCACTTGTAACTAAACCCTTCTTCAATCAAGGGAAAGCCCGTCGCAAGAGAGGCATTCAGGCCGCGACGGGCGAAGTCTGTTGTTGCCGTGGTTCACGGCCCTGCTCATCTTCCAGCTCTCATCCGCTTAGTAGATCGCTACTCGCAGTCTCCCTACTCCCCCTGTGACCGAACAAGTTAGCTGGTTGTGCTCGACCCCCTTGTGTTTTCGTGCATCAACAGTTAACACGCGACCTTCAGATCCGAGTAGTGTTTTGAAATCAGCGGACGAAAGATGTCAGACCGCAGAGCCCGCTCTTCAGATCGCTCTAGCTCTTCAGAAGACTCCCTTTGGGACGCAATAGAACAAGCTCGCCTTGAGGCCGAGCAGTCTCGCCGGCAGACCGACCAGCGTCTTGACACAATCAGCCAAGCTCTGCTTGTTTTGGCCCAGCGGCTTGCTCCTCAGGCTGCAGCAAACCAAGCGGACTCGCCAGTCCGCCAGACCCCAGCTCGCCGAACTCCGCTTCGGCAGTCGCCAGAAACTCCTCGGAACCCTGTTCAGTCCGCTGCTCCTCTGCGCCCTCAGGAGGAAGAGTTCGCTTTCAGAGATTTCTTCAGAGAAGCTGCCAGGGGCACTCCAGCCCGCCAGCTTCACTTTGCTGACCGCCAGTCCGCCGAGCCCGCGGACTCCTCGGCTCCAGTCCGCCATTTCTCCCCTGCATAGTTTGACACCCCATCTCCCTTTGTTGACCGAATTCGATGGGAATCGGCCCCGAGCAACTTCAGGGAGCCTCGCATCCCATTCTATTCAGGATCGACAGATCCCGTCTCTCATCTCCAGGCATTTGAGGGGGCAGTTGCTTTGAGATGCCTCTCAGATGCAATTAAGTGCAAATTGTTGGTTACCACTCTCGAAGGGCAAGCGAGAGAGTGGTTCTACGAGCTGCCTTCGGGCACGATCTCTTCTTTTGCCGAGCTTCGTAACCAGTTGATGTTGAGGTTTGCCACCTCGAGGAAGAGAAAGAATGGGCCAGCTGCCCTATTTGAGATCAAGCAGAGGGATAACGAATCGGTGGCACGATTCATTGATCGCTTTCAAAGAGAAATTCAGGGGGTGAGGAATGTGAACCCCAACTATTACAAAGTTGCCCTGATCCATGGCCTCTGGGAGGGCCCTCTAAAGTTCAAAGCAACAACCAAGGCTCCCGAGACCTATCAGGAGTTGATCGCTATGGTCAACCGCTTCATAGAAGGGGAAAATGCTAATCCGACCTACGTCTCATCCCTGACAGCCAAGGCTGAAGGAAGGGATGCCTCCGCTTCTTCTTCCCGTGGCAAGCCCCCTCGCCCAGACTTCCAGCCTCTGTCTCAAAGAGGCAGGAACTTCCGCAACAAAAAACCTTTCCAGGGCCATCAACAGTTTCACGAGCAGAGACTGCCGTTGGACGCCACTCCCGCCGTTCCTTTGCAGGCTCTTCCCATCCTCCAGCAGGCAGCCTTGCCTGCCCCGTGCCAATATGAAGAAAGTCCTATGGAGGACCCTGCAGATCTGGACCTTGACGAAGTCATCCAGATCCTGCAAAGGAGATCAGAAGAAAGGAGGCAAGAGCCTCAGAAGCTGTGGAAGCCGAGGAATAATTCGCAATACTGCCAATTCCACAAGGAAAAGGGTCATCTGACTGAGGAATGCAAGGCCCTTCGTGCGCTGATTGATAAGTTGCTTGCCGAGGGCAAGATTGACCTGACCAAGAAGGATTCTCCTTCCTCGTCAAAGCCATCCACCTCGAAGGCAAAGAGGTAGCTGAGGCTTACCAGGAGTGTGTAGATGTGGAGGACGAAGGCCGTCTGGGGCCGATCAACGTCCCAGTGGAATGCTTTGATGCAGATGATGAGGGAGTTCTGGGACGCCTCTTCTTCATCCATGGTGGAGCAGGGACCGAGTCCACTCGGAAATCTTCAATTTCAAGGGTCACCCAGGCGGAGGTGGCCTCTTCTTCCGTTGCTCCCCCAAGAGAAGTCGTCACCTTTGGTCCAGAAGATCTTCCTCAAACAGCCAATCCATTTGACGATGTTGTTGTGATCAAGGCTGTGCTTGGAGACTTCACAGTGGACAGAATTCTTGTTGATACGGGCAGTTCAGTCAACCTCCTCTTCAAGTCTACTTTCGAGGCCCTGAGGACTGGGAAGCCTCTGCTTTCCATTGAGGGGCCGCTCTATGGTTTCTCAGGAGAGAGGAAGGAAGTGGAGGGCATCGTCACCTTGCCAGTGAAGCTTGGAGGGGCAATAAAGCAGATACAATTCATAGTGGTCGACGCACCCAGCAGCTACCATGCCATCTTCGGCAGGCCCCTGTTGAACAAATATCAAGCGGTGATCTCCACTTACCACCTCGTCGTCAAGTTCTTTGCCGATGGGAGGATGTGCCGGGTCAGGAGCGACCCAAGGAGAGCAAGGGAGTGCTACGTCCGCACTGTCAACATAGTTGAAGCTTCCCTTGCTCCGGCAAAAGCTGCAGAAGCCTCTTCCAGTTCAAAAGCTGCTGCTGATGAAGGTGCTCACCTGGAACCTGCCCAGGTGACGCAAGGAGTCCCCATTGCTGAAGGGGAGGAGAGGAAGCTCTCCATCAACTCGGAGCTACCTGAAGAACAGAAGGCTGAGTTGATTTCCTGCCTGCTAAAGAACCTGGATGTCTTTGCATGGTCAGCAGAAGACATGCCGGGGGTGGATCCTGATGTAGCTTGCCACCATCTGAATGTTGATCCCAGCTGCAAGCCCATCCAACAGAAGAAGAGGGACGTGGCAACAAAGCTTGCAGAGCCAATAAGGGAGGAGGTTGCAAAACTCCTCAAGGCAAATTTGTTAAAGAAGTGCAATATCCCACCTGGATTTCAAATGTTGTAATGGTTAAAAAACCAGGGGGAAAGTGGCGAATGTGTGTAGACTTTACAAAACTTAATAAAGCATGTCCTAAATATTGCTACCCCCTGCCTCGGATAGATTCTTTAGTTGATTCCGCGGTAGGATACTCTTGCATGAGTTTTTTAGATGCGTTTTCTGGTTATCACCAGATAAGAATGCATAAGCCCGACGTTCCTCACACGTCGTTCATAACTAACGATGGATGTTATTACTATCTTGTCATGCCCTTCGGGCTTAAGAATGCTGGCGCGACCTATCAACGGATGATGGACCGTGTGTTTAACCATCAAAAAGGAAGAAACCTAGAAGTGTATGTAGACGATCTCTTAATTAAGAGTAAATCGTTTTCGCTGCACTTGCTAGATCTAGCAGAGACGTTCGCTACTCTGCGTAGATACAAGATGAAGCTCAATCCTTTGAAGTGCACCTTTGGAGCGAGTAAGGGGAAGTTCCTCGGTCATCTCCTAACTCCGGAGGGACTTGCCCCCAATCCCGACAAGGTAAAAGCTATTCTTGAAATGCCTACCCCACGTTCACCGAAGGAAGTTCAGCAGTTAGGGGGAAGGCTGGCAGGTCTTGCAAGATTCCTCTCTCGGGTTGGAGATAGGAGTGCCCCTTTCTTCAAAACTCTCCGCGGTGCATCCAAGTTTGAGTGGACAGAAGAGTGCTCCAAAGCCTTTGAACAGTTAAAGATACAGCTTACCTCGTCGCCTCTGCTTCAGAGCCCCAGGCCAGGAGAGGTTCTTTTCTTGTATCTAGGGGTTGGCCCTGAGGCCGTCAGCTCCGTTCTCCTTCGGGAAGAAGGCAGAAAGCAGTTTCCAATCTACTATGTCAGCCATATCTTGAAGAGTGCTGAAACGCGGTATCCGATCTTGGAAAAGTTAGCCTTGGCACTGGTCATGTCAGCTCGCAGGCTCCGTCCATACTTCCAAGCACATTCAGTCCAAGTCATCACCGATCAACCTTTGAAGGGTGTGTTGGAAAAGCCCGAGCATTCCGGCAGGCTAGCTAAGTGGGCAATAGAGCTAAGTGAATTTGAAATTTCTTATGTGCCCAAGACAGCCATCAAAGCTCAAGTCCTAGCGGATTTTCTTATTGACATGCCAGAGTCCAGTTCTGATCAGGCAGAAAGGTCACCTTTGGCTTGGACCATCTATGTTGATGGTGCCTCAGGCAGAAGTTCTTCTGGAGCAGGAGTGGTTCTCATCAATCCAAATGGAATCAAGTTGGAACAGGCCATCAAGTTTTACTTTTCAGTAACCAACAACCAGGCTGAATATGAATCTCTGCTAGCAGGCTTGAGGCTCGCAAGGGAATTAGGGATCGATCATGTTCACATCAGAACCGATTCCCTGGTAATGGCGTCGCAAGTCCTTGGTAACTTTGAAGCAAGGGAGCCAGTCTTGAAAAAGTATCTAGCTCTTGTGAAAATAGAAATCGGCAGGTTTAAAAGCTTCACCATCGAACATATCCCTAGAACAGAGAATGAGGAGGCCGATTTTCTCTCTAAGCATGGGATGCCTTCAGGAGGCACAACTTCCGAGCTCTTCCGCCCGGCAGTGGTGGAAGGAGATCTGATGCAAGTCGACCAGCGTGCCTCTTGGATGGACCCGTTCATCCTATATCTATCAACAGGAAATTATCATCATACAGTTAGAGACAAGAAAAAGTTCAGAATAAAAGCAGCTCACTACTTTCTAGTGGCGGGAATCCTTTATAGAAAGACCTTCCTCTCAACCATGGCCCGATGTGTTTCAGAAGAAGAAGCTCACACCGTTTTGCAAGAAGTTCATTCAGGAGAGTGTGGAAGTCACTCTGGAGCAAGAACTCTTGAAAGACGAGTCCTGCGGCAAGGGTATTTCTGGCCCACAATGAAGAAAGACTCAGAGATCTACGCCAGAAGGTGTGTTCAATGCCAGAAGTTTGCTCCGCTTCAGCACCAAGCAGCTCAGTCCCTCAGGTCGATTGCAACTCTTTGGCCCTTTGCGGTTTGGGGAATGGATCTCATTGGTCCTTTTCCCTTGGCAAGCGGGCAACGGTGTTTTATCATCGTAATGATCGACTACTTCAGCAAGTGGATCGAAGCCAAGGCATTGGCTAAGACAACGACTCAGATCGTCAAGAACTTCATTTGGGGGGAAATTGTCTGCCGGCACGGGATACCAATGGCAATAATCACTGACAATGGGCCGCAGTTCAACAACTCAGAGATGATAGATTTTTGCAGGCAGATCGGAACAGAACTGCGTTTTGCATCAGTTCATCATCCCAGAAGCAATGGCCAGGTGGAAGCTGCCAACAAGCAGATCCTCAACTTGCTCAAGAAGAAAGTGCAGAATCTCAAGGGCAGTTGGGCTGATCAGCTTCCATCAGTCCTCTGGTCCCTTAGGACAACGCCATCATCCGCAACCGGGGAAACTCCTTTCAAACTCTCTCATGGCTCAGAGGTACTCATCCCGATTGAGTTTGAAGTCCCGTCACCCAGAGTGCTGCTTGCAAGAGAAGGTGTCGATGATTGGGCTGAGTTGAATAATGAGGAGATGAGGTTCAGCTTGGAACGCATCGAGGAGGTCAGAGATCAAGCAGCCATAAGCAGGAAGAGGTCAAAAGGAGGATGGCCCGTTACTTCGATCAGAATGTTAGGATCAAACACTTCCAAGTGGGAGATCTAGTTCTAAAGAAGGTTGATGCTGCTGCAAGAGCTGGTTCAGTTGGAAAGCTTAATCCGAATTGGGCCGGCCCTTTTGTCGTTAAGGAAGCATTAAAAAGCGGCGCTTACCGCTTACAGACTCACGAAGGAGAGGATATACCGCACACCTGGAATGGAGATGATCTCAAGCGGTTCTATTCTTAAAACCTCCTTTTTCTACTTTGTATATCCTCTTCAAGAACTATTATGAATAGAAATTGCTTGCTAACACTTCTTCGAGTGTTTTTGTTGTAATCATAACAGATAAAGTGCTAAGAGAGATTTCAAAAACGGTTCTACACTCAAACTCTCTTTCTTCTTTCTTATGTTTGCTTTGCAAATATGTTTTATAATCCATACTGACACCTTTTTCTAGTGTTTTCTCTCTCTCCCAAAGACCTATAACGGTTCCCTGATACCAGGAGACATCGCCGAGTTCAGCTAGACCTCCCCTATAGCCGTTGTCTTTAGCGTAACACCACGAAGACCACGTGTTGCGAGGAGATTTCGCACCGTGTAGTGGGAGCTTGCAGGCTCTAGCGCGGTTGGATTCTGGACTTCGGATCCCGGCAGGTACCTGACCCCACCTTTGCATTTTGGAGGGCAAGGTGGGTGTAAAGCTCTACCATGCCGCTTTAGGGATATTGTTACAACTTCGATGATCACATGAGGAAAGTATGTCGTTCCGGCTCACCTGCCCGCGAGTCATCTTAGCTTGTAACTCTCGAACACTCCATGGTACCCTCAAGCAGTGCCTGCAGGAGACCCACAGTTTAGACTGTACTCCAGGCAAGAGGGCAGGGAACCGTTCCGCCAAATGAGGGTCTTGCTTTTTGCAGGGAATCTAATGCGGACTGGTTTTCTCTGTCCGCGCAGTCCGCCTATTTGGGTTGATCTTATAGCTTGTAGCCCGGTGAGGAAAGTATGCCGCCTCAGGCTCACCTGCCCACCTGGTCGCAAGCTATAGATCATTTCTATCTTATGCGGACTGGTTTTCTCTGTCCGTGCAGTCCGCCTATTTGGGTTGATCTTATAGCTTGTAGCCCGGTGAGGAAAGTATGCCGCTCAGGCTCACCTGCCCACCTGGTCGCAAGCTATAGATCATTTCTATCTTTGGCGGACTCGATTCGTTATCCGCAAAGTTCGAAGCTTTCCTTGGGATTGCAAGCTGGTTATCTTTAGCGGATTGGTTTTCTGTATCCGCTCAGTTCGCAGAATGATTTTCATGTTATACAAGTTTGATTTATTATAAGCGGATTAGTTTTCTATATCTGCTCAGTCCGCGGAATGATTTTCGCATTATTTGTCAAGTTAATAATCAATGTGCTTTTATATTATGTGCGGTCTGGCTTGCGGACTACAACTATAACTCAAGTACCCCTGGCATTATCAGCTGGCTGTTCTCTGAGGCGGATGATGAATGAGTTGATGTCTAAGTCTCTAATCAGCAAGATTCATTATAAATGACATATCATGCGGACTTCAATTGGAGCTAAACAGCGTCCGCCTGCTATTGTTTTTCTTCTAAAGGCGAACAGCAATTATTTCTAATTAGCAAGTTAAAAAGCCCAGGTTTATTAGCGTGTCGTGCGGATTGCTAAGTATCGGTGCGGTGAGCGTGGAAAAAAGAGCATTGCAGAAAGCACACATGCCAAAAAATATCCTTTCTATTTCATCAAAAAATTTACATCATTCAAAATGTTCGGCGGACTGCAATCTTGCGTCCGCCACTTTTTACAAAAATTACAAAATGTATACATATGCATTGTTCAATCAGTCCGCGGTCTCTTCTCTGGAGGTGCAGGGCTGTCGCCGACGACATCTACTTCTGGAGAATAATCCCTCGAGTCGCTCTCACTGCTACCCGACCCTGAACTAGTGGCGGACCCGCTATGCGAGCTGCCAGTAGCAGAGGAAGAAGCAGATGTGTCGGACTCGGCGGACAGATCCTCTCCTCGCCGGCTGGATTCAGCGTTGTCCGCAGGGACTTGCTCTTCGCCTTGAGAGCCTCCGTCTTCTTCTTCTTCGTCTTCATCATCATCATCTTCCTCAATAACCTCTTTTCCTTTTTTGGCTCTTTCCATCGCTGCGACCTGAGGGCCAGCTCCGGAAAGATCTCCACAAAGGGGACGCCGCCCACTCCCTCCTTCATGAGGCCGTCGCGGGCAAGCCGCTCAACAGCAACCTCAACTGTCTCCATCACAAAAGGGAGCGTGGCGGCCTGGAATTTATTGTTCTCCAAGTCATAGGCGACCTGCAAAAGCAAGATTGCAAACTATCAGACAGATCGCGGCGAATAGCAAATCTAGATCGCGGTGAATTCAACTCACCGCCAGCTCCTCTCTTTGCCGGGCATTCCTTTCTCCCAGCCGCGCGTTCCTTTCCCTCAGCACTTTATTATCTTTCTGAAGCTGTTCATTTTGCCTCAACAGGTCTCTGGCCAGAGTGGCAACATAATGATTTGTCACCGCGCTGTTCGCAGAGGCCTGAGAGGCCAGCAGAGGGAGGTCGGCGGCGGCCACCTTCTTCAGTTCGCTTAAGTTGCGCTTTCCGTAGAGAGTGGAGAGCGCAACATGGGCGTGGCGCGTTATCCGCGGACTCCTCCACGAGGGAAGTGCGGTGGATAAGCGGACATGCTTCTCCTTGCTGTGCCAATGGACCATAGGGTTCCCCCTAAGGTCCCTCTGGCTGATGCCAAAGCCGGTCATGGAGAAGCTTTCGGAGGAGGAGTAGTCCGCTGCGGGATCCCCTTCCTCCTTCCTCTTCTTTGCAACCGCTTCTTTCTTCTCCTTTTGTGTAGGAACAAAGCCGCTTGGCGTCTGCGGCAGGTTGGCGGGCACCGCCAAGGTCGCTGCAAAAAGAGAACAGGTTAAAAAAGCATGGTCGCGGCGGATACAAAAGCTGAGTCCGCTAAGCTACTTACTGTCCTCAGGCGTGACGTCCGCTAAGCTCGCTAGCAGCGGAAGGTAGTGCTCAATATCAAGCCTGGCGTTGGCCAGGAACTCGACAATTGCGGACTCCAGGTCGTCCAGCAGCACGTTTTTGAAAGCGGAGTCCGCGCGCACCTGCGGATAAGTGTGCGCGAACCCGAGGTCGCCCTCAAAGATTAAGAACCTTGAGGTCCAGTTGTGGATCTTGTTTGGAAGACCCACTACTTTCATCCCCCTGCAATAGAAGTAAATTACACCCTTGTAGGGGCGGCCTCCGGAGGCAGTTATGGAGCGGACAGAGAATATTTTGCGGAAGATGTTCATTGAGAAGGCAATCCTTTCAGATCGCAGGTAAGAGAGGAAGCTGCAGATCGCAGCGACGGTATTCGGCGCGAGCTGGCCGGGCACCATCCCGTAGTGCTCGAAAATTGCGGCAAGCTCCCATAAGAGCGGGAACTTGAATCCGCTGTCGAAGTGGTCAACTGGAATGGCGATCTGGGTCGCCGTCGAGAAGTTCAATCTTTCCTGGTGTGCGGGTAGGCGGACAAGAATGTTGGAGTCCGCCATCTTCTTTTCAACAAAAGCCGCCAGGTCAGCCTCTTTCAAAGTGCATTTTCTGTGGTCGGCAGAGTGGAAGGCGACTGCAGCATCAGTACGCACGGACACCATGTTGCAGGCCGCAGGGTTTCGTTTACTTCAGGAATTTCCTACATAGAGAAAGCAGAAGGCAGTATTTATAGATAAAATTTCTGACAGCTTTTTGGCCAGTCCGCGCAGGTCGCATATTCAATCCGCACAGTCCGCAAAATGTTTAAAAAGCAGCCAAACAAATAGCGCGGATATAAAAGACAAATTAACATTCCAAAAGAGATTCGAGGCCAAGTCGTGGCCGTCGCAGTTCCCTATCCGCTCAGATCGCGAATTTTCCCACCTGCAGGTTAACAAGAAGCGGACACAGCGCTAGTCCGCACAGTCCGCCATAGATCAAGCCAAGGTTTATTATAAAATAAGCGGATTTATAATCTGCGTCCGCATAGATCGCGATAAAGGTTTAACCGACCACATCACAGCAATGTTTAAAACAATTATACAGAAGTATACATTCAACATAAAAAATGAGCATCGCGGACTCAGCGGTCTCTATTTTCAGTTCGCTTCTCTGCCCTATCCCGGCATAGATGAGCCGCCTGATCACTTATCTGAAGGATTTCACTATATACGCGGCAGAGATGATGATGAATGACGTTTATAGTCCGGTGCATATGGGCAGCTTCCCGGTCTACTCGACTAAGGGGCACCATTGGCTCCGTCGCCGGCCTCAGCTCCTCGTCCGCAGCGCGTGGGACACCACCTGTCGGTGCGGCGATCTCCGAAGCCGCGCGGTCTGGTACTCGCGGCCTCCGGTCAGCGATCTCTGCAGCCCGCTTCCCTTTCTCCTCACGCACAAACGCGAAGTGTTTACCCTTGTAGTAGCGGTCATCATCCGCGAGCCTTTTCTTCTCCTTATCAGATCTCTCCAGCGCCCTGGAAATGCTGGCGACCTGATCCTTCAGAGCCATCTCGCGCTCAGCAAATTGTTTTTCGCGCGCGGCGAACGCTTCCTCACGCTCCTTGGCTTTCTCCAACTCTTTTTTCAAGCATTCCATTTCGAATTGAAATTTCTTCTCTAACTCTTGAACCATATTCAGGCTGGGTGGCTCGTCTTCCGCGTGTTCCATATTTGAGACCGCGTCAGCACCGGGGTTCGGCGCGACTGTAATCTCGCCACTCTCGGTAGAGTCCGGCGGCGACTTCCCACCTGCAACAAACAAAGTCAACTCCACATTCAAAGGCAGCTCGCGGCGGACACGAAGAAAGGATGAAAAATCACTTTGAGACATAGCAGCAGCGAGTCGCCGACTATCGAAGAAGATTGGACGCCTTGCCCGCTCCGGGTCAAAGACGCTTAATCGCTTCCTCCATTCGCGGTGGACCTTAGCTCTTTTCTCAACAGCAGAGCTTGTCGACACTACAATATCGTCCGTCTCCGTGATGATCTTTATGGGCTTCGATTTCCGCGGCGGCGACCTGTAAAGCCACTTGCGCTGAAAATATTTAGGCGCAGGTTGAAGTTTACCTGACCGCAGCAGCTCCGCGGCAATCCGCAGATCCTCAGTAGCTTTGTCCGCGGCGATCTGCTTCGAGGCCGCCCCGACTGCAGCAACATGAGCAACGATTTGCTTCTTTTGCTCCGCTATCTTCTCCCTCAGCCTCTCCCTCTCCTCTTCCTCCGCAGCGGACAGAGATGGGAGTTCGTCGCCCTTGTCTCCAGTGGTCTCCGCCTCATTCTGCTGCAGTACAACCAGCAAGGAGTCGTGGATTAAGTCAAGTTGGTCGACGTCTATGGAATCAATAATCTCATCCGTGGAAAGACTGACCGTGGAAAGAGAATTGTCCCCCCGGATTTGGGCCTCCGGTGTTATCAGGTCGCTGTCGGGGACTTCTTTGTCGCGCGGCCTGTGTTGCAAGTCCGCCTCCCCGGTCCGCTTGGAGATATTCTTCTCCTTCATAGCGCGCAGCTTCTTCTCCACCCGCTCAGCGACGGTCGCTCCGCTCCTCTTCCTCTTCTTCCTCTTGGCTGTCTTCTCAGCAGGATCTGCGGCAGACCCCAAAGGCTGGTCTTCGCGGACAGGCTCCGGGTTCGCAGCCGTCGATGCTTTTGGAAGCACACCGTCCTCTTCCTCAGTCCGCCTATCTTCGTCATCCAGGTTGACAATAGGCACCTGGGCATTAGGAGAAGATATGTCGGCCTCAGTGCGTTCGCCAGCAGTATCCGCCGATGTCGTGGTTTTCTGGGAATGGACGGAGTCCGACATGGTCATCATCCTCTCGCTCAGTGGTTCAGCATCAACTGCGGCTTCTCCGCGAGCAAATATATCAGTAGGGCGGGCTGACTTCTTCGCGGGCTTCTCGTTCTGGGAGTTTTCTCCTGCGAGGCGGACAGGATCTTGTCTTGCCGACCTCTTTGCAATTTTCTTGGTCTTCATTGGCGTTGACGGCTCCGAGTCGCCTTTGGCAGTGAGGCTAGAGAGGAATGCACCAAGTCTTGCCATGCCGGACTGGAAAGTGGAGACCGCAAGTGGTGAGTATCGCCCCGTGTCGATCGAGATTCTCGGCAGATCCAGACCCTCCAGCAGTATTTATAGCTTTGGCGGCATTTTCGAGGTTTGCGGACTCGGCGGTTAAAGAAACATTTTCGAAGTTTTTCTGGAAACTTAAAAATGTGCGGGGATTATGTTAACCCCTCAGTCCGCAACATACTGCAAGATGCCAAAACCACCCCACAGCAGGCGCGGACGAAACATGTCCGTCCGCTCAGTCCGGCAACATCGCCAGTCGGGCGCCAAGGGTGATACTCCAGCAGCGGACGCAAGGACCAGTTCGCTCAGTCCGCCGGCGCTTTGGGCAACAGGTTCTACAGCGGCGGACGAAGTATCTCGTCCACCCAGGACGCCGCCCTCCAGTTGGCGCGCCCAGCAGCAGTGGAAGCTCCAGCTCGCGAGCCCAGTCCGCCACTTCTGTGCGGACTGGCGTGTTCTTTCTTTTTGCTTCCTGTCACCGCTGCCCGGTTCTCCTGTACCCCGGGCAGCCGGTTATTTTAGCCCTGCCCGTTTGGGCAGGCCCCCTATCCTATAAATAGGGGGGAGGTGGTGCACCCAAGGCACGCTGACTCGGACCCATGAGCCTACTTGTTACAGGCTGCGGACTCGAATCCTGTGCCTTGTGGATTCCCCTTTGCTCTGCTTCTCAGTCTTTTCCTTTCACTTGTAACTAAACCCTTCTTCAAACAAGGGAAAGCTCGTCGCAAGAGAGGCATTCAGGCCGCGACGGGCGAAGTCTGTTGTTGCCGTGGTTCACGGCCCTGCTCATCTTCCAGCTCTCATCCGCTTAGTAGATCGCTACTCGCAGTCTCCCTACTCCCCCTGTGACCGAACAAGTTAGCTGGTTGTGCTCGACCCCCCTTGTGTTTTCGTGCATCAATAGGAAGAGGAATGTCTACTGTCTAGACATTATGGTTGAGAACAATGGTTCTCTAGTTTGTCTTGTAGCTGATGAGACAGTCACACATTGTGTCAAATGGCACAAGAGGCTTGCCCATCTTAACTACAAGACTATTAGCAAACTCTTTAGCAAAGAGTTAGTGAGGAATGGTCCTCAAGTTAAGTGTGTTAAAGATGGTATTTGCTCAGCTTGTCAAAAGGGCAAGCAGACTAAATCCACCTTTAGAAGCATAGAAAACAACGATGATGTGAGGTGTTTATACCTCTTGCATATGGATCTCTTTGGTCCAATGCCAGTTCACAGCTTAGGTAGGAAGGTCTATACCTTTGTAGTTGTAGATGACTACTCAAGGTTTTCCTGGGTGTTCTTCTTAAGACAGAAATCTGAAACACCTAGTGTCTTCTATAGCTTTGTCAAGCAAATTCAGAATGAACTAAATAGTACAGTGGTCAAAATTAGAAGTGACCATAGTACTGAATTTCAGTCTGATAGCATGACAAAACTGTGTGAAGACTTTAGGATATTTCAAGAATTCTCTTCACCTAGAACACCTCAGCAAAATGACATTGCTGAGAGGAAGAATAGAACCTTGATAGAGGCTGGTAGGACCCTATTAAGTGATACATCACTGCCAGAGTATTTCTGGGCTGAAGTAGTTAACACTGCATGCCATGTTATAAATAGGGCCACCATCACTAAAGGGCTAAACAAGACCCCCTATGAAGTTGTGAAAGGCAGGAAACCAAACCTATCCTATTTTAGGATCTTTGGTTGTAAATGCTTCATACTTAACAATGGGAAGTCTTACTTAACTAAGTTTGCTGCCAAGTCCCAAGAGGGAATTTTTGTTGGGTACAGCAATAATAGTAAGGCTTATAGAGTCTACAACTTGACTACACAAGTTGTAGAAGAATCAGTGCATGTAGTTTTTGATGAGACTAAACTTATTAATAATGAGTTGTCTAGCAGTGTGTGCAGCCCCACAGGTTTGACAAAGAAAATTGGCAAGCTTACTATAGAAGAAGTGTCTGCTGCAAGACAGCAAGTAGAAGAAAGTAGCTATTGTCCAGGGGGAGAACTACATGTGCCAATTGCTGAAGAAATACAAGGAATACAGCATGATGCAGATGCTGAAGAGGTTCAACCAGAAGTTAGGATGCCTCCAGCCCACAGGCATCTTAGAGATCATCCAGTAGAGCTGATTATTGGAGATCCAAGACAAGGAGTTCAAACAAGGAGCAGAAATCAGAATGCTGCAATCTATTCCAGCTTTCTGTCACAAGTTGAACCTAAGAAGTTTGAAGAAGCAATACAAGATCCACAATGTACTGAAGCAATGCAAGAAGAGCTTAATCAGTTCAAGAGGTGCAAGGTCTGGGAATTAGTTCCTAAACCTAAAGACCACAATGTAATAGGAACTAAGTGGATCTACAGGAATAAGATGGATGAATAAGGGGTCATCATTAAGAATAAGGCTAGACTGGTTGCTAAAGGATATATGCAAGAAGAAGGTATTGATTTTGATCAAATCTTTGCTCCAGTAGCCAGACTGGAAGCCATAAGGATGTTCTTGGCCTATGCAACCTATCAAGGATTCAAGGTGTACCAAATGGATGTCAAGTCAGCATTCCTAAATGGTAATCTTAAGGAAGAAGTCTATGTGGAGAAGCCTTCAGGTTTTGTTGATCCAACTCTACCTCATCATGTCTATAGACTTAGGAAAGCTTTATATGGGTTAAAGCAAGCCCCTAGGGCTTGGTATGATACCCTATCTAGTTTCCTCATTGAGAACAAGTTCTCAAGGGGGAAAATAGATAAGACTCTATTCCTTAGGGAATCTAGAGGCAAAGTTATACTAGTCCAAATATATATAGATGACATTATATTTGGGTCTACTGAAAGCAGCCTTTGTAAAAAGTTTGCAAAACTTATGCAAGGTCAGTTTGAGATGAGTAGTATGGGAGAGCTGAAGTTTTTCTTGGGTCTCCAAGTTAAACAGACTGAGAGTGGTTTGTCCATTTGTCAGTCAAAGTTCACCCTGGAACTCATAAGAAAATATGGTATGGATTCATCCAGCACCGTGAAGACTCCTATGGGGTCAAGTATGTCTCTTAGCAAGGATGATGCAGGGAAACCTGTAGATGAAACCTTGTATAGAGGGATAGTTGGCTCCCTATTATACTTGACTGCTAGTAGACCTGACATCATGTATGCTACATGTGTTTGTGCCAGGTATCAAGCCTGCCCTAAAGAGTCTCATTTGACAGCAGTCAAAAGAATATTGAGATATCTAAAGGGCACTCCCTATCTAGGCCTCTAGTACCCTAGGAATGGAGATTTTGATCTAACAGGTTATTCAGATGCAGACTTTGCAGGATACAAAGAGGATAGAAAGAGCACTATTGGAACCTGTCAATTCCTAGGTGGGAGACTAATTTCATGGAGTAGCAAAAAGCAAACCTGTGTGGCTATCTCCACAGCTGAGTCAGAGTATGTGGCTGCAGGAAGTTGCTGTGCTCAAATTCTGTGGATACAACATCAGCTAGAGGACTATGGATTTCAGGTAAGTAGAACTCCACTTTTCTGTGATTCTACAAGTGCTATTTCAATAGCTAATAACCCTGTATCTCATAGTAGAACTAAACATATTGAAATTAAATATCATTTTCTTAGGGAGCTTGTAGAAAGAGAAGATATTTTACTTGAATATGTTAAAACTGATAATCAGATAGCTGATATGTTTACTAAGCCCCTAGAAGAAGCTAAGTTCAATAGATTCAAAATTGAACAAGGAATGTTAAACTTAGAGTAAGTTTATAGAATTAAAATTGGCTAAGTAAAAATGTGTCGACACATAGACAAGTCTATGTCGACACAGAATAGTGGTGTCGACACTTCAGGAACAAGGTGTCGACACATCCAGGATGTTAGTGTCGACACTTCAGAATGTTAGTGTCGACACATGACAAGTAGGTGTCGACACATCCAATATGGTGTCGACACTTATGTTTTACTCAGAATTCTCTAAGTAAAGTCTCGACAATGTGTCGAGTTATGTTGTGTCGACACATAACCAAGTGTCGACACATAATATCTGATGACTAAACTTGTGTCGACACATATGTGTCGAGACATTAAAAGTCAGTGTCGACACTTATAGCCAGTGTCGACACATTTTAAGTTAGCTGTCTCGCCTGTTCATCTTCAAATTCTGAAAGGTATAAATAGGGTTCTGTCTTTGTTTGTCGACACGCTTTCAAAGTTTCGAGACCAAAACTACTGTGTCGACACTTCTCTTTTCTAAAGACAACTTCTACAAACCCCAATGGCTCCTAAGCTTGAGGAGAACGTTAACGAGGGTTATGAGCTTGTGCGCGGCGCGTTCGACGATGCAGATGCAGAAATCAAGGCGATTGTAACCCTAGTCGCCGATTCTGGACTAGAATATCTAGTGTCAGAACCTACAAAGATTTGGAAGAAGGAGGTACTTGAATTCCTTAATGGAGCTGCAGTAGATGAATCTGGATTCAGAATTAAATCTAGAGTTCATGGAACTAAGGTCAAGGTTTCACCTAAAAATCTGAGGAAGGTGCTTCAGCTACCAAAAATTCAAGATGAAGAAGAGGTTACTGCATCCAAGACCAGGGAAGCTCTAACCTGGTGTGGTCTTGATCCTAAGATGAAGATAGGATCTGTATTCAACAGGAAAGGCATGAATAATCAAGGAAAGTTCATGTCTGAGATTGTGGGAAAAGTCTTACTCAGCAAGCCTGGAGGGCATGACAGAGTGTCTGCCCATATGTTTGGCATCATGACAAGGATAATCTTCACTCTGAAAACAGATTGGTCTATAGTGGTTTATGAGAAGATCAAGGAGAGCTTGAAGAAGCCCAATCTGGGCAGGATCATTAGTCTCTACCTAGCTGGTACCATACCAGAGGTAATGAATACTGCTGCAGGAAACAAGATCAACCACATGAGGAAAATGGATCTAAGGATCTTTTCAAGATGGGACAGGGTATTGTCCAAGGAAATACCAACCCCAGAGAAGACAGTAACTGAGAAGGAGATTCCTCCAAAGAAAAAGAGAAAAACTGCTCCAGTGGAACAAGAGTCCTCCAGTAGTTCTGGGAGTGAAGAACATGTTGTCTTCACTCCTGATGATCATGAGGAAGAGGCTGTAGAGAAGACCCCTGTTGCTCAAGAAATTGCTGAGATCCAGGGGGAGCTACCTCAAGCTAGCCCCATCCACAAGGATCAAAGCCAGGGGGGCCTCCAGTTGTAGAAGAACAATCTACACTGGATAGTGAGCAAGCCACCATCATCATCCAAGAGGTACTCACTAACCTAAATACTTTAGAATATCTTATAGAAGATGCTGATTTGTCTGATGTTCCTCAGCAAACTCAGCTGCATAGTCAAGAACCAGATGTTGTTATCAAAGACACATCTATTGTTCCAGAAATTCCTGATCCAGAAGTTGAAGAGCAAAGAATGTCTCCAGCTCAATCACCTCAAGAGTTCACCATGGAAGATTTATTTCTAAATCTGGATCAAGCTGATTTTGACATGGACAAAGAAGCTGCTGGAAGAGATACTGCTGCTGCTGAGGGGGAGCAAGTACAAGATCTGGAAAAGCCTATTAGGCTGGAAACTGAGAAGGCACCTAATGTGCAAGCTGACAAACCTCCAAGCCCTAAGGATAGGGTTGACATAGCCAGCACTTCTGCCTCTGAAGATGAGGAGAGTGCTAGGGCAAAGAAGAAGAAATTGTATGTCTTTAAAAGGAGAAGTCAGAGTTATAAGAAAGCTCTGCAATATATAGCCCCACAACCTATAGTTCAACAAGCTCCAACTGTTGATTATAGTGCTTTACTGATTGCACTGCAGATTAAAATGGATGGACAGAGAAAAGCTATAGAGGCTTATGTTGATGCAGGGCACAGATCATTACAGTTTGATCTTGCCCAAGATATAAAGTCTATAAGGTTTGAAATGAACCTTAACAAAAAGGAAATGACTGATTGCTTCCACAAAGGTGGAAATGCAGTGGTGTATTTGGCAACACACCAAGAGAAGATCAAGGCACAGGTGGATGATATAGCATTGAAACAAGGATATGTTCTTGAGAATCAATTAAGAATGAATGACAATTTGACTGCCTCCCATAATGATATAGTCACTGAGTTGAAGAACAAGGCTGTTGAACCTTCTACATCTACTGCTGCTGCTAAAACTGATTTTGATAAAGTATTTCAAGAGGAAATTTCTGCTGTAAAGACTGCAATCCAAGCCTCCTAAAAGGTCATATCAGAACAACTTCAAAAGCTAAAACCTTACTTTAAAGATGGAATCAGATACTTGGATAGTCAGATCAGATTTCAAAAGGATGATGTCAGAGATCACATGGCTAGAGAAGTCATAAAGGGGGAGAGAGTACTAGTCAAGGCAAGCTCTGAACATGCTAAGTGGATATCAAATTCAATCAGGGCTACCCTTGGATATCCTCCTATGTGTGATGACCAAGATGTTGCTGAATCAGGCATTAACCCTGCTTATTTTGGAGGTGAGCCACCAGAAGTAGCTCAAGTCATTTATCCACCTCCAGACTTTGAAATGATTCAAGCAGATGTGAGCACCATGTATAGCCCACCTGAGGGCAAGGACAATATCCATATTGAAAAGGTTGTTCAACCTATTACTGAAGCCATGCAAGAGGCATTAAAGAAGGAAGAAGAGACAAGGTTGTCCAAAAAGAGGTTTAGGGAACAAGCAGAACAAAGGCCAGATTTTGAACAGTGGAGCCCTACCTCTAGGAATATAATTTTAACTGCCTGGAAAGCTGCCAAGGACAATACTCATGACAGAAACAAATGGTTTTCTGAAGCTGAATGGAGAAAGCATGAGATCAGGCAGGAAGCAATAGTTCAGTATAGAAGGAAGGCTAAGATGGGAAAGCTACCTCCTACTGCAGTGGAACCTAGCAAGTACTTCCCTAAGCCATATCACTACTTTGAGAGACAGAAGATCAAGACAGAAGAACTCAAAAAGAAAGATCTAAATGGCAAGAAGCCAGTTGTTGCTGAAACTGCTGAAGCCCCTGTCAAAGCTCAAGTCCAACCTGACAAAGGCATAGTTATCAAGGAACCAGACCAGAAATAGATTAAGATTTTACTTGAAGATTATTTTGTGATCTTTTAAATGTAACACATTTTTGTAAACTACTGAAAATGTATAAGAAAAATGCTAGAACAATATATAATAAATATATTTCATGATTGTTCTGTGAATGTATCTATTTCTTGTTTGTTCTGAAATGATGAATGTGTATACATGTGTGAATTATTACATGTTTATGTTTATCCTGCTGAATATAATCTGCTTTACATCATTGTATAATTTTTAATTATGAATGGTGTATATCATTGACAAAGGGTTATGACCTCTCCAAATAGGGGGAGATTGTTGGGTACATTGATCAAATGTACCTGATTTGAAGAAGCCTCACCCAACTCAATGATATACATCATAATGTATTTGTTGTATGTTGAGTTTACTTGTGCAGGTTAAGTAATCACTGGACTGAAGCAAAAAGTTTCTAAATACATGTGTCGACACCCAGAGGGAAAGTGTCGACACTTAAGAAGACTTGTGTCGACACCCAGACAAGCAGTGTCGACACTTGGAGTCATTGTGTCGACACCTGGGATGCAGAGTCGACACCAGACAGAAAGTGTCGACACTTGGAGCTGTGTCGACACTCAGTGAAGAAAAGTGCAGACAAGAAGTGTCGACATAAGGAGCTGTGTCGACACCAAGTGAAGCTGTGTCTACACCAGAAAGTGTCGACACTTGGAGCTGTGTCGACACTCAGCAAAAGTCTGCAGAGACTAAGTTAAAGTGTCGACACTCAGAACAATTTGTCGACACTCAATAGAAGAGCCAGCATTTGAAGTATGTGTCGACACCCAGCACAATGTGTCGACACACAACCAGAAGAGTCAACACATGAAGTAAGTGTCGACACCCAGCACAATGTGTCGACACTTAGCTAAAGACTCTACACTTGAAGAAAGTGTCGACACAAGGAGCTGTGTCGACACTTAGCAAAGATCAGAAAGATCAACAAAAATATTCTAAGTACAAGTGTCGACATTAAGGGAATGTGTCGACACTCAGCTGAAGTCTCAACAAGAAGAAGGTGTGTCGACAGAAGGAGCTGTGTCGACACTCAGCAAGTATCGACATTGAAGACTATGTGTCGACACCAAGAAGCAGTGTCGACACTTGACAGATTCAACACAAGAAGTTTTGTCGACACAAAGGAGATGTGTCGACACTTAGAAGAATTCAGCAAAAGCTAGAAGAACAAGTACTTGTGTCGACACTCAATTTCAGTGTCGACACATGCAGAAGAATCTGTGTCGAGACATACAAGGAGTTGTGTCGACACCTTGTAGACTTGTGTCGACACTTACACAACATGTGTCGACACTTGGACTATAAATGTCGACACTTAAAGACAGAAAGTCTCGACACTTACAGACAGTTAGAGATTTTCAAGAAGTGACTGGATGACTTGACAGCTACCGTTCCAGCCGGTCTACAGCACCTGTCAGAGATATCAGAAGTCGGTTATGGACCGGACCAGCCGGTTACCATGAAGAAGGCCTATAAATAGGCACCTACAGTTTACAGAAACAAGAAGTTCAAGAGTGATTCAGATTGTTGTTCAAGTGGATCACATTGTTGAAGAACAAGTTATTAAAGTGATACACAGAGTATCAAATCAAGAAGATCTTGCAGTCCAAGTGCAGATCTAAGAAGTTTGAGAGAGAGGGCTCCATCCAAGAAATCAGCCGTTGGAACTAGGCTGAGAAGAAGGATTCAGATTCATTCTGGATCTTAAGTGGCAGAGGTTAAGGAACAACTGCAGGAGGATTCAGTCTTATTCAGTTCTACTCAAGAAGCTTTGAAGAAAGTTAAGTCAGAGTGAATCCAGCTGAGTTCTTCCAAGAACTCATCAAGAAACTCTCAACTCCCCTCTTTTATTTCTGAGTTGTAGAGTTAATATCTGTAATACATTTTTAACTTGTAGGATCCCTTGGATCTGAGTGAATTGTAAGCCTATAACTATAAAGGCTGAGGATAGGGCTTGTGAGCCTGAGTGTAGGAGATGAGATCTCTGAGTGTAGGCCTTGGTTGGCTGAGTGTAGGCCTTAGTTGGCTGAGTGTAGGCCTTGATTGGCTGAGTGTAGGCTTTGGGATAAAGCTGAGTTGTAAGGCTTTGGGCCTGAGGTGTAAGAACCAATTTGGGTTCTGAGACAGTGGAAGAGTTTGGCCGAATCTAGTACACTGCTAGATAGGCGAAGGGGGAAAGTGGATGTACCCAAATATTGGGGAACCACTATAAAACCTTGTGTATGTTGTGCTGTGATTGTGCTGTGACTGTGTATGCTGTGTTATTGCTGTGCAAAAGTAAAGTAGATTTTGTGATAGAACTGTTTGCTGCCATTAAAGTGTAAAAAAGATTAGGTCACCTATTCACCCCCCCTAGGTGTTTAGGTACCATATCTTTCAACGGCATAAAACTCACGATCATAATTAGAATAATTTAATTTTGGGCCCGCTAGTTTCTCGCTAAAATATCCTACCGGATGTCCCTCTTGGCTTAACACTCCTCTAATTCCTATTCCCGAAGCGTCGCATGATAGTTCAAACACTTTAGTAAAATCCGGCAACCGTAGTAGGGGGGCTTCGGACATCCGATCCTTAATCATTTGAAACGCGCTAGTGGCCGACTTGTTCCATTTAAAATCACCCTTCTTCATACATTCAGTGATTGGTGCCATGATACTACTAAAATTGCGAATGAATCGTCGGTAAAACGTGGCCAATCCATGAAAACTACTAACCTCCCTAATATTTTGCGGTTCCGGCCATTCTCTAATCACTTGGACCTTCTTAGGGTCAACATGTATACCCTCAGCGCTCACTATGTATCCTAGAAATTCCACGGAAGTCACACCGAACGCGCACTTCTTAAAATTAATGAATAAGTTCTCTTGGCGCAGTGTAGTAAGGATTGTCCGCAAATGAGTTTCATGATCGATCGGCGATATACTAAACACCAAAATATCATCGAAATAGACTACGACAAATTTACCCATATATGGCTTAAAAACTTGGGTCATTAACCGTGAGAAAGTGCTTGGTCCGTTGGTGAGTCCCTCTCCTAGCACTAACCACTCGTAAAGCCCATTCTTAGACTTAAAGGCTGTTTTCCATTCGTCTCCCTCCCGTATCCTTATTTGGTGGTAACCATTCTTTAAATCAAATTTTGAGAACACGGTGGCACCGGATAACATATCCAACAAATCGTCCAAACGGGGAATGGGAAACCTATACTTGACAGTTATTTTGTTGATGGTCCGGTAGTCTACACACAACCTCCAAGACTTATCTTTCTTCGGGACCAACAAGGCCGGGACGGCACAAGGGCTTTTACTATGGCGGATAAATCCCTTTGCTAATAAGTCGGAAATTAATATTTGAAGTTCATTATGTGCGGAGGGATTGAGTCGGTAATGGGGTAGATTGGGCAGGGACGAGCCCGGGACGAAGTCAATTTCGTGTTGAATATCCCTGATGGGTGGCAACATGGAATGTAAATCTACCGGATAGACGTCCTTATACTCTTCCAATAACGTGCGCAAAGATAACGGTAGGTTCTCTAAAGACGGTGAATCTTCCTTTACTTGTAGGCATACTAGCGCATAAATGACACCATCTAGAAAGGTCTCACGTTCTAACTCCTTCCTACTTATAAAACTTATCATTTTCTTTTCCGCGGGCACCACTGTGTCCTTAGAAATAATCGACGGGTCTTTAGGTGGTGTGGGCTTCAAAACAATGGTCTTACCATTGAACTTGAACTCGTACGTGTTGGCTCTGCCCAAATGGGTACATCATAATCATAAAGCCATGGTCGTCCTAGTAAAACGTGACATACATCCATAGGGATGACATCGCACCACACCTTATCGACATAGCTCTTCACCGTAAGCGGTACCAAGCATCTTTTAGAAACTGCGATAGACGTTTTGTTCACCCATGATATCTTATACCGATGTGGATGCGGCTCAGTGACTAAGTGCATTCGAGTGATGGTATTCTCCGAAACGACATTCATTCAACTACCGCTATCGACTATTAATTTACACCACTTGTCACCGTGCTTAAAATTTACCGAAAAGATATTCGTCCGGTTGTCATCGTCCGTCGCACGCGGTGTATTCAGAATACATCTCATAACCATCATGAAAGAGTCGTCGTCAATATCACTCGGCTCGGCGTCAGACTCAGTACCGGCTTCATAAACGATCTCTGCGGGATCAGACGTGGAGCCTAAAAGGGCTAGGGGTTTTCCCTTAGTGGGGCACTCACTAGCATAATCCCTTGGATTCCACAGGAATAACAAGTGACGTTAGTCTTATTAAGATGACCTATTGGAACTCTCTCACCCGAGGGATTTTTGATCTTCCTAGCGGTAACGACCACGGAGTTCGAATCTGTGGATCGAAACTTTCCTTTGTCTCGCACGGAGGATGAGGGTGGGGGTCCTAAAATGGATTTTTCTTTTTGGAAAGCTCGTCCCTTGGACTTATAGTCATTGTGCTTTTCTATATCCAAAGCTGCATTAAACGTTGCGTTAAGATCCATGTGACCGTAGCGCAGGAGCTTGCCTTGGATATCCGGCCTGAGTCCCTTACGAAAACGTGATAGTGTTACTTCGGGCATTTCCCGGACGTCACATCTCACCATCATATCCTTAATTAGTCCCATGTACTCCGCTACCGATTTGTCCCCTTGGCGAAGGGTGGATAATTCATCGAACATTTGGGTTCGGTGATACGCGGGGACATATTGGTCAGTCAACAGTGCTTTCATGGCAGCCCACCCAATTGGGGGTACTCCATTCACGGTACCCATTCGCCTCTCTTCGTTCAACCAGAACGTCTTGGCCCTACTTAGAAGCTTCATTCATGCCACTCGTACCTTATCACCGTCAGACAGGTTGTGCCACTCAAAGTAGCACTCGATCTCCATGATCCAATCTAGGAAAACTTGAGGTTCTCCCATTCCATCGTAGGATGGTGGATGTAGTCGCACGGCCCTAGTTAAATTGAAATCGTCCCTGATCACGATGGTGCTTTTGTCTTTCGTCTCGTTGGTTGGCGGGCTGTGGTGGGGGCCCCTGCCGATTTATCCCAAAGCCGGGATTTTGAGGCGCCGCCGGATTTACGGCCAACCCTTGTATTAACTGGGTGAGTGCATCGAACCTAGCGTTGAACTCTTCCCGAAGCTCCGCAATCGCTGCAGGAGCGTGCTCATCATCATGGTGGTCGGCCATGTGAGAGGTGGAGGGAAAATATTCCGTACCAGACCTTGTGCGCATGAACTACAGGACAACCAGGGATTTTGACCAGATATTTTATAAAAGATGATTTTTTGGAGACCTATAAAGTAGGAATACAAAAATATTTTTTTAGACTTTTTTGCTTAGAAAAATAAGGAGAAAATTCAGGAATTTGTTTGTAATTTTCTGCAGAAAATGTTTTTTTTTTGGATGTTGCTATTTGCAGCCCAAAACGAAAATTCTGAATTTCGTTATCTAATACGCAACGTGCACGACCAAGTGTGGGTCGACGCCCTACGACAGGAAAGCGTAAGGATGGTGTCGATTGAGAAATCAACACAACCTCGCTCTGATACCAAATTGATGTAGCGTCGTCCTACGAGCCTACACGAGTTAAGATCCGATACGGATGGCGTCAAGTGTTCTCTCGCCACGCTAACAATCTCGTGTTACACGCTAACGAAAAACGCAGCAATACCAATTATTTTATTTATCTCACGCACCAAGTTCGGTTAGCCAAACCGTTAGAGATCGAATCACGACTAGATGCCGAGATCCGATCAAGCCAAAAGGACAAATATTCGTGTCCACACGAGCGATGTTGTACCAAAGAAAGATCCACAAAAAAAATTCCGATTCGCGAAACGTTTGATCTTTCCCCAACAAGAAATAACGAGGTTCTCCAATCCTCCCGAGAGTATCCAAAAATCGAACGAAAAATAGATCCACAAATTTATTAAGAAACGCCGCGAAATTTCGTTCGTTATCTCAAAAGTCACGCAAGAAATCGTCCACCACACAAACAATCTAGAAGAGAAAAAAAACTCTTGGTAGAAATTTCGTTACCCCTCTCGGAATAGTAGATCCGGGATATTGGTTCCACTAGAAAATAATCGCTCCCCGTTGAACTCCACGAGAGAGGCTCCAATGATGAAGAAACTCGATCGTCTTCCCCGCTTTGCACCGTCAAGTTTCACCCAAGGCCTTTGACTCTTGCAATCAATTTGTCTCCTCCAAGGATGGTCGGTTAGGATGAGATAACTGGAGAATTTCGTGGGGTGGATGTGTGATAGAGAGTTGAAGGAAGATTGACGGAGGGGGAGGGGAGAGATGGTGGCCGAGATCTTGGAAGGGGAGAAAGGGGGAGGCCGAATTTTGGATTAGGGAGCCCAAGGGGGGCGACGGCTATGAAGAGGGAAAGGAGGGGAGTCAAATTAGGTTAGAGAAGTTTTTGGCAACAATGAAAATCTGCTTTTCTAATTAGAGTTTTAGCCTTATATAGGCCTTACAACACAAGTGCTAATTGCACACCAATAAGTCAACATATTAAAATGCAAGCCATAAATAAAAACTAATAATTAATTAATTAATTATTATTTAATTAATTAATTATTAATATAAATGAAAATAGTTAATTCTTGTGGCGTGGACGAAGATTGTAGCCATGGCCGCCACGGCGCCGCAAGTCTTTAGCCGGTGGGCCATCATCATCATCATCATCATCATCCGCCGCAACTTCATGATCAACCAAAGCGCCATGTACGTCATCATCATCAACGTGGCCGTCCTGGTGGTGGTCGCCATCACTTAGCTCCTGTTTTTCCCTGATTCATTCTACATCTCAGGGGGAGCCTTAAGCTATAATCAAATCCACAGTCTTCTCAGTTGTATATTGAGAAAGAGAAGACAAAATCATCTCTCACCCCCACCTCTATAAAGGGTTGTCATATCCCTTCAAAAGTGATTCCTTGGTTGCAAGTCTCCTGATCAAAAGACTTGGGTTGGTTTTTTGAGCACCTGATCAAAAGCTCATTAGTGTCAAGCACCTGATCAAAAACCTTAGTGGATTCCTACCAAGGGTGGTAGAACAGTGGATGTACCCAGGTTGGGGAACCACTATAAAATTCTTGTGTCATCTGGTTGCATCATTTTCTTGTGTTCTTGTTGTTCTTGTGATTTAGGTTTATTATTTTTCTAGTTTATTAATTTCTGCACTTTTAATTTATAGCAAAAGATATAATAGCTGTTAATAATTTTTAAGCATACTCTATTCACCCCCCCCCCTCTAGAGTATTTCAGATCTAACTCTCACTTTCACTGGCCACCAGAAAACCATCTTCATGTCTTTGTACATTTTCGTGCTCGCTGGGTGAATTGAGTACTTTGTAATATGTGCTTCGTACATCAACTCCTCACATAGTTTACCCACATCCGAGATGCACAAATGACCATATTTCCACAAAAGGCCGTCATCCAATGTGAATTGGTCATTTAACCCATCTGATGCATAACGTTATAGACATTAATCTAGTTTTGTTGCAAGTAAAACCCTGTCTGCAATGTCATATTGAACCTCTGTCCAGTACAGGCATGCATTTGTAGTAGCATTCTTGTCAACACAATAAATCTCTTGGGTATCCAACTCCTAGATCAGACGCTCATCATGCATCTGCAACCAATTTTCCCATGTCGGAGTCCTACGACTCAAGGCATCTGTGACCACTTTAAATTTCCCGGGAGTATAGTGTATCTGGAAGGTGTAGTCCCCAGGGAACTACATCCACCTCCATTACCACATATTTAGATCTTTTTGATCCAAGAGATACTTAAGGCAATTTTGGTACATGAAGATGTTATCTTTCACGCCATATAAGTAATGATGCCACATCTTAAGTTCAAATATCACTGCCGCCAACTCCAAGCCATGGACAGGAAAGTTCAGCTCATGCACTTTCAACTGGCGTGAGCCATATTCTATCACTTTTCCAAACTGAAGAAGAATGCAGCCTAAGCCGCTCCCTGAAGTATCAGTATATATCTATTAGCCGTCTATACCACATGGAAACTCAAGATAGGTGTAGTGGTCAAATGACACTTCAGATCCTCAAAAGCTCGTGCACACTCTAGCGTCCAAATGAACTTCTGATCTTTCCTCATCAGTGTGGTGAGAGGCAAGTTTATCCGCGAGAAGTTCTTTATGAAGCGCCTATAGTTGCCCGCAAGTCCAGGGAAACTCCGTACATCAGCCATAAAAGAAAAAACCGGCCACTCCTGTATCACAACTATCTTCGCCGGATCCACCGCAATGCCTTCTCTGCTTACCACATGGCCAAGAAAGGCCACCGACGACAGCCTGAACTCACACTTTGAGAACTTCGCATAAAGCTTGTTTCTTTTTAGGGTGTGCAACACCATCCACAAATGGTTCGCATGATCTTCTTCAAACTGAGAGTACACTAAAATGTCATCAATAAAGATGATTACAAATAAGTACAAGTACTCTCGAAATGTTCAGTGCATTAGGTCCATGAACACTGATGGCACATTTGTTAGGCCAAAAGAAATTACAGTTAACTCGTAATGACCGTAGCGTGTTCCAAATGCTATCTTGGGAATGTCGCATTCCCGAATCCTCAACTGTTAATAGCTAGACTTTAAATCCATCTTCAAGTAGACAGTTGACCCCAATAGTTGATCGAAAAAGTAATCAATCTGTGGAGTATGATACTTGTTCTTCTCTGTCAGCTTTTTCAGTTCTCGATAGTCAATGCATAGCCTCAAGCTTCCATCCTTTTTTTCACAAAGAGGACCTGTGCGCTCCAAGGTCACATACTTGGGCATATATATCTTTGCTCCAACAACTCTTGTAATTGAACCTTTAATTCCGTCATCTCCTTTGGTGCAACAAGATACGGTGAGCGGGCCACAGGTATCGCACTAGCAATAACTCTATAGTGAGGTCAATCTCCTACTGGGGTAGAAGCCCATGGAGATCCTTAGGAAACACATCAAAGTACTTTGATAAAATAGGAAAGTCAATTACACAGGTCTTGGACTCTACAACCTCCAATACGGTGAAGAACAACTCTGCGCCCTTTCGAACTTCCTTGACTACCTGGAGAGCAGACATCAACATCTTGCTCGATCCTAGCATTCTAGCAAACTTAGTCCCTCGTTCGGTGTTCTGTTCCAGTGTGACTTCCTTAGAGTTGGAATCTACATAGGCATGCTTCTTTGACAGACAGTCCATACCAAAGATTACATAAAACTCCGAAATCAGTAGCACATATGCTTCCAAACCAAAGTCATGACTTACAAACCACACCTCAACACTACAGGCTCGATCAGCATGTATAAAGAACCCATTAGGTTAAAACACATTCACTCGATTTGTCGGCATAAATTAAGGCACTCCGATGCGCCCCACGAAGTCCCCAAAAAAAATTAATGAGAAACTCCTATATCGAACAGTGCTCTCACTGGATATTGCGATATCAGGAAAAGCCTAATTCAAACCAATTATACACAAGCAACACACATGGTACTAGGTATGGAAAACAGTAAAAACTGTATCTTAACTCTTAATTGTTACGATGTCACTTTGTTTTATGGCCTCCTGTTGGCCAAGATTACAAACTCAGGGTTGCGCTTGAGATGCAGATGATTCCATCACTACCTTTCCCTTTTAAGCATAAGACGCACCCATCTTTTTCTCCCCATTTGGAAGGCCGATCCAACAATCTCGAGGCATATGTCTCACCTTACCACATGTATAACATGTGAGAGGACTTTTTCATGTCGTATCTTCAGGCTTGCTCGAAGAAGCAGCGGGTCCTGAAGACCAAGCCTTTGAGTTCCACCTCTTTCAGAGATCAGAATTTGACGAATGAGACAGTTTAAAATCTGACTTCTTCACTACCAGATCATTATTACGCTACATGCGCTTCATATCCAGTTCGACGGAGCGGACTGTATTGACCAATGTAAGAAAACCTACATCATCAGTCTTGAGAGAAGCAACCACAAGTCATCTCTCAGCCCTTCATAGAACCGATTTGTTTTCCGTACCACGTCAGCAAATGTAAAGCCTGCATATCTTCCCAATTCCGTAAACTCGTGCAAGTAGTCATCCACAGAGCTCTCTTCTTGAGTTAGCCGTTGAAATTGGTTCTCCAATGCAATCCGCTGTGCTGATGGAAGGTATCTCGCTAGAAAACATCTTCAGATTCCTCCATTGAGATCTAGATCAACAGCAGACTAGCAAACTGGTGCATCTTCAGCTCATCCCAGCATAATCTCGCCTCATAATCTAACAATAAGGTTTCCACAGTGCCTTTTTGCCACTCCTCTGTTTCAGACCTGACACGCCCGTATCATCCAATACACGCCCATGTTCCCGAGCGTGTTCCTCCATCAACACAGGACTAACACCAACCCGAGACTCACACGGGTCTTGGACACGCCCATGTCCTATTTTACACGCCTGTGTCATACCCGAACACGCCTGGTTCTCCAGGCCGTGTTCACTGGCCATGTTCACTGTCTCGACACTTCGTCGAGCTCAGTTCGTCGACCACCCGACACGGCCTTGGACACGCCCGTGTCCTACGCCGTGTTATCTGTCTCGACACTACGTCGAGCAAAAATCGTCGACTTCCTGGGCAGAAAGTCGACACGGGCTCGACAAGCCATGGGACACGCCCGTGTCTCAAGCTGTGTTCGCTGCTCGACGATCATCGAATCCAAAATTCGTCGACCTCTCGGCCAAATCATCGACCCAAACACGACACGCCCAGGGACACGCCCGTGTCCCAGGCCATGTGCCCCCTGCCAAATTCCAAACTTGGCTCAAAACGCCTACCGTCGCTGTTTTGAGTTTCGGGGCATTACAATTTTGTATCTAACTACTAGTTTCGGTCAAGCTGAAATGAATTCGTGGACGAATTCTTTTTAAGGGGTGGTGAGCACATGTGTGTGCGTCGTCGTTATAACATCAAAAGAACCCATAAATGTCCACTTAGGAATGAAAATACACATGTTTGAGGAACCCACGTGTTCCTATAATTGCTTTTTGTAATTTTGCATGATCGCTTAACGGTGTTTTGTACAACTAAAGGTGACCAGAAGCGGTGCTGGGCCGTCAGAACATCCAGTTTCTGATGATTATCGTGCACCTAGTGACGTGCCTGCAACCTTTCCCTCCGTTGAAACCATAAGAATGGTGGTGGAAGTAGTGTTCGCTGCGATTGGGGCACAAAATGAAAGATGTGTGCAGTCCCCTATTTTTGAGGTAACTCCAACGCCGGGTGGTGTGATGGAGTAAACGACATTTATAGGACCTTTGGGTCAGCAGTTTAACATGCTTTTAGTGCAGGGTACGCACTCAGTTGAGTAATATTTGCAAGCATTTCTGATGATAAGACGCTACCCGGGCTCTGAAGTGGAGAGCGAGCAGTCGATAGTCGATAGGTTTTATAATGGCCTGCGCGGCGAATTATGAGTTTTGCTGCTAGGACCAAGATTATTGGGATTCCGAGCCTTAGTTGAATCGACCAGATCTTTGGAAGTAGATTTCGCAAAAGTCAATCGGATGTCAGAGTTCAGGGTATTAGACTCTCCAGATTCTGCAAAGTCTGCATAACAAAGGAGGAGGAACAAGAAGTCTAAAACGTCTACTGGTCAGTCTCCATATGGCTATTTTAAGTGTGGCAAGGAAGGGCACTTTGCCCGAGATTGTCGGAATGGTGATTAGAAGTTAAAGAAAGCTATGTCAAGAGTACGTATAGGACAAAGTGCCAGAGATCTGAATCGAATCCAAGGAAGCAAGGACTTGGATATGCAGAAGATGGAGTTCAAAATGCCGAACTCCTCAAAGTCTGCGTATAATAGGTGGTATAAGAATGCTAGGACTTTGGCTCCAGCTCCTTCTTCTAATGCTTCTGGGACGACTACGGGTCAAACCCCGGGCGCATGCTTTAATTGTGGAAAGCCGGGGCACTTTGCCCGAGACTGCTGGAACGGACGCCCCAAGTCTGAGAAGAAGCGCGCTGTCGTGATGACAGGTACGGATTAAAGTTATAATAGTTTAGCTTTAAATACTTGCTGCCCTTGTACTTTTTAGCTTAGAACTGTTTGTGCTAAGCTTTGTTCTGATTTTCGATTAATTCGGCGAGAGCACCGTTCGCTTAGGGAGCTTCGCATTCCCTTTTGAACAAAGGATTTGTATTGCGCGTCGGAGTACCTCCTTCGATGGCAAAAGACAAATTGGATGTGTTGTTGTCTAATGATGCTCATTGCGTGCGAGTAGAATCTGTTGCGTTTAGATGCGGATTGGGAGTCAAGACTTTGACTTACAAGCATCGTTACTACCGCAAGGGGAGCTCGACGTAATCTTAGGTATGGACTGGCTCTCGGAGCAACAAGCATACATTGATCGAAATAGCAAGAAAGTCAAGTTGGGAACTGGTCGTGAGACGACATTTGTTGGCTTGAAAGGGGTCGAGCATGAGGTTGGTGTCTGCTCTTCAGATGGTAAAGGCAGTTTTGTGTGATGCCAAACCAGTCATACGCTCTTCGTATCGATTACCGCCTAAGAAGAAAGACGGAAGCTTGAGAATTTGTATTGATTATCGAGAGCTGAACAAGCTAATGGAGAAGAACAAGTACCTGATCCCGAGGATTGATTATTTGTTCGATCAGTAGTTGGGTCAACGGTGTACTCAAAGTTGGATCTCAAGTCTGGATATTATCAGCTGAGGATAAGGGAGAGTGTTATCCCCAAAACAGCTTTTAGTACAAGACACGAGCATTATATGTTTACGGTCATGATGTTTGGGCTAACGAATGCGCTGTCAGTGTTCATGGATTTGATGAACAAAACTTTCATGGAGTACTTAGACCACTTTGCGATCGTCTTCATCGACTACATATTAGTGTACTCGCATAGTGAGGAAGATCACTTTAAGCATCTACATTTGGTGTTGGAGATGCTGAGGAGGAATCAATTGTACGCCAAGTTCTTCAAATACGAGTTTTGGCTGTCTTCAGTGGCGTTCCTTGGTCATATAGTAAGTGGAGAGGGCATTGCGGTAGATCCGGCGAAGATTATTGCGATACGAGAGTGGCCTGTGCTTTCTACGGTAGCGAAAGTCTGGAGCTTTCTGGGACTTTCCAGCTATTACAGGTGCTTCATGGAGAACTTCTCGCGGATAGCGTTACCCATCACTACTTTGACCAAGAAGGAGCAGAAGTTCGTTTGGAAGCCGGAGTGCGCACGAGCATTTGAGAAGTTGAAGTGTCGGCTGACCACGGCGCCTGTACTGAGTTCGTTGAGTGGTACGAAAGGCTTTGAAATCTATAGCGATTCTTCGGGTAGTGGCTTGGGTTGTGTGCTGCTGCACACGGAAGTGTGATAGCGTATGGCTCGAGACAACTGAAAGTGCACGAGAGGAATTATCCGGTCCATGACTTGGAGTTAGCGGCCGTGATTTTTGCCTTGAAGCTATGGAGACACTACTTATATGGGGTGAAGGTCGATATCTATACCGACCATAAGAGCCTGAAATACTTGTTGGATCAAAAATATCTAAACATGCGACAGAGGAGATGGATGGAGTTCCTGGGGGACTACACGTTCAAGATTCATTATGTGCCTAGGAATGACAATACAGTTGTGGGCGCATTGAGTCGCCGGGCCCCAGCTCAAGCCAATTGGATGTCTATACATGACGAGCGGTTGGTTCGGGTGTTGGAGGTGTTGGAGATCTCTTGCGTAGACAAGCAGTCGAGTGCTGAAGCACTATTAAAGTGGATGGAAGTTCATTATGACCTGGCTGATCAGATTCGGCAGGCTTTGGATGTGGATAGCAGCATGAAGCACCTTATGATAGAGGCTCTGGATGTGTTAAATTCCCAATATGAGGTTGTGGATGGTTTGCTTTGGAAAGACGGTAGCCTGTGCGTCCCAAATGTGGGCACATTGCGGGTGGAATTGCTGTATGAGGTGCATCATACCAAGTACACGATTCACCCGGGGAGCACGAAGATGTACCGCGATGTGAAGAAATTGTTCTGGTGGCCAGGACTGAAGAAGGATGTGGCACTGTACGTGGCGAAGTGTCAGACATGCGCCTTCTTGAAGTCCTTTCCTATTCCGGAGTTGAAGTTTGACGACATTACTATGTACTTTGTGCACGGGCTGCCAAGGTCGCAAAAAAAAGGAACGATGTCATTTGGGTGGTCGTAGATCGTCTAACGAAGGTGTCGCATTTCATTCCGCATAGGAAGGATGATCCTGTTGAGAAATTGGCAAACTATATGTGGACAACATAGTATGGCTTCACGGTGTGCCCCGTAGCATCGTGAGTGACCGAGATGGGTGGTTCACGTCCAATGATTGGAGGCTGGTGCAGCAGATGTTGGGAACAACACTGAGTTTCAACACAGCATTTCATCGGCAAACTGATGGGCAGACCGAGAGGGTTAGTAGGACGATGGAAGATGTGCTTCGCATGTGCGTCCTGGATTTCGGAAAATAGTGGGAAGATCACTTATATTTGGTGGAATTCTCATACAACAATAGCTACCAGGCAAGCATTCAAATGGCGCCCTTCGAGGCCCTCTATGGTAGAAGATGTCGCATGCTGTTGTCTTGGTTGGAAACGGACGAGTCAAAGTTGTACAAATGCCAAGAGGCGGAAGATGATACTTCATTGGTTCGAACGATTCGAGAGAGGTTGATAATCGCTCAAGACCGTCAGGCTAAGTATTATAATGCCAAGTACAGGAACGTGGAGTTCGCTATTGGGGACTGGGTGTACTTGAAGATCAAGCCATTCAAGGGTGTCTCGCGGGTGCGGCGCTTGAAGAAGCTAAGCCCGAGGTACCTTGGACCATTTGAGATTCTGGAGCGGATTGGTGAAGCAGCTTATCGGTTGAAGCTATCAGTGGATCTTAGTGGTCTACACGATGTATTCTATATATCGGTACTACGGAAGGCGGTGTAAGAGCCTTCGCATGTGATCGCGGTGGATCAAGTGCCGGTTGAGAATGGGTTGACGATGAAGGTCAAGCCCGTTCGTATTGAGGACACGAAAGTCAAGCGGCTACGCAACAAAGAGATCAGGATGGTCAAGGTCCGCTGGGACAATTGCGGTCGAGAAGAGCTCTCTTGGGAGCGAGAGCATACCATGCTTGAGGAGTACCCGGAGTTGTTTCACTCAAGTACCGTTTAAGTTTATTATTATCTCTCCTTTATATAATTTCGAGGACGAAATTCTTTTAAGAGGGAGTGAGTTGTAACGCCTCGAAACTCAAAAGTGTGACGGGAGGTGTTTTGAGCCAAGTTTAGAATTTGGTAGGGGGCACATGGCTAGGGACACGGCCGTGTCCCAGGGCGTGTCGTGTTTGGGTCTATGATTTGGCCGAGAGGTCGATGAATTTTGGAGTCGATGATCGTCGAGCAGTGAACATGGCCTGAGACACGGGCGTGTCCCAGGGCATGTCGAGCTCGTGTCGACGATCTTCCCGGGAAGTCGACGATTTTCGCTCGACAAAGTGTCGAGACAGGGAACACGGCCTAGGACACGGGCGTGTCCAAAGCCGTGTCGGGTGGTCGACGAACTATGCTCGATGAAGTGTTGAGATAGTGTACACGGCCTGGAGCCCAGGCGTGTTCGGGTATGACACGGGCGTGTCAAATAGGACACGGGCATGTCCAAGACCCGTGTGAGTCTTGGGTTGGTGTTGGTGCTGTGTTGATGGAGGAACAAGCTCGAGAACACGGGCGTGTACTGGATGACACGGGCGTGTCAGGTCGAACACGGGCATGTCGGGTGCCCGTGTGTTTTTCGAGACGCGTCGATTTTGATGGCGGATGGGGAACACGACCCTGGACATGGGCATGTCATAGGCCGTGTTCGGCCCAGGTTTTGCATTTCAGCTCCGGATCGTGGCTGTTCGTTTCTTTACTTTGGGATATGACGACTGGGGGTTGTTCCTGCTGGGATATACACTAGAAAAGGGTTTCAAATCCCTCATTTTTTTCACTTAGTATCTTTCTAAACTCTAGAGAGAGGGGAGAGCAAGGAAGTAGAAAGGAGACTAGATCCGATTACCGGTGGTTCTTCGGAGCTCCAAATCGCGAGCCGACTTCGGATTTACGGAGGCAAGAAGATTGCAATGCTTTCCATCCACATACATTTCCATGGCGCCAAGGAAAAATGCATAAGAAGCCCGCTCTCGCAAGCTTGCGGTGAGCTTGAGGCGTTCCTTCGGGTAGACATGAATAGTCCCTGTTGTGTACATATATAATCCGTAATCGAGAACGAATATAGGCATGATGTGTGAAGCCTACCCGTACAAGTTGGTCTGGATCAGTGATGTTGCATTGCATAAATGGCCGGAGAAGATTCCGTGCGGATGTTTGTTTTTCGGGTTTTCTACGCGGTAGATTGCAACAGGGAGCCTTGTGGATTAACTCCAAGGTGCACCCGGAAAACTGGGCGGATGCGTGATTCTGCTAACATGGTGGATTGGGAGCCAACTTGAACATAACCATGTTATGTGAAGTGTGTGATGGAAACGGAACTCAGGGAGGTTTGACCCGCGCATATGGCTTAAATTGACGTTGCGATGTGAGCAACGGGTCAGGCGGAACCGTACCCGTTATATGTCGTTCGGTGGGATCCGTTAGCACAGATGAGGGTCTTCAGCGGCTATGGCTTAAATTGCGTGACCCATGCCCAGAAGACAAAATGCTCGCAAGATTGGTCGTCCAAGTGGCGGTGGTGAGACCGGGGTGTCTATGGCTTAAATTGACGCGACATTGACCAGTTTACCGAGAATGTGCTCTGAGTGCATGGGGTATGTGGTCGTGCATGCCCACGCCTGTGATGAAGTGTTTATCTATACTTCTTGGTTGTGCTAATAAAGTGCATGGAAAGGAGCATCGCCGCACCAAATTTGGGTACGGGATCATTATAATTTGGTCAGCATAGCTGACCGTTGCTTTTGTTTGCCATCGTGCGATGGATTGTTGCTTGCATGTACTGCGGAGCCGAGCTGTAAATGGCGGGCTAAAGCCCAAGTTGCTGAGCCGGCCCTCGAAGGCCAAATTTTGAGTGTTTACTTGTTATATTCATGTGTGACCAGCCTGCGTGCCGTTGTATGAAAGACACATTTTATTTAGTAAACAATTGTAAGGCCATAAGGCAACCTACTTGTGTTATGTACTTCATTCCTAGTGGGTTTTGTAGTGGACATTCATGCTTGTGGCTGAGTTCTTTTATTTTTCAACTTTTAACAATTGCTTCCACTAGAATGGCTTTGTGTAGGACATAGGTTATTAGTTGGATGATATTACATTGAGTAACCACCCAGTCTGTCTATGGTATATAGCGTCAGGCCCCGGCCAGACCTACTACTATATAACATGCGACGGATAGGGGGTGTTACAACATCTCTCCAGCCACGAACTGATGCTAAAGATCATGGCAGTGAACCGGTCGCACAAGTAATATAAAAAGGGGGAGTTTTCCAAAGTATTGATCTCTCAAGGAACACAGTAAGGTGGAGTTAATTTCGAGGAGGACTTGAGATTGAAGTCCTTAGGGTCGGCGGTAACGATGGGGGTTTTGATATTGCGGAAACAGAAAAATAAAAGGCTATCAACTACTCCTATGCAACGCCGCTATGCGATGCTTCGCCAGGCGGGATGGAAGACTAGTCGGGCCGCTATGCACCGAATCACTAGGCAGATGGGCGAGTAGGCTTGCAGATGAGGTGATGAGAATGGCGGAATGAGGGTCGTGAGCACCTCTTCTTTACGCACGCCACTAGCAATTGCTAGTGCGACAAGGGTGGATGGTGGTGGATGAAATATGGCGCAACTCAAGCAACTTAGGCAGTAAAATGAAATAGGAATCACATAGACATAAAACACATAATATATACAACCACAGTGCACTTCATCAATATAAATAGATTTAAACACCAATATTCAACATGAAAGCAAGAACAAGTCAAGAGATCGACCGAATTCGAAGTCTTGCTGAGGATTCACGGTTGGAATCGTCGGGTTGTCAATCCGCGTCCAAGCTCGGTCCACAACTGCATCTGGGGTAGAGAAGGGTTGTCACCACCTTCCAATGGACCGTCTTCTTCATGTCACGATAGCTGACAAAAGTTGCAAGCTTCCCTTTGCTTGTTGGCGATGGAGTCAAACCGTACTTACGCTCACGAATGAAGGAGAAGGCCGAGAGGAAGCTCCGGCTTGGATTTGGCGGTGAAAGCTTGCCCGGAGCACCTCCCTAGGGTGGAAGATGAAGAAAAACGGCGGAGAAGGCGGAAAATGGCGGAGAAATGTCGAGCTCCGAATTCTATCTCCGATCTAGGGCGAGACCAGCATATTTATAGAAAACAGAAATGAACAATGCGCACGATCACGGGCACACAACCAGCGGTCGTGCGCACTATGTCTAGTGGTCGTGCGCACTGGCATGGCAGATTAGGAAGAAGAACTGGGATAACGCGCACGAGCAGTGGCGCACGACCAGTGGTCGTGCGCACTAAGGTCAATGGTCGTGCGATTACCCCAGACAGGACTCCAGAAAAGAGGAATCAATGCACACGATCAGTGGCGCACGACCGGTGGTCGTGCGCACTATGTCCAATGGTCGTGCGATTACCCAGGCTGATTCTGGAAAACATAGAGTAGTGCGCATGATCAGGGGCGCACGACCAGTGGTCGTGCTCATTAGATCCCATGATCGTGCGCAGTATTCCTGTTTCAAAACCATCCCGAACACGCACACGACCCCTGTACCGAAAGGAAAAACCAATCACTGATATGTGCAGACATTCCAGGCAATCACACAAAAGAGTACAAACTATAAAAATAACAAAATACACAACCACGGGCATAAATGTACACTTCCTATGGAAATAAAGATAAGATGAAATATGAACGATATAGAACTAAAAGTGAAGTGCAAATGCGTGAAAGCTAGCCCAAATGAGTCCGAAAATAGGTATATAAAATGGACTCATCACACCCCCAGACTTAACTGTTTGCTCATCCCGAGCAAACAAAATCTAGCAGATAGGGAAAATGATTTAGCTAACAAGGAAATTGCGATACGGAGTAGCATGCGAAGTCGCATGCTCGCACGCGTAAAAATATAATAGAAGAAATTTCTAAGTATACAAAATATTTTATACTTTTCACAATGCGTTTTAACATTTTATTATTACTCAAAAATGGAATCACGGTGAATCATCCGGTCACGCGTAGGGAGAAAGTAGACTAATCGCTAGGCGAGCATTGCCAAAGATCAGGGCTCGGGATAACCTCCAAAGGAATCCACCAATGTCGGTGACCATATGCTTGCGCTTTCGCATTCTCTCCACGGCACTGGTTTGGTTCACACACAAATCAGTAGGACTTTAGGTGAAGAGATGGGGCTTGGGTTTCGGTGAGGTAAACAAAGATAAACAGGAAGGCTATGCACCTAACCCAAATGAGCTTATCATAAAAAGAATCCCTCTACTAAGCAAAATACACGGGGGTACACCACACCACCAGACTTAATTTTCAAATATGGGTGTGTGTACCGCCTACTCCAAATACAATCTCATTTCAAAAATGATTTTCAATTAAAACTTTTTCTTTTCACTTTTTTTGTTCTTTACAAATATTTTTCTTTTTTTTTCTTTTTCTTCATTTTAATTTCACAATTCAGCATATATAAACTTGTGAGCACTTCCACATTTTCACAAAAAATATCACCACATCACATCCCAACATGAAAATATAAAATACTAAACTCGACTTGGGTGTGCGACTAGGATTGGCTATGAGGCTTTGGTGAAATCATGGTGGAGTTGAATCAAAAGGAGGGGTAGGCACAACGGTGCTAGCGAAGATAAGATGTTAGGAATGGTACAAAGCTCAACAGGGCCAAAATGATGGCCTATATCCTGCTCTTGCATGACTAACCTATACCCATGCTTCAGGAATAGCTTGGGGCAAGTTCTTAGCCAACGAGAAAGACTATCCATCCTTCCGACTCAAGCAATACGAAACTAACGTCCGTTTACACACATCCCTAAGCTACCGTCGGATTCACACTGGATTCACCATTTTTTTTGAGTAGAATAAAAAGTATTTACGCAATTAGAAAAATATAAATCTAAAAGCATACAGAAAAATTAAATCTACTTGAATTTCTACACGAGACGAGAGCAGTTGACTAGAAACACAATAAGGTCAACATTTTACTCTGTCTCACAATCCTATGTCAACACCATAATTTTCCCAAATATAACGAAGAAATGAGTTTAACTCACGGCACACTAAAAGCTAAGTACACGCTCAAGTGGGTGCAGTGGTGTGCAGTGCAATAAACTAATCAAAATAAAACTATAAAAGCTTCTAGTATGCACATAAGATGTGCACGTGCAAAAGGTAACAAAACTGGCTCTCCCCCAGACTTAAACTAAACTACACAGCATATGATGGAGAAATTAAAATCATAAAGAGCTAAGGGAAGAGGTTACCCAATGCTCAGCCAGTGAGCATACCAGAAGATGCGTGGAAACCTGAAGCAGGCCTGTCATATGAAGAATCACAACCCCACCAACATGAAGTTGTCAAGAATACCTACAGGGGTGAGCTCCGCAAAAACAAAAGAAAATATACAAAAAGAAATGCTAAAACTAAAATAGACATGAAAAATAAAATGCAGAAAATGAAAGATAAGTACTGAAGTTATTGTCATCCCAGCACGACTTATTCGTCTACGAAAAGGTTCTAGCTAATGGGCCTATGAAAATAAAAATGCACAGGTAATGTTCCAAAATCCGTTTCGGTAACGGGTACCGCTACGGTGATAGAGCAGTTACCCCTCTGCCCAGATAATCATACCTGCTCCTCACAGGCAGAGGAAATAGGAAATAGGATGAGGTGGAGGCCTGGTCCTCACTCATCTTATCACAAAAAGTATCCTCGCCTAGCAAGGTATCGTCTATCACAGGCCCGCAGTAGGCGATGGCAATGGCATGAGAACAAAGCTCATTGTCATCCCAACGTACCCGTGGAGACTCATCCTGCACAGGCTCAGATAAAGAAGGGGGATCAAGTAATAAAAGAGAAGAAGAACTGAAATAATCAGAAAATGGGAGAGTGATCCAGGTATCACTCTCAGTAGGATCCAAGCATAGATCACTGTCGGTGTCATATGAGTCGTATCGGGGAGAATTCGAGAACTCGAGGTCCATAGTGGCAAGAGAAACGGCCTCGTCTAATAAAGAGGTGAAAACCTCCACATCAGAAAGAGGGTATTCCTCATCCCACCGGGGTGCGTAAAAGTGTTCCGAAGATCCACCTTCTCCGTCGGAGATAGAGGAATCATCATCCCACTTCGGCGCAACCTCGGGCACCGAATCATCAATAAATACGGCATCATCAACCGACTCAACACAAAAATGGAGTAGCACAATCCGGCAAAAAATGCGGAGGGGCAAGGCTTCTCTCAAAATCAAGCACTGAATGAGCAGGCCCCCTCGTACAGTCATTCGCAGACGCCACCCCGTCGACGACCGGAACAATCTCATAGTCCCATACAGGAGCGTCTATGAGTTCCTGCTCCTCTTTTACTTGGCTAACACCAGAGTGATCGTCATCACTCAAGGGAAGTGTTGGGTTTCTCTATGAGGATAGTACAACGCTTGTGCACGCAGCGGAAAAATAAACATCAAGAAAAACCCAAAGAGATGTGGATCGGGCTATGAACGTTGAATCAAGAAGTTAGCAAAAACTAGGTAAAAATTACCTCAGTGGCGTTGAGTCACAACTCAACGGAGATGCTCCAAATTTCTTCTTCCTGCTAGCGGCGAGTTCTACGTGGAATAATGTCCACGTTTCTGTAGAAGTCCACACGAGCGGGAGAACGCCGATCTATCCGTCGCACGGATTATCGGGAAGGAGAAGACCGCACCTTGCTTTCCCACGGACTACTAGGTCCGCGCCAGGGATTGCAGCGCCAGCGACGATCGCCGGAGAAGAGGGGGTCGGCGGAGCGAACACGGCGGCGGTGGAACCCTTCCGTCGGCGGCGGGATTCGGGATCGGCGGAACGATCGCAGAACGGAACTCTTCCGTCGCGGGTTTCGATCTGCTACAGGAGAAAATCGCGAGCGTTTCCCGAAAACCCTAAGGGTTGTATTTATACCAAAGGTATAAATAAACCCAGGAAAATCGCTATCCGCAGACCACCCCGAAATAGGGTTCAGAATCAGCGAGTATCAATCGGTGAGAATCGGCGACAATCGGCGAGAATCACTGAGCAGGTTCGGCGAGAATCAATCATCGAGCATCATAATGGATCGGCGAGAATCAGAGTGCAATACTCGACGATTCTCGCCGATCGTCGAGCATGACTTGATGATACACGACGAACTCGTCAATCGTCGAGCCGCGGTCGACGATACATGTCGAAGTCGTCGATCGTCGAGAATCAGCATGTTGATTCTCGACAATTCTCGTCGATCGGCGAGAATCAAAGAGATGATTCTCATCGATCGGCGGGAATCAGAAAGACGATTCTCGACGAATGCTATCGACCCTCGGACGACAATCTAACCAGCCTTCCAAGTCAACATTTGCCCAACCCGACGATCCTTTAAGGCAACACTTTGCCCACAACCCTATTCAGGTCGGTGATTGGTAACCTTTACCAACACAGTCAATCAACCAACTTCTCCACATCTCTTATGTGCGACCCTGCGGGCTCATATCGCGTTGGCAGTGAGATTACATGTTTGATCACTTCCAGATCATCATGGTAACTCCAACAGACTCCCACTTGATCTCGAAAGTATCAAAGCAAAAACCTCACAAACAATGAGCGGCATCTAGCAATGCATCATTGCTCCCCAAGCAATAAGAGTTTATAACTCATAAGCCTTTATGACCAATGTATCAGCGTTGTCTTTGTCCCTTTGTCCCTTACATCCGGAAAGAACTAGAGGCATGGACCGTGTCACCCTCGTAATAGCTCAATCCAAGTTTCTTGATCCAGGACGGACTTCCAGAGAATGGTGAGTCCAATATCACATATTGACTCAACCAAGCATGGCCATGCATTTCTCAGTCCAGTTCCATCAAGGGGCCCATGGATGCAACTCCTGTCATACAGGAGGACAAATCCCATATCTGCTCACACACAAACACCCAAATGATTCGTAACATGCCCAACAACTACCCTTATCATCAACCTTTCTCAAGGAAGACTTTAGATGGCATCAAAGCACGCTCTTCCTCACTTGATGAATGCTGTGACTTCAGGTTAAAGGATCACAACACCATTGTCAATTGAGACCTACTCGTGACACGATTGGATGACAATCCACGGAGCAGTCTCAGGTTGGGTCTGTCCAGTACAACTTGTTCACTAACAAGTACCCACGTGATGACTTGATATCACAATATCATGACCTGTGAGAACCGGTCATCAGTCAACGCACGTGCTAGCCTTCATGTATCATCATCACCCTTAGCTTCTATGATGATACTCGACCAGGGACCTTTAAGAATGAAGCTTCAAATAAATCATGGGCTCTCACATTCAAGTCACGTACTTGATATCCCATGGAAGCGAACATTCTAAGGGTATCTATTATGTTAACAATTAACTATCAAATAGAAAAAGACATAATAAAAGAATTTGTCATTAATTGTAAAAGGAAAATTAGGTACACAGTGCATCATATGAACAAACAGCCAACAAAAAACAAGATTACATGCAACCCACAAGATTCTCGCTAGAGTTGATCATTTAGATATCGTATACCCATCGATCTAGTATGACCATCATGCTTTCTCTGCGCGAGAGGCTTTCTCAGCGGATCCGCAATATTTTCCTCAGTCGGCACTCTGCAAATGTTTACATCTCCTCCTTCGACAATCTCACGAATAAGATGAAACCGCCGGAGTATGTTCTTGGAGTGCTGATGAGATCTAGGTTCCTTAGATTGTGCAATTGCACCATTGTTATCACAGTAGAGAACTACGGGACCAACAATGCTCTTAACTACATCAAGCTCGCCGATGAATTTCCTAATCCATACAGCCTCCTTCGCCGCATTAGCTGCTGCGATATACTCGGCCTCTGTTGTAGAATCAGCAACTGTCTCTTGCTTGGAACTCTTACTGCTCACAGCTCCTCCATTCAGGCAAAACACAAAACCTGACTGAGACTTGAAGTCGTCTCGATCAGTTTGGAAGCTAGCATCCGTGTAACCACTTACAACGAGCTCTTCCTCTCCACCATACACCAAGAACACATCCTTAGTCCTTCTCAAGTACTTCAGGATATTCTTGACTGCAATCCAGTGACACTCACCGGGGTCTGACTGATACCTGCTAGTCATGCTCAAAGCAAAGGAGACATCGGGTCGAGTACATAACATCGCGTACATGATTGATCCAATCGCCGAAGCATATGGAATCAACTTCATGCGGTCCTTATCTTCACAAGATTTTGGACACTGGTCCTTAGAGAGATTCACACCATGAGACATGGGCAAAAATCCTTTCTTGGACTCAAGCATGTTGAACTGCTTCAACACCTTTTCGATGTACGTACTCTGGGTCAAACCCAGCAACTTCTTCGATCTATCTCTATAGATCTTAATACCGAGTATATAAGTCGCTTTACCCAAATCCTTCATTGAAAAGCAGTTCCCTAGGTTGTTCTTAACAACTTTCAGGGTAGGAATGTCATTCCCAATCAACAGTATGTCATCTACATACAATATCAGGAAGACAACAATGCTCCCACTGATTCGCTTGTAAACACAAGGCTCATCTTCATTCTTGATGAAACCAAACTCTTTGATTTTCTCATCAAAACGAAGATTCCAACTTCGAGAGGCCTGTTTCAGTCCATAAATGGACTTATTCAGCTTGCATATTTTAGTGGCTTCATCTGGGGATACAAAACCCTCGGGTTGTGTCATATACACTTCCTCAAGGAGGTTTCCATTAAGGAAAGCCATTTTGACATCCATCTGTCAGATCTCGTAGTCATAATACGCAGCAATAGCAAGCAATATCCTAATGGACTTTACCATGGCAACAGGGGAAAAGGTCTCATCATAGTCAATACCATGAATTTGCTTGAAACCCTTAGCCACCAGTCGCCCTTTGAATGTCTGTACATTCCCATCCATGTCGGTCTTCTTCTTGAAGACCCACTTGCACCCTATGGGTCGTACCCCTTCAGGTGGTTCCACCAAGTTCCAAACTTGGTTTGCATACATGGAGTCCATTTCGGATTTCATAGCCTCAAGTCATTTGTCGGAGTCCGGTCCATTCATAGCCTCTTAGTAGGTTGCTGGTTCATCATCATGATCCATAAGCAACACATTACCTATTTGAGACACGAGAAATCCATATCTCTCAGGCTCAAACCTCGGTCTACCAGATATACGTAGGACTTGTGTTCCCTGAGCAGGTTCTCAAGCTACAACATCTTGTAGTCCTGTCTCAGAATCCAATTCCGGTTCATTCACTACATGTGGTTCTTGAACTTCTTCAAGCTCTACCTTTTCAGTCTTTCTTGATAAGAACTCCTTCTCCAAGAAGACATCAGTCCTTGCGACAAACACTTTGCCCTCAGACGGTAGGTAAAAGTAATACCCTTTCGTTTCCTTAGGATATCCCACCAGATAACATTTATCCGATTTTGGTTCCAGCTTGTCAGGCATTTGACGCGTATGCCTCACAGCCCCAAATTTTAATGAACGACATACTAGGACGCTTCCCAGTCCATATCTCATATGGTGTCTTTAGAACCGTTTTAGTTGGAGCGCGATTCAATGTCATTGCAGCAGTCTCTAAAGCAAAACCCCAAAAGAAAACAGGCAAGTCTGCATGACTCATCATCGAACGTACCATGTCTAACAGAGTACGATTTCTCCTCTCAGACACACCATTATGTTGTGGTGTTCTAGGTGGAGTGAGCTGTGATACAATACCACACTCTTTCAGATGATCACGAAACTCATGACTCAGGTATTCGCCACCTCGATCAGATCGGAGTGCTTTAACCCTTTTACCCAACTGGTTTTCTACTTTATTCTTGAACTCTTTGAACTTTTCAAAGGTCTCGGATTTGCACTTCATAAGATACACATATCCGTATCTACTGAAATCATCAGTAAATGTAACAAAGTAGAAATACCCTCCTCTAGCCATGGAACTCATGGGTCCGCATACATCACTATGTACAACACCCAAGAGATCCTCAGCCCTCTCAGTATATCCAGTGAAAGAAGCTTTAGTCATCTTGCCTAACAAACAAGATTCGCATCGCTCAAATGATTCATAATCAAATGAGTCCAAAAGTCCATCTCTATGGAGCGGAGCTTGGATATGCGCTTCTCGTTGATATGGCCCAAACGACAATGCCAGAGAAAAGTAGGGTTCGAATCATTTGTTCTTAGTCTTTTATTATTATCTACATTACAGATCAGATGGTCCAAGTTCAAAATATAAAGACCATTAAACAATTGGGCTACAGCATAACAAACATCATTCTTAAATATAGAACAACAGTTGTTCTTAATCATAAAAGAAAATCCAATCATGTCCAAACATGAAATAGATATAATGTTTCTAGTTATGGCCGGAACGAAATAACAATTATCAAGTTCTATTACAAGCCCACTGGGCAAAGAAAGACGATAAACCCCTACGGCTACAGCAGCAACTCTTGTTCCATTGCCGACGCGGAGGTCCACCTCCCCTTTACTCAGCAATCTTCTCCTTCCCAGTTCCTGCACATTTGTACAAATGTGAGAACCACATCCGGTATCCAATACTCAAGATGAAGGAGCAGAAAGGTTTATCTCTATAACGTAAACATTTGAAGCGGAAGTCATACCTCCCCTCAATTTCTGCAGACCCTCAATCTATGAAGGACAGTTCCTCCTCCAATGACCAGCCTTGCCACAGTGGTGGCATTTCCCTTCCTTCACCGTGCTTTTCTTTTTCATCAGTGCTGAAGACTTGGGCTCAAGATATGACTTAGGTCCCACCTTCGTCTTCTTGGAACCCTTGGCTTTGCCCTTGCCCTTATGCACCATCAGTATGGGGCTGGCAGGCTTGGCCTTCTTCATGTTGATTTCGGCAGTTCTCAACATGCCTAGGAGTTCAGGCAGTGTCTTGTCTATCTCATTCATGTTGTAGTTCAAGACGAACTGCTCATAACTGTCCGGCAACGATTGCAGGATCAGATCCGTGGCCAACTCTTGACCAAGAGGAAAACCCAGCCTTTCAAGGTTCTCTATATACCCAATCATCTTGAGTACGTGAGTCCCTACTGAGTCTCGAACTCCCATCTTGCACTGAAACAATGCTTTTGTGATGTCGAACCTCTCTTGACGAGCCTGCCCTTGAAATATTTTCTTGAGATGCTCGTCAATCTCCTTGCACCCCATGTTCTCATGTTGCTTCTGAAGCTCAGAGTTCATGGTGGCAAGCATAAGGCATTCGACATCCAAAGCATCGTCAGTATACTTCTTATAAGTATCTTTCTCAGCACGGGAAGAGTTCCCGGTCGGCACCTCGGGGGCTTCTTCTTCCAAGACATAGAGCTTTTGCTCCTGCCTGAGAACAATTCTCAGGTTCCTGTACCAGTCCATGTAGGTTGTCCCACTGAGCTTATCCTTCTCAAGGATGGCTCTCAGAGACAACGTGGAGTGTGAAACACTTGCCATGGAATTCTACAAGAATTTATGCAGAATAAAATCAGTACCAAATTTCAAATACAATTTATTTTAATTTGGACTTCAATTAAAATACTCCCACTATTTTATTCGAAATGATAGCCCTCACTAACAAATCGGAGAGTTCATGCGAGCTACTCTCTTAGTGGACAAGATCCGTATTTCACCAACACTATGAGTCCGCTTTGGCGTTCCTCTCACGATGCGGTTATTTAGGTAGGCAACGCTTGCCAATTGCATCCTCATGCAATTCTGGTATGGTTGGTGAATAACTCCTTATTCGCATCCAACATATGGTGCATGCCAACCCTATGCCTCTAGGAACTCAACCTTTGAGGTCACCTAGTTAAGTATGACCCGATGTCGACAGTGGGATATCACAATTATCCGCTCGCACCCTTACCAAGATAGATTAATGCACCTTGCTTTGGCAAGCCCACACTTCATCGATCGAGGCAGGAAGAGTGTCATCCATCGGAAGGCATCCGAACACTTAATATTAGATGAAGGGATTTTTCAATTATAGGTTAACAATTAACCATGATCAACATTTGATCAATGTACACATCCAAAGAAAAAACAAAATTCTTCTAAAACCACATGCATCCCTTATGTGCACATCCTAACACCATCAACAATTGATAGAAGGAAGGGCTAAATCTGAACATCCGGAAATTTCCAAATCCTCAGATTTACATGCATTGGACAAAGGCAAAGACAACTCAACTTAAAGCAGTAGACAAGCTCATCTCTTTATGTTGGATTCACAATCCAAAACATACTCGAGGGATGGTTACTGCTAAGGAGACAACAATTTCTAACACTTAGAAATTCCCACGAAATCCCAGACGTTCTTGGAGGAGACCAAGACTAAATCTAGACATTTAGAACACTTCTAAATCCCTAGGTTTACACGCACTGGAATAACAAACTTCCAAAACAACGATCATGGCCGAAACCTCCCTCTGATACCACTGTTGGGTTTCTCTATGAGGATAGCACAACGCTTGTGCACGCAGCGGAAAAATAAACATCAAGAAAAACCCAAAGAGATGTGGATCGGGCTATGAACGTTGAATCAAGAAGTTAGCAAAAACTAGGCAAAAATTACCTCAGTGGCGTTGAGTCACAACTCAACGGAGATGCTCCAAATTTCTTCTTCCTGCTAGCGACGAGTTCTACGTGGAATAATGTCCACGTTTCTGCAGAAGTCCACACGAGCGGGAGAACGCCGATCTATCCGTCGCACGGATTATCGGGAAGGAGAAGACCGCACCTTGCTTTCCCACGGACGGCTAGGTCCGCGCTAGGGATTGCAGCGCCAGCGACGATCGCCGGAGAAGAGGGGGTCGACGGAGCGAACACGGCGGCGGCGGAACCCTTCCGTCGGCGGCGGGATTCGGGATCGGCGGAACGATCGCGGAACGGAACTCTTCCGTCGCGGGTTTCGATCTGCTACAGGAGAAAATCGCGAGCGTTTCCCGAAAACCCTAAGGGTTGTATTTATACCAAAGGTATAAATAAACCCAGGAAAATCGCTATCCGCAGACCACCCCGAAATAGGGTTCACAATCGGCGAGTATCAATCGGTGAGAATCGGCGACAATCGGCGAGAATCACTGAGCAGGTTCGGCGAGAATCAATCAACGAGCATCATAATGGATCAGCGAGAATCAGAGTGCAATACTCGACGATTCTCGCCGATCGTCGAGCATGACTTGATGATACACGACGAACTCGTCGATCGTCGAGCCGCGGTCGACGATACATGTCGAAGTCGTCGATCGTCGAGAATCAGCATGTTGCTTCTCGACGATTCTCGTCGATCGGCGAGAATCAAAGAGATGATTCTCGTCGATCGGCGGGAATCAGAAAGATGATTCTCGACGAATGCTATCGACCCTCGGACGACAATCTAACCAGCCTTCCAAGGCAACATTTACCCAACCCGACGATCCTTTAAGGCAACACTTTGCCCACAACCCTATTCAGGTCGGTGATTGGTAACCTTTACCAACACAGTCAATCAACCAACTTCTCCACATCTCTTATGTGCGACCCTGCAGGCTCATATCGCGTTGGCAGTGAGATTACATGTTTGATCACTTCCAGATCATCATGGTAACTCCAACAGGAAGCTCATAAAAAGGGATCGAGGGACCCATGAAAGAGTTGTATGCGGCTAGAGATTCTTCGGTAATACCAATGGGTAGAGAACGAGCAAAGTGCGGTATGTCCGTGTATGGGCCAGACAACACGCTGGTAGGCATGTCCACAATAGTCATCCGCGAACGGGAGGTTGTTGTGCACACGCCCTCAGAGGGAGAAGGCTTGCACAAACGAGGGCAATCATTCAACATGTGGTCAACACCTTGACATAACGAACACCAAATGCAATGCTCAGCATTCATAACAGCAATGACATCGATGGATCGGCGCAAAGTGTCAAGTAGACGGCACTCAGCATCAGGATCCATCGCGAACAAAAATAATTACTGAAAAAGTGCTACACAGCTAAAGTAAAAATAGCACGGATCTTCTATCTAAATCAAAAATCAGAAAAGAGCAAAAAGAAATAAGCAAAATAAAAATTCTAATAACCAAAGCAAATAAGAAAAAAAAATGATATGCACAAATGGAAAAGGGCTTCAATCTATTATCTCCCTCTCCAAAAACTCACACGACTGTGTTCCCCGGCAACTGCGCCAAAAAACTTGATGCTAAAGATCACGACAGTGAACCGGTCACACAAGTAATATAAAATATGCGAGTTTTCCCAAGTATCGATCTCTCAAGGAACACAGTAAGGTGGAGTTAATTTCGAGTAGGACTTGAGATTGAAGTCCTTAGGGTCGGCGGTAATGATGGGGGTTTTGATATTACAGAAACAGAAAAATAAAAGGCTATCAACTACTCCTATGCAACGCCGCTATGCGATGCTTCGCCAGGCGGGATGGAAGACTAGTCGTGCCGCTATACACCGAATCACTAGGCGGATGGGCGAGTAGGCTTGCGGATGAGGTGATGAGAATGGTGGAATGAGGGTCGTGATCACCTCTTCTTTACGCATGCCACTAGCAATTGCAAGTGCGGCAAGGGTGGATGGTGGTGGATGAAATATGGCGCAACTCAAGCAACTTAGGCAGTAAAATGAAATAGGAATCACATAGACATGAAACACATAACATATACAACCACAGTGCACTTCATCAATATAAATAGATTTAAACACCAATATTCAACAAGAAAGCAAGAACAAGTCAAGGGATCGACCGAATCTGAAGTCTTGCTGAGGATTCACGGTTGGAATCGTCGGGTTGTCAATCCGCGTCCAAGCTCGGTTCTCAACTACGTCCGGGGTAGAGAAGGGTTGTCACCACCTTCCAATGGCCCGTCTTCTTTGTGTCACGATAGCGTATGAAAGTTGCAAGCTTCCCTTTGCTTGTTGGCGATGGAGTCAAACCCTACTTGTAACGCCCCCGGTTTTTCTTTGTTTTGTTTGATCTTGGATTGGCGTTACGATGACGTATTTCCGGCCTTTCGCCGTTGTAAAGCATGGTCTTAGCTCTTTAGGTTCCTTGTATAGCTTGGTTGTAGCCTATTAAGAAGATTCCCCAGCTAGTCGGAGTCTGTTTTGGTGACTCGGTTGGGCCTCTTAGGGAATGCTTGTGTTTTGGCTTCGGGAGGTGTTAGCCCGAGTGTGTGATCGTTGGATGTTGTTTTCGACCTCGTCGTTGTTTTCGACCTCGCCGTTGTTTTCGTAGCTTGGGTGTTTAGCTACGGTGCGAGTTTTGGTCGAAGTACAGGATCGTTTGCTTTTGCGTCGTTTCAACGTTTGTTTTGTTAGCTGTAATGCTTGTTGTGCTGTGCATGGCCTGTTGTGGCCGAGCTTGTTAGGCTGGTGCTTGTTTTTTAGCTAAGGAGTTAGCTGTATTTTTTGTGTAAGTTTGGGTGATATGGCCTGGGTCACGGGCATGACCCAGGGCATGTCGTGCTCGGGTAGAGCTCTCGGCTGTGTGGTCGATGATATTTCGGTCGAAGGGTGTTTTTGGTAGGAACACGGCCTGTGACACGGGCGTGTCACTGGGTGTATCCCCCTTCGGTTCGTCGAGCTGCGCTCGAGGGTTGTCGGGCGGTGTTTTTGTGAGTACACGGCAGTGTTATGGGCGTGTCGTATCGGACACAGGTGTGACACGGGGCGTGTCTCTCTGTTCGACGATCGGCGCTCGACGATCGTCAAGCGGTGTTTGAGTTGGTACACGGCCTGTGACACGGGCGTGTCACAGGGCGTGTCCCCTGTTTTGTCGAGCTGAGATCGACGATCGTCGAGTGGGTAGGTGGGTAGATGTGTGAGTACACGCCCCATGACACGAGCGTATCGGGCCGTGTCACGGGCATGTCGGGGGCGTGTTCCGTACTTTTTCTTATGAGAGCATCTTTTGTTGCCGTGAACCGTTTTTCCTTCTCATTTCGCCGTTCCCAAGACTGGAGAGCTTCCAGCGGAAGGGTTTTGAGAGGAGGAGGTGGTTTTTGGCCGGTGTTTACAGGAGGGAGCTCGTTTTTCTCATGCGATAGCGAATTTGGCTTGCTCTCGTCTAGATCTTCCCTTCCATGTAAGTTTTTCTTGATTATAGGGCTGATTCTAGGAGTTAAACTTCCGTTGATTTCTTTTCTTCTTCTCTTAATTGTTGCTTTTGACCCGTAGGTGGCCGATTTTGCCGCCAAGGCCTGTTTCGTGTTGCAATCGCTGCATCTTGGTAGTAAGGCAAGTGGCTCCTTGCACCTGCCATGTTGACCCCTTTTTCCTTCTTACTTTGTTGTACCTTTGGTTCTTAAATTTCAGCCATGTTCAAATTAGGTTGTTTAGGATTTTTTTGGGCTAATCTCTTTTTTTATTCTTTTCGCGGTTTGGTGTCCAATGGGTAGCTAGAGTTAGGGTGAGGCTGCGTTTCGTGGTAGTTTAAGTTTAGTTGCGGTAGCCCCGAGTAGATAGGATGGAAGGGAGGGTTTGAATTAAATTTCCAACTCTCTGTTTTCGCACGGTGAGAGAGTTTACGCTGCGGTTTTAACTAAAATTTACGTTTATCCTAAGTAGAAAGCGTTGACAGCGTTAGTTGAGCCGAACTCACTCAACGCCGTCATCCAGCGTAGGCTTTACGGCTAAGTATTTTTTTTGGCGTCAAGTGAGTGGAGATTACTCAACGTCGCGTCGACTGGGCTCAACGATTCTGTCTTGGATTCGTGTGTTTCCTTAGAATTGTTAGTGTGACTTTTCCCTATTCCCTAGGGGGGGTATTGGGTGTTCGGCTAGTTTTTGCATGCCGACTCTTGGGTTGTGGCAGGTGGTGGAGTTTTGGTGCCTCTAGAGGGGTGGTTTTGTGTGGAGAGCTGTGGCCACCGCCTTTTGCCCCGGTTTGGGTTGGCGTGTGTGGGACCCTAAAGCTGCCACTATTTGACCCCTTAGCCCTTTTTGGATCTGGTTTTGGTTATATATTCAGATTCATGTTTTGACCACTTCCATTAACCCACGTGTTAGGACTGTTAGTTCCTTTCCTATTCTATGGCTTTTTCTTTTGGCATATATGTATATGTCTTGATGCTGTTGCAGGCTCTTTTGTAGGGCATATTGCTTTTGTTGCTCGCACTTGGTGTGCTTTGCTGTGCTTTAGATAGTGCACTTTTCTTACTGTCATGCCCTTTCTTTTGCTTATAGCAGTTTGTTGTCGGGTTGGTAAACCCTTCTTATTTGCTCATAAATCTAATGCTCTATTTACCTTTTTGATTATTTTCTTGCTGAGGTGTTCTTTTCTTGAATGCCTCAGGTCCAGGTTGTAGCCAGTTCAGCGGCTAGTTATTTTGGAGGGGCTTGTTGGTGGCCTCTTGGGTAGCTGAGATAGCTGATCCCCGATTTTGTGAAGTAGTTCTTTACCTTTTTGTATGGACATACATACTCACCAGTGGGTTCGTGTCAGGTTATTGACGCCCACTGGTGGCTTCTTGCGTTGCTGGGTATGAACTTAAACTGCTATTTTTGCCTATTTGTGGTTGTTTACTTGCTTCTGGGAAGGATTTATGCTAGGTTGCATGTTAGATATTTTAAACCCTAAGAGCATTACTATATGTATTTCATGCATAACATATTTATAAAACCAAGACATTATTTTTCCTTAGCATAAAAGATTATCTTTCATATATACTATATTCACTTTAGAGTCGTGCATACCATGAGTCGTCCCTCGGGGACACTTATGCTCATTTAGGGTGTTAACATAATTGAACCTAAGTATTTTCTGCTGCATATATTTATACTTTTAATTGTGTACTAGCTGATCCACCGTGCTGAGGGATACGACCATTCAACATAACTGGTTTTCTTTCATATTAATCAACGATTTTTCCTTAAAATCTAAAGTCTGGAGTTTTGCCTGAGCATGTGCAGTTATCCCCTACACGATGTGGCATCACCGCACGTATTTTATCTTGCTCTGATGCGATGTAATCGTAGAGAAAATGCGGGTTGTGATAGTTGTTATCAGATGGAGGTTGTTTGGCAAATGGTCGGGCAACCTTTCCCTTGTTTGCATTAGTGGTTAACGTCATACCATACACACACCGATATGTCATCAGCACGTCTTGTCTAAAGCACGAACACTACACTCATGAGCATAAAGAAGTATACAGGGCATATTATGTAGTATGGGATGAATAATATGTGTTTGTATATGGATCCACCGTAGGAAACATGCGAGGGTTATGTAGTATGGGTTGCATAACCTCACTACATGAATGCGGCTAGCACGTTTCCTTTTTTCGTTGCATGGGAATGTTATGTAGTATGTGATGCATAACATTTTCATGTGTACGCCGCCCATGGCATGCATTAAGGCCTTTTTAGAATGCATAGCACATCATGCATAGCATAACATTTCATAAGCACAACATGCCAAGCTAAAGATTTGCAAGATGATATATGTACATACATGGTTTTGAGTCAAAAAGAATACAAATACATGCATTCATGGTTTAGGCACATGCGTTAGTATGATGGTGGTGAGCCATCTTAGGTTAAGCATAACATCATCATTGTAAAAACAACTCCCAGAGCAAGTGTTGCAGTTGAGGTTCATATTTAAGTGTGTTTGTCTGTACCGGGTAATTTGGTTCTAGCTATTGGGCTAGGTCTTGTCTAAAGCTTGTGCGATTATAGGATGGCGAGACGTCCTGCAACGAGATCGACTCCCTAATCAGAGGGTGAGTCGTCAGGAGCGCAGAGCGAGGCGTTGATAGAAAGCCTGCAATAGTGTAATGAGGCATTATCGAGACAGGTAGTGGATATGCAGGCTCAGATTCAGTCTTTCGTAGCAGGGGTGGCGGGACAAACTCCAAGGGTTCAGGACCCTGCTGTGGGGGTAGCTGTTCCTGCCCCTACTGCTCCTCCCGTGCCTTTGGTTGTGGTGCCCCCGGAGATGGCGTTCATATCCCAGTTTCAGCGGCTTAGGCCCCCTACTTATGATGGGCAAGCAGATTTCATGATTTTGGATGACTGGTTGATTACCATTGAGGAGATGTTCTCTTACTCAGGGATTGCGGATGATTAGAGAGTGATGCTCGCTGCCTACCAGCTCAAGGGCTTAGCAAAGAATTGGTGGCTGAGGGAGAAAGAAAGCTTGGTGTCAGGATGCTCTTGGGAGTCATTTAAGGTGATGTTGTTGAGTAAGTTTCTGCCTTCAGTCGAGAGGGACCGGCTGATGAATGACTTCCTTCATTTAAAGCAGAGGAAACTCACAGTTAGTGAGTATGATATTGAGTTTAGTAAGTTGAGTCGGTTTGCTCCTGGTCTGGTGAGTGTTGAAGCAGACCGAGTTAAGCGATTTCTAGGTGGGCTTAGAAGCGACATTCAACAGTTAGCGAATGGCTACGGAGCAGTCAGTTATGCCAGCATGGTTGAAGCTGCCTTGAGATTTGAGGCCATTGAGAATGCCAAGAATAGAGGCCAGCAGTTGAGGAAGGATAAGCGGAAGTCCGGTGTAGGGAAGAGCCCTCAGGAACCGAATGCTGTCTCAAGAAAGAAGAATAAAGAGTTTTGTAATTTCTGTGGCCGACCAGGCCACCCCTTTGAGAAGTGTTTCAAAAGGTTGGGAGCGCAGAAGAAGGAACAGGTGCACGTGATTCAGGGTGCTCCCAGAGGAGACTTGGTATATGCCTTGTGTGGAAGGAAGGGGCATGATATTGCCCGTTGCTGGCTAAAAGATAAAGTCTGTTTTCAGTGTGGGCAGAAGGGTCATCTCAAGATAAAGTGCCCACAGTTCCAGCCTATTCTGCAGCCAGTTCCCCTCCAGGCTTTGCCATCGCCTCAGCAAATGGATAAAGGAAAGGGGAAGCTGAATGTGCTTTCGGCAAACGAAGCGCAGACTTCGACCCAGGTTATCTCAGGTTCGACTCCTCCCCTGTCGTTTCGTTATGTTCCCTTTTGGTTGTAGTTCTTGTTTTAGCGTTTGTTGCCTTAGATGCGTCTGCAATTTGTAGGACGATTTAAGGTAAAGAACCGCTGGGCGCGCGTTCTCTTCGACTCTGGCGCTACCCACTCGTTTGTGGCTAGAACCTTCGTGGAGCGGTTCAGTTTTGGCCTAGATCATGTTGGTGGTGCCTTTTGTGTTAAGTTCCCCTCCGGTGACTCTGTGGTTACAGACCTGGGTGTCCTTGATTGTCCAATTTTGTTGCGGGATTTTCTAGCCAAGGCAGATCTGAAGGTGATTGACCTGGAGGACTTCGATATTATCTTGGGCATGGACTGGTTGTCAAGGTACGATGCAGTTATCCAGTGCAAGGGTAAGCGCTTGGACTTCGTCAAAGACAACGATCAGCCAGGGAGTGTTTATGGGTATTCTCTCCAGGAGTCTCCAGTCATTTCTGCGGTGCGTGCTCGGAAGTTGCTTGATTCTGGCTGATTTTCCTGTGTGGTCTCTCTGGTAGGGATAGTTGTTAGTGTGCCGCATTTGGAAGAGATTCTTGTGGTATGTGACTTCTCTGATGTGTTTCCTGACGATCTTCCCGGTCTTCCACACGATTGAGATCTCGAGTTTGTTATATATTTGGAGCCAGACACGCGTCCGATTGCAAAGGCGCTATACCGGATGGCCCCGCGAGAGCTGGAAGAGTTGCGAATCAAGCTGGATGAGATGTTGGCAAAAAGGTTTCATAAGGCTGCGTTCTTCGCCTTGGGGTGCACCAGTGCTGTTCTTCAAAAAGAAAGATGGGTCGATGAGGCTATGCATCGACTATAGAGAGCTGAACAAGGTTACTATTAAGAACAAGTACCCTATGCCTCAGATTGATGATTTATTTGACCAACTGCGTGGTAGTGCCGTGTTTTCCAAGATTGATCTTCGTTCAGGCTACCACCAGTTGAGGATTCGGGAGTCAGATGTTCCGCGGACGGCGTTCCGCTCTCGTCACGTGCATTTTGAGTTTTTGGTTATGTCATTTGGTTTCACTAATGCGCCCTCAGCTTTTATGGATTTGATGAACAGAGTTTTCATAGACTTTCTAGATAAGTTTGTGATTGTCTTTATAGACAATGTTTTGGTGTACTCTAAAGATGCGGAGGAGCATGATCGACATTTGCGTCTGGTCTTGGCGACTCTGAGAGACCATAAGCTATACGCTAAGTTGAGCAAATGCGAATTTTGGTTGCCTCAAGTTTCTTTTCTGGGCCACGTGGTTAATAAGGAGGGAATATCGGTGGACCCAGAAAAGATCGCTGCTGTTATGGAATGGGCAAGGCCTGTTACTCCCAAAGAGATCAGAAGCTTCTTGGGCTTAGCTGGATATTATAGAAGATTTATAGAGGGATTCTCTACCTTGTCTGCGCCGTTGACCAAGTTGATGCAGAAGAATGCATCCTTCATATGGGATGGCGAGTGTGAGGAGGCTTTTGAGGAACTAAAAAGAAGGTTATGTTCAGCTACAATTTTGTCTTTGCCTACTGAAGGTAGTGAGTACGATATTTATGTGGATGCGTCGCATGTCGGACTTGGCTGCGTACTGATGCAGGGCGGGAAGGTGATTGCGTACAGGTCGAGGCAGCTAAAGACTCACGAGAGGAATTACACTACGCATGACCTGGAGTTTGCAGTTGTGATCTATGCGCTGAAATTGTGGAGGCATTTGCTGTATGGTGCTCAGTGCAAGATTTTTACTGATCACAAGAGTTTAAAGTATGTCTTCACCCAGAAAGAATTGAATCTACGCCAGCAACGATGGTTGGAGTATGTGGCCGACTATGATGTTGAAATCCAGTACCATCCGGGCAAAGAAAATGTGGTGGTCGATGCCCTGAGTCGGAAGTCAGAGAAGATTTTCAATCTCTCCGCCGAGCGTCTAGTGGAAGAGTTCCTTTTGATGGACATTTCTGTGGGAAGCTGCGATTCGCAGGGTAGCTTGGCAGTGGAAAAACCTTCGTGGATTGCGCTTACGAGACTACATCAGAAGGATGATCTCGATCTTCTGTATTTGTATCTTCGAGCTGAAAAAGGTGAATTGCCAGATTTCTCTATAGATGATGCGGGTACCTTGAAGTATCGTGGCAGGTTTTGCATCCCCGCAGTTGGAGATATCCGGGACATGGTGTGCAGAGAAGCCCACGGATCTAGTGTTGCCTACCATCCAGGGTCTACCAAGATGTATCATGATTTAAAGCAGATTGTCTGGTGGTATGGGATGAAGAGGGACATAGCTAGATTTGTTTCTGAGTGTTACACTTGCAGGCGTGTAAAAGCCGACCATGGGAGGCCTGGTGTCAAGCTGACTCCCTTGGAGATTCCGACATGGAAGTGGGAAAGTATCTCAATGGATTTCATTACAGGCTTACCGAGATCTCCTAAGGGGCATGATTCAGTTTGGGTGATTGTAGACAGATTGACGAAGTGTGCTCACTTCGTACCATTTAAGATCGCTTATCCGATGAGGAAGATAGCCGAGCTGTATCTGGAAGAGGTTATCAGATTGCATGGTGTACCCGTGAGTATCATATCGGATCGAGACTCCAGGTTCACGTCTCGTTTTTGGAAGAGCCTTCAAGAGGGGTTGGGTACAGATTTGAGATATTCTGGACCCCGGAGGAGCGTGGGATGAGCGCTTTCGGCTTATGGAATTTGCGTATAACAACAGTTATCAAGAAAGCTTGTAAATGGCTAATCTTGAAGCTTTGTATGGGAGGCGCTGCAGGACTCCCTTGTTTTGGGCTGAGGTTGGCGAGAGACCTTTGTTTGGTCCAGAAGCACTCGAGGAGATGGAAACCGCTGTGAAGCTTATTCGGGAAAAGCTTCGGTTAGCCCAGGAGAGATATGAGAAGAACACCAACCGGCATAGATCGGACTTGGAATTTGTGGTGGGGGACTCAGTGTTCTTGAAGGTCTCCCCGTTGATCGGAGTCAAACAGTTTGGCAAGAACAGGAAGTTGGACCCGAGGTACGTGGGGTCGTTTCTGATTGTTGAGCGGATTGGGTTATCAGCTTATAGGCTGGCTTTGCCCCCAAATTTCCCTGGCATGCATGATGTCTTCCACGTCAGTCAGCTGCGGAAATGTGTGCTGAATGGCAGGCAGGTTTTGGATTATGTGCCTCAGTTGGAGCCGAATCTTTCTTATGTGGAGGTGCCTGTCCGCATTCTAGATTATCAGGTTCATGCGTTGCGGAAGAAGAATATTCCTATGGTTAAAGTTTTATGGAGGAATCAGGATGTAGAAAGCGCGACTTGGGAATTGGAGTCGGCTATGAGGGAGGCTCACCCTCATCTGTTTCCCTGATCATGTGCCTGGTATGTTTTGTGTTTTTTTTATATATAGCCCCTTCTTGGCTATTTCTCTCTCCTTCTTTATAGGAGTGTTGTGAGTAAAGTTTCGAGGCGAAACTTTCTTTTAGGGGGGGTGGCTGTAACGCCTCCGGTTTTTCTTTGTTTTGTTTGATCTTGGATTGGCGTTACGATGACGCATTTCCGGCCTTTCGCCGTTGTAGAGCATGGTCCTAGCTCTTTAGGTTCCTTGTATAGCCTGGTTGTAGCCTGTTAGCAAGATTCCCCAGCTAGCCGGAGTCTGTTTTGGTGACTCAGTTGGGCCTCTTAGGGAATGCTTGTGTTATGGCTTCGGGAGGTGTTAGCCCGAGTGTACGATCGTCGGATGTTGTTTATGACCTCACCGTTGTTTTCGTAGCTTGGGTGTTTAACTACGGTTCGAGTTTTGGTCGAAGTCCGGGATCATTTGCTTTCGCATCGTTTCGATGTTTGTTTTGTTAGCTGTAATGCTTGTTGTGCTGTGCAAGACCTGTTGTGGTCGAGCTTTTTAGGCTGGTGCTTGTTTTTTTAGCTAAGGAGTTAGCTGTATTTTCTTTGTGTAAGTTTGGGTGACACGGCCTGGGTCACGGGCGTTACCCAGGGCGTGTCGTGCTCGGGTAGAGCTCTTTGCTGTGTGGTCGATGATATTTCGGTCGACGGGTGTTTTTGGTAGGAACACGGCCTGTGACACGGTCGTGTCACAGGGCGTGTCCCCCTTCGGTTCTTCGAGCTGCGCTCGAGGGTCGTCGGGCGTTGTTTTTGTGAGTACACGACAGTGTCACGGGCGTGTCATATCGGACACGGGCGTGACACGGGGTGTGTGAAAGTGCAGGTTAGATCTGATATACTCTAGAGGGGGGTGAATAGAGTATGGTGCTTACTAAAAACTTTTAAAACTATTGTTGTATACCTAATTGAACAGGGAAGCAAATAACATGAAGTAAACACAACAACTAACTAAACACAGATCAAGCACAGACCACAGCCAGAAAACAAAAGAAAATAAGCAACCAGAAGACACAAGGAGCAATAGTGGTTCCCCAATCAATCTGGGTACATCCACTCTTCTACCACCCTAGGTAGGAATCCACTGCAGGATGAGTTGATCAGGTGTCCTGGGCACCAATGGGTTTTGATCAGGTCCACAAAAACCAAACCCTCAAGTCTTTTGGAAGGAGACTTGCAACCAGAATAATTTTGAAGGGATTTAAAACCCTGTACATGAATTAGAGAGAGGGTGAAAGTGTCTTCTCTGTCAACAGTCAGAGAGAAGACTTGTGGATTGATGTAGCATATCTTGCTCCCCCTGAGATCTTGAATTGGTCAGGAATGCTGGAGCAATGCTTCATGGTGATAGGCCTTCAATGACCTAGAATGCTTGGACCAGAACTGCTTCCGGAACTTCTTTTGACTGATAAAGTTCTATTGTCCTTTGAAGTTGTCCTGAAAATAGAAAGAAGAAGACACTTGATAGAAATTGGTTGTTCTTCTTATTCTTCAAAAGTTCTCTGGTCAAGGCTGATTGCAGTCAAGAACTTTAGATTTGAGAATGTTTTGTTCTTCTGCAACTTCAGAGTGTCTGTCATATTGTTTTTCTGTACTGTGATTCTTGAACTCTATCACTGCTTGATTCTATTCTCTTACTGTGTCGCTTGTGTCTATGACTGACTGAGGAATCTTCAAACTTTTGAATGTCGAGCAGTAATTACAGTCGGCCTTGGAAAGAATCAGCAATCAATGACTTTCCTAACTGTCCCATGGAAAAAAGGCATGTAACCGTCCATAGTCAATGCACGTTCTAACGGTAACATTCCGAGAAGCTCTGGCATTAAATGTTCAGGAATTAGCGCCAAGAAACGGGACGGGAGCCTTGAAGAAAACCTAATCTGGATTCGTCGAACAAGAACACAATTCGTCGAGCTGAACTTTTGTTCGTCGAGCTGAGCTTGAGAGAGTTCGTCGAGCAGAGCTTGAGAGAGTTCGTCGAGCTGAGCTTGAGAGAGTTCGTCGACCAGACAATCTTCATTCATCTAACAGACATTCTTCATTCGTCGAGCTGAGAATCGAATTCGTCGACCTGAGAAAAGTTCTGAACTTAGACAAAATACTCTGCATCTACTGAAATGTTGTGTCGACATAAATTGGTGTCGACAGATTGATCTTAGTGTTGACACAAATTCTCTGGTGTGGACATAAGCTGGTGTCGACTGAAATCCTGGTGTCGACATAAGCGGGTGTCGACTGAAATCCTGGTGTCGACACTAGTTGACTGGTGTTGACACAAACCCTTAGTGTCAACACAGATTCTCTGAGTCCAGAAATCGTCGAGTAGAGATTATCATTCGTCGACTGAGCACTTTATATAAGTTGCAATTAAGAACCCAGCACAAACAGCACGAATGTCCACTAATAAACCAAATAGGAATGTAGTACACACACAAGTACTGGCCTTAAGGCCTTATAAAATTGATTACTTGATATTACATGATTTACAAACCACGGCACGCAGGCCAGTCATACATAAATAAAAGCAGTAAACACTCCAATTATGCCTTCGAGGGCCGGCTGAGCAATTTGTGCTTTAGCCCGCTATTGACTGCTTGGTCCAGCAGCACCTGCAAGCAACAAAACCACCGCACTGTGGCAAACAAAGGCAACAGTCAGCAATGCTGACCAAATTATAACGATCTCGCCCCCAACTCGGGGCGTCGATGCTCCTTCCCAGCATTTTTATTAGCATAACCAAGCAGTATATAAATTCATTGCATCACAGGCATTGGCATGCATGGCCACGCGCCCCGTGCTCTCAGGGCACATACTCGGTGATCGCAGTCTAAGCCGCAGACTCACCACCATTTCCAGGACGACAATATCGCGTGAGCAATTTGGTCTTTTAGGCAGATGTTACGACACTTTAATGTCATCAACAGCTTATGTCATGACACTTTAATATCATCGACAACAAGACCCGGCCTCTATGCCCTCGGTATAAAGAAGGAATGGTTCCACTCAACTCGTTGCTCACTTGCCATGACATTTTAATATCATCGGCACGAGTTAAGTTTCCATGAATCCCGTGAATCGAACGTACAATATTACATAACCAGTTATGTACAAGTTGGCTCCTAGTCCCACAAGTTGGCAAGATCACGCATCTGCCCAGTTTTCCGGGTGCACCTTTGGGTTAATCCCCAAGGCTCCCTCTTGCAATCTACCACGTAAAAAACCCGAAAAACAACCAATCGCACGGAGTCTTCTCCAGCATTTATGCAATGCAACATCACCGATCCAGACCAACATGTCCGGGTAGGCTTCACACATCATGCCTATGTTTGTTCTCGAATACGGACTCTACACAACGGGGACTATTCATGTCTACCCGTAGGAACGCCTCAAACTCACCGCAAACTCGCGAGAGCGGGCTTCCTATGCAAAAGAAGAAGAGCTTTACATGCTCAAGAAGAGAATCGTTACCCTAGCATTCTTCCTTGTTGCCATGGAAAAGTAAGCAGATGAAAAGCACCGCACTCTCTTGGCCTCCGTAGATCCGAAGTCGACTCGCGATTTGGAGCTTCGAAGCTCCTCCAATGGCCAGATATAGCTTCTTATTCCTCCTTTGCTCTCACCTCTCTCTCTTGACTTAGAAAGAGAACCACTCAAGTAAAAGTGAGTGTTTCAAAGGCCCAATCCCGGGTATATCCCAGTCGGAACAACCCCCAACCGTCGGATCCCAAAATAAGGAAACGAATGGCTACAATTCGTAGCTGAAAAGTAAAACCTGGGCCGAACACGGCCTGGCACACGCCCATGTCCAGGGCCGTGTCCCTCATTCGCCGTCAAAATCGATGCGCCTGGAACAACACACGGGCATCCGACATGCCCGTGTATGACCCGACATGCCCGTGTTCCAACTGACACGGTCGTGTGGTCGGTCGTGTGCCTCCAACGACACAGCCCCGAAAACAACCCGAGACTCACACGGGTATTGGACACGCCCGTATCCTAGCCCGTGTCTACTCAAACACGCCTGGGCGCCAGGCCGTGTTCACTGTCTCGACACTTCGTCGAGTGAAGTTCGTCGACTGCCTGACACGGCCTTGGACACGCCCGTGTCCTAGGCTGTGTGCCTTGTCTCGACACTTCGTCGAGCGAAATTCGTTAACTCCCCGGGCCGATCATCGACACGGGCTCGAGACGCCCTGAGACACGCCCATGTCTCAGGACGTGTTCTCTGCTCGACGATCGTCGACTCCAAAATCGTCGACCTCACAGCCAAGTCGTCGACTCAAGCCTGACACGCCCTGGGACACGCCTTTGTCCCAGGCCGTGTGCCTCCTGCCAGATTCCAACTCTGGCCCAAAATGTCTCCCGTCGCTCTTTTGAGTTTCGGGGTGTTACAACTCTCCCCCTCTTAAAAGAATTTCGTCCACGAAATTATATAAAGGAAAGGCAAGTACCAAAATTAAATTTGTACCTGAGCGGAACAACTCCGGATATTCATCAAGCATAGTCTGCTCTCGCTCCCAAGAGAGCTCCTCACGACCGCAATTGCGTAGCCGCTAGACCTCTGAGTCCTCAATCTGCACGGGTTTGACCTTTGTCGTCAACCCACTATCCACCGACACTTGATCAACCGCGATCACTTGCGAAGGCTCTTGCACCGCCTTTCGTAGCACCGATATATGGAATACATCATTTAAACCACTAAGCTCCACTGAAATCTTCAACCGATAGGCTGCTTCACAAACCCGCTCCAAAACTTCAAACGGCCCAAGGTACCTCGGGCTTAGCTTTTTCAATCGCCGCACCCGCGAGACACCCTTGAACGGCTTGATCTTTAAGTACACATAGTCGCCCACAGCGAACTACACGTTCCTGTGCTTGGCATTATAGTACTTCGCTTGCCGGTCTTGAGCGAAAAGCAACCTCTCCCGAATGGTACGAAACAAAGACGTAGCATCTTCCACCTCTTGGCGCGTGTACAACTTTGACTCACCTGTTTCTAACCAAGACAACGTCATGCGATATTTTCTACCATATAGGGCCTCGAAGGGCGCCATTTGAATACTCGTTTGGTATCTATTGTTGTACGCAAACTCCAACAAATAAAGATGGTCTTCCCATTACTTTCAAAAGTCCAAGACACACATGCGAAGCATGTCTTCCATAGTTCTATTGACCCTCTCGGTGTGCCCATCTGTTTGCGGATGGAAGGCTGTGCTGAATTTCAACTTTGTTCCCAACATTTGCTGCACTAGCCTCCAATCATTGGATGTGAACCGCCCATCTCGGTCACTCACGATGCTGCGGGGCACACCATGAAGCCGTATAATGTTATCCATATACAGTTTTGCCAACTTCTCCACCGGATAATCCTTCCTATGCGGAATGAAATGCGACACCTTCATTAGCCGATCTACGACCACCCAAATGGCGTCGTTCCCCTTTTGCGACCTTGGCAAACCGTGCACAAAGTCCATAGAGATGTCGTCGAATTTCCACTCCAGAATAGGCATGGACTTAAGAAATCCTCCCGGCTTTTGGCATTCCGCCTTCACCAAGGCGCAAGTTTGGCACTTCGCCACGTAGAGCACCACATCTTTCTTCAAACCCGAACACCAAAACAGTTTCTTGACATCGCGGTACATCTTCGTGCTCCCCGGGTGAATTGAGTACTTAGTATGGTGTGCCTCGTACAACAATTCCACCCGCAAATTTCCCACACTTGGGACGCACAGACGACCCTCTTTCCAAATGATGTAGGCCACTACCGCGGACACTAGACGGGTTAAGGGAAAGAAACGAACGCCACGCTCAACCCACAATCTCTCACGCACTAGATTCAATCGCAGCGCACTCGCAAGCGTGTTATCACAGTTCACCAACGTACGGTAGCCACTCCGCGGGAAGGTCGAGCGAACGGCGATAGGCCGACGTTCTCCCAAGCTAAAAGGACCAATATTGGGTCCGACCGAGCGAAGGTTGTACCAAAAGAGTTCTACCCAAAGTGCGATCGAAAAATGATAGATCTCTCCCAACAAAAAATACGGGGTTCGCCAAACCCTTTTCGGAAATAACGCGGTTAAGATCGATGCAAAATCCAAAGGAAAACCCACGAAGAATCTAACGATTCAAATCCAACGCAAAAATTATTCCGTCCACTAGAACATCTAAAGGGAAGCACACGTGAGTGGAGAGGATCGTTACCCAAGTCAGAATAGATGATTCCGACTACCTTTGAAGGGCCGCTCTTCCGCGGATCCACCGGAGTCGCGCCGGATGGAGAGATAGATCGTCCGCCTTGGCCGCGGCATGCCAAAGTTCAGATTTTCGCCGTAGAAGGAATCCTTTCCGGTCAAGCTTCACGTGGAGGGGGCTGCCGGTTCTCTTCAAAGGGGCTGCTCGGTGGAGAAGGTAGGGGGGCTGGCCGGCTATGGAAGGAGGAGGCCGGGTTGATGTGGGTGTGTGGTGGTGGTGGCTTGGATGAGGGAGATGGGGGTGCTGGCCGAAGTTTCTAGAGGGAGAGTGGAAGAGGAAGGTGGCGGCTTGTGGAAGAAGGGAAGCAAAAGAGTGCTGGCCGAAATTTTTAGAGAGAGAGAGAGAGGGAGTGGCGGTGGCGGCTAGGAGTTGTAGAGAGAGAGGGAGAGAGACTTAGATAGGAAAGATTTAGGGTTTTCTCTTATCATTCAACTTAAGTTAAAACAAAGTATACATGCCTATATATAGGCTTACCAACAAGTCTTGGCTATATGTAGCCCATAATAAAATAATAAAAATAACACACAATATTGCTACATGCAGCCCACAATAAAATATCCCAAATAGCATACTAATAATAAGATAAAGTTAACTATATATTTGTCTTGCGCCGAGGGCGGAAATTGTAGTGCCGCTCCATACGAACACCACGACGACGCGAGTCCTTTGTTGGAGACGAAGGAGGGTCTTCCGTTAGCGTGTCGTCATCAACAACTTGGGGGCCGCCGTCCACATGGGCGCCGTCGTCGCCACCAATCCTCCCCCACTTGAAAGGACTCATCACCGATGAGTTGTCTTGAAGATACCGTCGGAGAAGAACACCATCCAAGAGAGCCACTTCCGCTTCCGGGAGCCAAGAGTCATCAGAGGCGGGGCGATCATGCCAGTGGATCAAGTTGCGGCGCACATCGCCATCAGTAGTGGGAAACACGTCATCCTGGAGAATCCTGTCTGGCAAAAAGGCGGTCCTGGCAAACCTGGGAAAAGCATTAGGCAGCAAAGGGGGAAAATCTATATCATCAACATGTAGCGTACCTCCGTTGGAGACCGACGGAGAGAGCGAGCCCTTACCCCCCTCAACCCCATACCCATGAGAATCTGTAGTGGAACTAAACGGACAGGAAGATAGTTCTAGTGGCGGAGCAATATATGGCGTTAAATCTCGAAACATTAAAAACAGGGAAATACCCCAATCAGTTGGCAGTTCCAAAAGAAAAGCATTGTCTCCTAACCGTTTTAAAATCCTAAAAGGTCCAGCTCGCCGATCCGCTAACTTTTTTAAGGTGCCCGTAGGCAACCGTTCAGGGATGAGACGTACCATGACTAAATCGCCCACTTTCAAGGGAGACACTCTCTTATGTGCGTTGGCATGAACTTGATAAGACGCGTATTGAGTGGTAAGCGTTTCATTTATGCGTTGGTGAAGATCATGGATGTGAGAGGCAAAGTCCTGTGCAAATTGACTTGACTTAAACGATGGCGGTAACGGAAGCAAGTCAAGGGGCACGAGAGCTTTATAACCGTGCACGATCTCATTCGGGGACAAACCCGTGGACCTATTTTTGGAATTATTATATGCCAACTGAGCATGAGGGAGGATAAGGTCCATGTACCCTTGTGGTCTCCCACAAGGCATCGAAGCAAACTACCTAAACTTCTGTTCACAACTTCTGTTTGACCATCCGTCTGCGGATGGTACGCGGAAGAGAATAGAAGTTTGGTGCCCATAATCCTCCACAGGGTCTTCCAAAAATAACTAGTAAATTTCACATCCCTATCAGTAACTATAGACTTCGGAACTCCTCGATGGCCTACCACCTCTTTAAAATATAATTGTGCGACGTGTGACGCGTCGTTGGTTTTATTGCACGCGATAAAATAAGCCATTTTAGAGAATCGATCTACAACAACTAAGATAGAGTCGTGACGTCGAAATGTGATTGGGAGGCCGAGAATGAAGTCCATGCTAATGTCTTCCCAAGGAATAGACGGAATCGGAAGAGGGGTATAAAGCCCCGCGTTAGTTTTGTTCCCCTTAGCCAGTTGGCACGCTCGGCAACTACCCACGATCTTACTAACCATGGCCTTAAGACCGGGCCAATAAAACTTGTCTTCAACTAACGTGATCGTCTTGTCACGACCAAAGTGTCCCTCTAACCCTCCACCATGCAATTCCCACACTATGAAGTGGCGTAGGGAGGAACGGGGGATGCAAAGCTTCGAATGGTTAAATAAGTAGCCGTCCCGAATGTAAAAAGAAGTAATGGTTGTCGGCGAGTCATCTTGGGTGGCGAAATAGATATCCTTAAAATCTGGGCAGTGGACGTACTCGTCCTTAATCCTATCGAAGCCAATCACCTTTACTTCTAGCGTGGAGAGCAATAACGAAACACGACTAAGGGCGTCGGCTACGCGGTTGAGAGTCCCCTTGAGGTGTTTGATAATGAAAGTATACTCCTGTAGATAGGAGACCCATTTGGCATGTCTAGGACTAACCTTAGTTTGAGAGTTAAGAAACCTTAGCGCTTCATGATCGGATAAGATGACAAACTCCTTAGGAAGTAAATAATGCCGCCAATGTTGGAGGCAACGAATAACCGCGTAAAACTCCCGATCATAATTGGAATAATTTAATTTTGGACCTGCTAGTTTCTCACTGAAATACCCCACAGGGTGGCCTTCCTGACTCAACACTCCACCAATTCCCACTCCAGAAGCATCACATGACAACTCGAAAACCTTGGTAAAATCCGGTAGTCGCAAAAGGGGGGCTTCCGACATGCGCGATTTAATTAATTGGAACGCCGCAGCGGCTGAGTTCGTCCATGTAAATGCACCTTTTTTTCATGCACTCGGTAATAGGTGCCATAATGCTACTAAAATCCTTAATAAATCGCCGATAAAATGTAGCGAGCCCGTGAAAACTCCTAACATCCCGAATGTTGGCGGGCTCGGGCCAATCTCTAATGGCTTGCACTTTCCTGGGGTCTACGTGGATCCCCTCCGAACTCACAATATAACCGAGGAACTCAACCGATGTCACATGGAAGGTACACTTCTTAATGTTCACGAATAATTTTTCCGATCTCAGCGTGGTAAGGATGGTTCTTAAATATGACTCATGATCAATCGTGGAGGTGCTAAATACCAAGATATCGTCAAAATATACCACGATGAATTTTCCCATATAGGGTTGGAAGACGTGGGTCATCATCCTCGAAAACGTGCTCGGCGCATTGGAAAGTCCAAACGGCATAACTAACCACTCGTAGAGCCCTTCCTTAGACTTAAAGGCGGTTTTCCACTCGTCACCTTCCCTAATTCGGATCTGATGGTAGCCACTCCTAAGATCCAATTTTGAAAAAATCGTGGCACCGGCTAACATGTCCAATAAATCATCCAAGCGAGGGATGGGAAAGCGATATTTAATAGAGATTTTATTAATAGCTCTACTATCCACACACATCCTCCAAGAGCCGTCCTTCTTGGGGGCAAGTAAGGCGGGCACGGCACCCGGGCTCTTGCTGTGGCAGATAAAGCCCTTTTGCAATAAATCCGAGATCTGGGTTTGCAACTCTAAGTGCGCGGAGGGGTTTAGACGATAATGCGGGAGGTTGGGCAATGAAGAGCCCGGAATGAAATCAATGGCATGTTGGATTTCCCGCAACGGGGGTTATTCAGCCGGTAGCTCTTCCGGGTACACATCCACAAACTCTTCTAGGAGTTTTTTCAACGCCGACGGCAAGTTCTCAAAAGGGGCTGCGTCTTCCTTAACTTGTAGGCACACTAAGGCATAGAGGACCCCATCTACAAGGGTAGTACGCTTTAATTCTTTCCTCCCTATCAGGCTCAACGTCTTCTTCTCGACCGGGACGACCGTATCCTTCGAGGGGGCCGAAGGATCTTTCGGCGGGGCGGGTTTTAAGAGGATGGTTCGGCCATTAAATTTAAACTCGTAAGTGTTGGCCCGACCAAAGTGGGTGACGTCATGATCGTACAACCAAGGGCGACCCAACAAGACGTGGCACGCATCCATAGGGATGACGTCACACCAAATCTGCTCAGAATAAGCTTTGATGGTAAGGGGTACCAAGCATCGCTTCGTCACAGGGAGGGACGACTTGTCTACCCATGCCACTTTATAAGGGTGAGGGTGTGGCTCGGCAACAAGAGACATTCGTCTCACCGCGGCTTCAGAAATTACGTTCATGCAACTACCGCTATCGATGATCAACCTACACCATTTTTCACCACTCTTAAAATTCAACGTGAAAATGTTCGTCCTATTTCAATCATCTAACGCTCGAGGGGTCGCCAGGATACACCTCATAACCATCATACGGGGGTCATCCTCCATATCACTAGGCACTCCGTCCGACTCGGTCTCTTCGCCCGCCTCGTAAGTTATGTCGTCAGCCCCACCGGCGGAATCTAACAGGGCTAATGGTCTGGGTATAGTAGGACAATCTCTAGCATAGTGCCCTTGGACCCCGCAAGCGTAACAGGTGACATTCGTTCTGTTGACCCGACCCACCGGGACTCTCTCACCAGAGGGGTTTCTATCATTCCTAGCCGTTACGACTATGGAGGTCGAGTCGGGGGACTGATACTTTCCTTTAGCCTTATAGGTGGCGGTGGGAGGCGGCCCTAAAATGGACTTCCCATTTTGGAACGAGCGAGACTTGCCCTTAAGCGCGTTGTGCTGCTCAATATCTAAGGCAGTGTTGAAAGTGGTGTGCAAATCGGTGTGACCATGACGCAGAAGCTTTCCTTGAATGTCGGGGTTTAGTCCCTTACGGAACCTGGAGAGGGTGACCTCGGGCATCTCTCTCACGTCACACCTAACCATCATGTCCTTCAGCAAACTCATATACTCAGACACCGACCTAGTCCCTTGCTTAAGGGTGGCTAAATCATCGAACATTTGTGTCCGATGGTAAGTAGGGACGTACTGTTCCGTTAGCCTAGCCTTCATTGCATCCCAGCCTATGGGCAACGCTCCGTTCTCGACCCTCATACGCCGCTCCTCATTCAGCCAAAATATCTTAGCGCGCCCTAGCAACTTCATTCTCGCTACTCGCACCATATCCGCGTCGTTCAGGGTATACCACTCGAAATAACATTCGATCTCCATGATCCAGTCCTGGAAGACTTGGGGATCTCCTAAACCATCGTACGATGGTGGCTTGACTCGGACAGCCCGAGTAAGGTCAAACTCGTACGGTGCTCGTGGGGCGTTCTCATTAGGAGGGTGGGGGTAAGGGTTGTGATGCTCACCCACCCGTGGGTGAGCGGGTTGATTACGGGGTGCCCCGTGTGGTAACCCCAATCCGTGAAGTGCTCCCCTAATGGCCGTCAACTGCTCCGTGAAATCCTGACGGAGCTCCTCAATCTCTGTGAGGGGACGACCCTCACCCCGGTCATCATCCATATTAGACGACGAAGGAGGATATTCCGTACCGAGCCTAGTACGCATGCAAATGGAAGACAACAGGTTCAGACAGACCAAAGAAGGAATTAATCCCGCTTAATGCCTATAGGAAAATAAAATTTTTTTTGATTTTCTTGCAGAAAATAAAAAGAGGATTATTAAAAAATTTATTTTGATTTTTTTTGGCTGAAAATTAAGAAAACTACGCCGCTATTGGCAGACCAAAGATAATTTTTTTTGAGATTTTTTTGTGACAACTAACGCGCAAACACAAGTGCAGGTTAACGTGCTAAAAGAGGGGAGGGTGCCAATTAAAAAATTGACAAGAACCTCGCTTTGATACCAAAATTTGATGAAGGCCACTACCGCGGACACTAGACGGGTTAAGGGAAAGAAACGAACGCCACTCTCAACCCACAATCTCTCACGCACTAGATTCAATCGCAGCGCACTCGCAAGCGTGTTATCACAGTTCACCAACGTACGGTAGCCACTCCGCGGGAAGGTCGAGCGAACGGCGATAGGCCGACGTTCTCCCAAGCTAAAAGGACCAATATTGGGTCCGACCGAGCGAAGGTTGTACCAAAAGAGTCTTACCCAAAGTGCGATCGAAAAATGGTAGATCTCTCCCAACAAAAAATACGGGGTTCGCCAAACCCTTTTCGGAAATAACGCGTTTAAGATCGATGCAAAATCCAAAGGAAAACCCACGAAGAATCTAACGATTCAAATCCAACGCAAAAATTATTCCGTCCACTAGAACATCTAAAGGGAAGCACACGTGAGTGGAGAGGATCGTTACCCAAGTCGGAATAGATGATTCCGACTACCTTTGAAGGGCCGCTCTTCCGCGGATCCACCGGAGTCGGGCCGGATGGAGAGATAGATCGTCCGCCTTGGCCGCGTCACGCCAAAGTTCAGATTTTCGCCGTAGAAGGAAGCCTTTCCGGTCAAGCTTCACGTGGAGGGGGCTGTCGGTTCTCTTCAAAGGGGCTGCTTGGTGGAGAAGGTAGGGGGGCTGGCCGGCTATGGAAGGAGGAGGCCGGGTTGATGTGGGTGTGTGGTGGTGGTGGCTTGGATGAGGGAGATGGGGGTGCTGGCTGAAGTTTCTAGAGGGAGAGTGGAAGAGGAAGGTAGCGGCTTGTGGATGAAGGGAAGCAAAAGAGTGCTGGCCGAAATTTTTAGAGAGAGAGAGGGGGAGTGGGGGTGGCGGCTATGAGTTGTAGAGAGAGAGGGAGAGAGACTTAGATTGGAAAGATTTAGGGTTTTCTCTTATCATTCAACTTAAGTTAAAACAAAGCATACATGCCTATATATAGGCTTACCAACAAGTCTTGGCTATATGTAGCCCAAAATAAAATAATAAAAATAACACACAATATGGCTACATGCAGCCCACAATAAAATATCTCAAATAGCATACTAATAATAAGATAAAGTTAACTATATATTTGTCTTGCGCCGAGGGCAGAAATTATAGCGCCGCTCCATACGAACACCACGGCGACGCGAGTCCTTTGTTGGAGACGAAGGAGGGTCTTCCGTTAGCGTGTCGTCATCAACAACTTGGGGCCGCCGTCCACTTGGGGGCCGTCGTCGCCACCACCAAAGTAATCCGTCCTCCACAACGAATTGGGAATTTGACCCATCCAGAGCCTCTACCATGAACTGCTTTATATGGACATCCATATCTAAAGCTTGCCGAATCTGATCAGCCAGGTCGCATTGGACTTCGGTCCAATTCAGTACTGCTTCAGCACTTGATTGCTTATCCACACAAACAATCTCCAACGCCTCCAACTCCTGAACCAACTGCTCGTCATGGATCGACAGCCAATTGGCTTGAGCTGGCGCCCGGCGACTCAACGCGTCCGCAATCGCATTACCTTTACCAGGCACGTAGTGGATCTTGAAAGTATAGTCTCCCAGGAACTCCATCCGTCTACGCTGCTGCATATTCAGATCCTTCTGATCAATCAAATACTTCAGGCTCTTGTGATCGGTGTAGATATCAATCTTCACACCGTCCAAACAGTGACTCCACAGCTTCAAGGTAAAAATCACGGCCGCTAACTCCAAGTCATGGACCGGATAATTCCTCTCGTGCACTTTTAGCTATCTCGAGACATAAGCTATTACACTTCCGTGTTGAAGTAGCACGCAACCCAAATCACTGCCCGAAGCATCGCTGTAAATCTCAAAACCTTCGGTCCCACATGGCGAACTCAGCATAGGCGTCGTGGTCAACCGACATTTCAACTCCTCAAAAGCTCGCGTGCACTCTGGCGACCAAACGAACTTCTGCTCCTTCCTCGTCAAAGTAGTGAGAGGTAACGCTATCCGTGAGAAGTTCTATACGAAGCGCCTATAATAGCCGGCAAGCCCCAGAAAGCTCTGAACTTCGCTACCGTAGAAAGCTCAGGCCACTCTCGTATCGCAACAATCTTCGCCGGATCCACTGCAATACCTTCCCCACTCACTATATAATTGAAGAACGCCACTGAGGACAACCAAAATTCACACTTCGAGAACTTGGCGTACAATTGATTCCTCCTTAGCGTCTCCAAAACCAAATGAAGATGCTTGAAGTGATCTTCCTCACTCTGCGAGTACACCAAAATATCGTCGATGAAGACGATCACAAAATGGTCCAAGTACTCCCTGAAGATCCTGTTCATCAAATCCATGAACACTGACGGCGCATTAGTCAGCCCAAACGGCATGACCGTAAACTCATAATGCCCGTACCTCGTACTGAACGCTGTCTTCGGGATATCACTCTCCCTTATTCGCAGCTGGTAGTACCCGGACTTGAGATCCAGCTTTGAGTACACCGATGACCCGACCAACTGATCAAAAAGATCATCAATTCGGGGGATCAGGTACTTGTTCTTTTCCGTCAACTTGTTGAGCTCCCGATAATCAATACATAGCCTCAAGCTTCCGTCCTTCTTCTTAACAAAGAAGACCGGCACGCTCCAAGGCGAAGAACTTGGGCGCACATACCCTTGCTCCAATAACTCTTGCAGTTGAACCTTTAGCTCCGCCATTTCCTTAGGCGCTAGCCGATATGGAGATCGTGACACAGGCTTTGCACCTGGCACTAACTCAATCGTGAAATCTATCTCCCGCTGAGGCGGGGCTCCAGGAAGATCTGCAGGGAACACATCAGGGTACTCCTATACCACTGAAATACAATCCAACGCGGGCTTCAGCTTTGCAACCTACACTAGTGTAAAGAACAGTTCTGCACTGGCACGAACCGCCTTCACCACCTGAAGAGCAGACATCAATGTCTTGCTCGACCCCTTTAAGCCCGTAAAAGTTATCTCACGACTTGCTCCCAGCTTGACTTCCTTGCGACCGCAATCAATATAGGCCTGCTGCTCCGAGAGCCAGTCCATGCCAAATATAACATCGAACTCCACCAATGGAAGTAACGACGCTTGCAGATCGAACTCCTGATTCCCAATACAAATCTTAACATCGCAGATCCTATCCACGCGCATCGAACACCCATTGGGCAACAACACATCCAACTTATCCTTCGCCATCGAAGAAGGGACTCCGATGCGTGATATAAATCCCTTGGACAAGAAGGAGTGTGAAGCTCCCAAATCGAAGAGTGCTCTTGCCGGATTTTCACAAATCAAAACGAACCCTAAACAAGCAGTGATAAGGTTACATGTGCATAATATGTATTTAAAGAACTTAACTTATCATAAATTAAACCATACCTGTCACCACATCCGCCTGTTTGATGGCCTCCTGTTGGCCAAGATTATACACCATTGGTTGGGCTGGAGCATAGTGGGACGCGGTCGACTCCACCGCCTGCCCTTCTCTTTGTAAGTTGCTCCCGGCTTTCTTTCGGACTTGGGACGTCCGCTCCGGCACTCACGGGCATAATGCCCCGGCTTCCCATAGTTGTAACATGTTCCCGGGATCCGACCCGTAGTCGCCCTAGAAGCACCAACAGAGGGGGCTGGACCCGATATCCTAGCTTTCTTGTTCGACTTCCGGAACACAGACTTTCAGGAGTTCGGCACTCTGAACTCCGACTTCTTATCACCCAAGCTTTTCTTTGCATGTACATTCTTCATGTCCTTCTCCAAGGACCGGGCCGTGTTGATCAAGGTCAAGAAACCCTGCGTCATCGGCCCCAAGAGTAGTAATCTCAACTCGTCTCTCAACCCTTCGTAGAATCGATTTATCTTGCGCTCCTCATCCGCAATGGTTGAGCTAGCATATCGACTCAAATGAGTAAACTCGTGGAGAATTTCATCCACGCTATTGTCTCCTTGAACCAACTTCAGGAACTCGTTCTCCAACGCTATCCTCTGCGCCGAAGGGAGGTATCTAGCCAAGAACAATCTCGAGAACTCCTACATCAAGACATCAACAAGTTGCCTACCTCTCAATAGATGCAGCTCCAATCCTTCCCACCACATTCTCGCTTCACCGTCCAAAAGGAACGTAGCAATGGTGGTCATTTTCCACTCCTCCGTCTCCGTTGCTGTCATGACTCTCTTCACCCTAGAGAGCCAGTCTTCAGCTTGAGATGGGGTTCCCAACCCCGAGAATACCGGAGGATTAAAGCTCATGACATGCTTGAGCTGTCTCTCGGTTGCCCTCCTTGGCACCACCGGTTCCTCTACCACCTGCTCCACTCTTCGCTGCTCAGCCGCTTGCAGCGGTACCTACTCCATCGTAGGATCGGGCTGCTGCGTTTGACATGCAGGGTGCGCATTAATCATGGCCAACACTGCTTCGCCCACCAATCGTATGGTATCAGCCGATAGAGGTGTTGCAGGAGCTTCATTAGGTGCACTGCTAGCCTCAGAAACTCGACGTTCCGACGGCCCAGCACCACTTCTGGTCACCTATAGTGGTACAAAACACCATTAAGTGACCAAATAAAATTGCAAACAGCAATTATAGGAACACGCAGGTTCCCCAAACACGTGTATTTTAATTCCTAAGTGGACATTCATGGGTTCTTTTACTGTTATAACGATGACGCACACACATGTGCTCACCACCCCTTAAAAAGAATTCGTCCACGAATTCATTTTAAGCCCGACCAAAACCAGTAGTCTGATACCAAATTGTAACACTCCCTATCCGTCACATAGCATATAGTAGTAGGTCCGGCCGGGGCCCGACGCCATATACTACAGACAGACAGGGTGGTTACTCAATGGAAACCATCCAACCAATTCAATGTCCTACACAGAGCATTCTAGCGAAAGCAGTTTATATAAGTTGTAATTAAGAACCCAGCACAAAGAGCACGAATGTCCACTAATATACTAAATAGGAATGTAGTACATACATAAGTACAGGCCTTAAGGCCTTACAAAATTGTTTACTTGATATTACATGATTTACAAACCACGGCAAGCAGACCGGTCAAACATGACTAAAAGCAGTAAACACTCCAATTAGGCCTTCGAGGACCGGCTTCGCAATTTGGGCTTTAGCCCGCTATTGACCGCTTGGTCCAGCAGCACCTGCAAGCAACAAAACCACCGCACGGTGGTAAACAAAGCCAACGGTCAGCAATGCTGACCAAATTATAACGATCCCGCCCCCAACTCGGGGCGACGATGCTCCTTCCCTGCATTTTTATTAGCATAACCAAGCAGTATATAAATTCATTGCATCACAGGCGTTGGCATGCATGGCCACACGCCCCGTGCTCTCAGGGCACATACTCGGTGATCGCAGTCCACGCCGCTGACTCAACACTATCTCCAGGACGGCAATCTCTCGTGAGCAATTTGGTCTTTTAGGCAGATGTTACGACACTTTAATGTCATCAACAGCCTATGTCACGACACTTTAATATCATCGACAGCAAGACCCGATCTCTATGCCCTCGGCATAAAGCAGGAACGGTTCCACTCAACCAATTGCTCACTTGCCACGACATTTTAATATCATCGGCACGAGTTAAGTTTCCCCGAAGCCCGTGAATCGAACGTACAATATTACATAACCCAGTTTTGTACAAGTCGGCTCCTAGGCCGACAAGTTGGCAAGATCACGCATCTACCCAGTTTTCTGGGTGCACCTTTGGGTTAATCCCCAAGGCTCCCTGTTGCAATCTACCACGTAGAAAACCCGAAAAATAACCAATCGCACGGAGTCTTCTCCGACATTTATGCAATGCAACATCACCGATCCAAACCAACATGTCCGGGTAGGCTTCACACATCATGCCTATGTCCGTTCTCGAATACAGACTCTACACAACAGGGAATATTCGTGTCTACCTATACGAACGCCTCAAACTCACCGCAAACTCGCGAGGGTGGGCTTCCTATGCAAAAGAAGAAGAGCTTCACATGCTCAAGAAGAGAATCGTTACCCTAGCGTTCTTCCTTGGCGCCATGGAAAATTAAGCGGATGAAAAGCACCGCACTCTCTTTGCTCCGTAGATCCGAAGTCGGCTCGCGATTTGGAGCTTCGAAGCTCCTCCAATGGTCGGATCTAGCTTCTTCTTCCTCCTTTTCTCTCACCTCTCTATCTTGACTTAAAAAGAGAACCACTCAAGTAAAAGTGAGGGTTTCAAAAGCCCAATCCCGAGTATATCCCAGTAGGAACAACCCCCAATCGTCGGATCACAAAATAAGGAAACGAATGGCTACGATTCGTAGCTGAAAAGTAAAACCTGGGCAGAACACGGCCTGGCATACGCCCGTATCCAGGGTCGTGTCCCTTATTCGCCGTCAAAATCGACGCTTCTGGAACAACATACGGTCATCCGACATGCCTGTGTTCGACCCAACACGCCCGTGTTCCAACTGACACGGTCGTGTGGTCGGCCGTGTGCCTCCATCGACATAGCCCCGAAAACAACCCGAGACTCACACGGGTATTGGACACGCCCATATCCTAGCCCGTGTCTACTCAAACACGCCTGGGCGCCAGGCCGTTTTCACTGTCTCGACACTTCGTCGAGCGAAGTTCGTTGATTGCCTGACACGGCCTTGGACACGCCAGTGTCCTAGGCCGTGTGCCTTGTCTCGACACTTCGTCGAGCGAAAATCGTTGACTCCCCGGGCCGATCGTCGACATGGGCTCGACACGCCCTGAGACACGCCCGTGTCTCAGGCCGTGTTCTCTGCTCGACGATCATCGACTCCAAAATCGTCGACCTCACGGCCAAGTCGTCAACTCAAGCCTGACACACCCTGGGACACGCCCGTGTCCCAGGCCGTGTGCCTCCTACCAGATTCCAACTCTGGCCCAAAACGTCTCCCGTTGCTCTTTTGAGTTTTGGGGCGTTACATAGCAGTAGGTCCGGCCGGGGCCCGACGCAATATACCACAGACAGACTGGGTGGTTACTCAATGGAAACCATCCAACCAATCCAACGTCCTACACAGAGTCATTCTAGCGGATGCAATTAAAAGTTGAATTAATAAAGAACCCAACACTAGCATGAATGTCCACTACCAAGACACGGAATGAACGTACAAATACACAAGTACAATGGCCTTAATGCCTTACAATTGTTTACTCAAATAGAAGTGTTTTCCAAACCTCGGCACACAGGCCGACTATACAAGAATAAAAGAAAACACTAAGCATTAGGCCTTCGAGGGCCAACACAGCAACTTGGGCTTTAGCCCGCTATTTACAGCTCGGCTCCGCAGCACCTGCAAGCACAATCCACCGCAATGGTGGCAAACTAAAGCAACGTTCAGCAATGTTGACCAAATTATAACGATCCCGCCCCCAATTTGGGGCGGCGATGCTCCTTCCCTGCACTTTATTAGCATAAACCAAGCAGTACATATATGCATTGCATCATATGCGTTGGCACGCACGGCCACACGGCCCATGCACTTAGGGCACATTATCGGTGAACCAGTCAATGTCACGTAAATTTAAGCCATAGCCACCCCGACCTCACCACCGCCACTTTGACGGCCAAACTATGAGCATTTTGTCTTCCCGGCATGAGTCACGTCAAATTAAGCCATAGACCGCCGAAGACCCTCATCTATGCCAACGACTCAAACCGAACGACATAGAACATGTACGGTTCCGTCTAACCCGTGCTCACATCGCAACGACAATTTAAGCCACCTGTGCGGGTCAAACTTCTCCTGAGTCACGTTTCCGTCACACACTTCACATAACCCGGTTATGTTTAAGTTGGCTCCCAGGTCAACAAGTTGGCAGAATAACGCATCTGCCCAGTTTTTCGGGTGCACCTTGCAGTTAATCCCCAAGGCTCCCTGTTGCAATCTACCCCGTAGAAAACCCGAAAAACAAACATTTGCACTTATTCTTCTCCGGTCATTTATGCAATGCAACATCACCGATCCAGACCAACTTGTCCTGGTAGGCTTCACACATCATGCCTATATTAGTTCTCGATTACGGACTCTACATGTACACAACGGGGACTATTCATGTCTACTCGAAGGAACGCCTCAAACTCACCGCAAACTCACGAGAGCGGGCTTCCCTATGCAAAAGAAGGAGAGCTTCAAATTCTCAAGTAGAGAATCGTTACCCTTGCATTCTTTCTTGGCGCCATGGAAAAGTATGCAGATGAAAAGAACCGCCCTCTCCTTGCCTCCATAAATCCGAAGTCGGTTCGCAATTTGAAGCTCCGCCGGTGACAGGATCTAGACTTCTTCTTCTACGTTGCTCTCCCCTCTCTCTAGAACTTAGACAGAGAACCAGCGAACAGAATATGAGGGTTTTGAAACCCTACACTCGGGTATATCCTAATAGGAATAACCTCCAGCTGTCGGATCCCAACATAAAGAAATGTAAGACTACGATCTGGGTCTGACCTGGAAAAATATGGCCGAACACAGCACGGTTCACAAACCGAAGCAGGACACGTCCGTGACAAACTCAAACTATGTCAGGACATTTAGTCGAGACCCTGCCAAGACCCCTGTGTCGACACACTATGTCGAGACAGCAGGCCCTGTCTCGACACCCTATGTCGAGACAGCAGGCACTGTGTCGAGACAGCAGGCCCTCTGTCGAGACAGCAGGCCCTCTGTCGAGACAGCAGGCCCTGTGTCGACACAGCAGGCCCTGTGTCGACACAGCATGCCCTGTGTCGATACGGCATGCCCTGTGTCGACACGGCAGGCCCTGTGTCGACACGGCAGGCCCTGTGTCGACACGGCAGGCCCTGTGTCGACACGGCAGGCCCTGTGTCGACACGGCAGGCCCTGTGTCGACACGGCAGGCCCTGTGTCGACACGGCAGGCCCTGTGTCGACACGGCAGGCCCTGTGTCGACACGGCAGGCCCTGTGTCGACACGGCAGGCCCTGTGTCGACACAGCAGGCCCTGTGTCGACACAGTAGGCCCTGTGTCGACACAGCAGGCCCTGTGTCGACACAGCAGGCCCTGTGTCGACACAGCAGGCCCTGTGTCGACACAGCAGGCCCTGTGTAGACACAGCAAGCCCTGTGTCGACACAGCAGGCCCTCCCTGTGTCGACACAGCAGGCCCTGTGTCGACACAGCAGGCCCTGTGTCGACACACCAGGCCCTGTGTCAAACACGCCACACCCCGAAAAGGATACGGCCTATGACACGCCCGTGTCCCAGGCCGTGTGACCCCTGCCAAATTCTAAACATGGCTCAAAAAGCCTCTCGTCTCTCTTTTGAGTTTCGGGGCATTACAACTCTCCCCCTCTTAAAAGAATTTCGTCCGCGAAATTATATAAAGGAAAGATAAGCACAACTCAAACGGTACCTGAGTGGAATAACTCCGCGTACTCCCCAAGCATGGTCTTCTCTCGTTCCGACGAAATCTCCTCCCGACCGCAGTTGTCCCTATGGACCTTGACCATCCTGATCTCTTTGTTGCGTATCCGATTAACCTCTGAGTCCTCAATACGTACGGGCTTGACCTTCGTCGTCAAGCCATTGTCGACCCGCACTGGATCGACCGCGATCACTTGCGAAGGCTTGAAAGAAAATGGTTGTCACCCTAAATCACCTAGAGGGGGGGTGAATAGGTGAGTTGTGTGTCTTTTGCGGAATAAAAACTAATTAGAGCACAGTACAGAAATATCTACCAATATCACAGACGACACAAGATTTATAGTGGTTCCCCAACCTTGGGTACATCCACTTTCCCTCACCGATATAGTAATCAACTAGACTCAGCTACTCCACTATCTCGGATCAAAAATCGATCCTACCCTCGGAACAAAGTTCCTACAAACTCGATCCAAACAACGGGATCTACACCACGGAAGATAGCTCTTCCTACAAACTCGGAGTGAAAAACTCCTACACTCGGAGAAACTTTCTCCTACAAGATTAATAAAGTGGGAAAAATTATACAACCAATATATCCAATCAGATCTGAAGAGACGGCCAGAAAAACTCCTTCTTGTGAACTTTGCAGCACTATCAGAAATCGGTGAAGAGAGTCTCGGCCCAGATCTGGATCTCCTTGCCTTTACAGAATCAGAGAGAGAAGATGAACGGTGAAGTCGATCTCGATATATAACGTTCTTCAGAACTAATCCTCTGACTTTAGAAGCAGTGGCCGGATAAGATGGTGGTGGTGGCGGCTTCCGTTACACGAAAACAGAGAGGAGTCGAGTCGGAGAACTTTCTCAAAATAGAATGACAAGAAAGCTTTTTGGTAATACTTAGGGTTTGTCATTTTCTGATAAGACCTTATATAAAAGAGACTAATGGTCATAATCGGTCATAATGATGTACACGTGGACCAATCATGTCGCGTGATTTGAAAAATCCTGTCAGAAAAAGGACTTAGTAGAATTTCGGAAAGATCAGCCAACTACACGAGTAAGTCAATAACTACTCGAGTAGTTGAATAACTACTCGAGTATATGATGAAGAACATGCTCGGGTATATATAGATAGACTACTCGAGTATATAGAAATCAACTACTCGAGTAAGCAGACAGAATTACTCGAGTATGTGTAGAGACCTACTCGAGTACATGGAGGATCTACTCGAGTACTGGAAAAGCTACTCGAGTTTATTACATAAACTACTCGAGTACAAGAAGTACTACTCGAGTGGAATACTTAGAAAAATTCTGAAGAGATCAGCTGGCAACTACTCGAGTAGTTGAACTAAACTACTCGAGAGGAAGTAATCTACTCGAGTAGGTGAAAGTTCTACTCGAGTAAGACTTAGAAAATTTTTGGAGTAGGGAAATATCAAGGTACACGAGTGACACATGATCTACTTGAGTGGGTATAATGAACTACTCGAGTATGTTTCTATGTACTCGAGTAAGTGAGTATACTTACTCGAGTATATGAGTATACTTACTCGAGTATATGACTTAGAGAAATTTAGATGAGGAAACCCTTTAATACTCGGGTATAAAGAGTACTCTACTTGAGTATATAAGCATGCTACTCGAGTATATGACTTTGTCTACTCGAGTAGGTGACTTAGCTACTCGAGTATATTACTATGTCTACTCGAGTAGAAGGTTCCTTTACTCGAGTAAATTATACTCAGACTACTCGAGTAGGTGAAAGCTCTACTCGAGTAAAACACTTAGAAAATTTCTGATGTAGGAATAACTGATTCTTCTAGAGTAGTCAACTCCTAATTCCTTTACCATCGTCCAATAGCTTGAATATGAAGTGTATCCCAATTGAGAGACCACACATGAGTCAACACCTTGGAATATGCAATGAGTGATTACATTGCACAGTTCCTGTGCTTGGTGACCCACTGTGGACTGACAATGGTCTACACTTCCAGTGAAATTCCTGCAAACATATAACTCAAACCAAGCCTCAAATACAACTGAATTCATCTTAGTTCCACGGTGACTTCATCAAATCTGGGTTCATGTGGATGAAATACCCAACAATCTCCCCCTATTTGTTGAAGTCAAAACTCTTTACACTAAGATGAATTATGGACATAAAAGAAACTAAGTAGAAAAATATGAGCAGGTAAGCAAAGGATAATGAAAGAGATAATTAGATAGTAATGAAGAATTATATATATATATGTAAGTTTCCAAAAATGTCAAGTCTACAATTTGTCATTTCAATCTCTCATCATCTTTTAGGTTTAGGCTTGGGATTGCTGCTTATCCATCTTTTCATGCTGTCTTCTTAGATAGCTGAATGGCTTAGGGAAATATTTAGGAGGCCTTGGAGGAGCAGCAGGGTTATTTCTCCCAAACTCTCTGTCATGGATCTTCCTTTTCAGCATTGACTTCTCATATAACTCCCATTCTTGGGAACTATAGTGAATGCTTCTGTTCTCATTGTGATCCATGACCAGCCTGAGTGTGTCCAAAATGAGAGACTTTGAGTTTGGAGACCAAGCTTCAGCATGTTCAGGGGCCTTAGAAGGGGTAGTCCTGCTAGCAGAGGGACCTTCATCATATTTCCTTTTCTTCTTGTGGATTCTGATCTCTGGAGGGGCTTGAAGGAATATATCAGCAGGATCGTCTTCTTCCCATCCTGGAACATAAGTATCTAGAGGGGCAACTGAGTCTCGAGGCCTGGGAGAGAAGGTAGGTTGCATAGGAACAGCTGGGGCATTGACATCTGTAGCTAGAGGGTTGAGATGATGGGGAATGATGTTTGGGTCAACTGCAAGATCTGGCAATATCTGATTGTGCATCCAGACAGCAGTGTCATATGTGTGAAATTTGACACTCTGTATTTGGGCTAGCACATCAGCATGAATGGTGTTCACATGAGCTTGTCATTCAATTGTCTTCTGAGCAGCAGATTTTTCTACCTGTTCTTTGAGTTCTTTTATCAAACCCTCCCCCTTTCTGATTTCAACAGAGAGCTGGGATATGGCATCATCTTTGAAAATACCCACTTCTTCACAGATCTTCATCTTGTTGGCTTCATTCCTCTTGTCTAGCTCAATCTGATTGTTGGCCGGGGTTACACCTTGTTCCATAACATTGCCCACACTAGTGATAGTATGGTCAAGGGCTTTGCCACCAAGTTGGAATAGGTACTTGAGCTTGTTAGTGTTATGCTGAATTTCAGCAAGACCTCTGCTCATCTCAGTCTCAAGAGCAGTTATCCTGTCAGTGACCACCTTTAGAGAGGTGTCAAAATAGGTTCTCTGTTCTTGAAGAAAAATTGCAATACTTTGCAGCAGGTCTGAGGAGGGGGAAACTGTAGCAGCAGCAGATGGAGCAGTAGTAGGGATAGGAGGAATTACCCAAGGATCAATTTCTTCAAGTATCACAGAGTTGTGACCTCTGGTGGTAGGAGGGAGAGCAAATCCTTCTTCTGTATCCTGAGGAAGGGAGAAGTCTAGATTTCTGAGAGGGGCCTCAGCTGGCTTAGGAGAAGGCTCATCAGAAATGAGAATGGTGTCTGGCTGGACTATTGGAGGAGCTGGAGATGGTGTGGGAGTCCTGTCTAGAGAATGGGCAGGAGTTGTTGGGTTTCTCTATGAGAATGGGCAGGAGTTGTTGGGATTCTCGTCGATCGTCGAGCCGCTATCGACGACTCTCGTCGATTCTCGTCGATCGTCGAGCCAGGGTTGACGACACTCGACGATCGTTGAGCCGGGGTCGACGACACTCGTCGATTCTCGTCGATCGTCGAGCCGGGGTTGACGACACTCGTCGATTCTCGTCGATCGTCAAGCCGGGGTTGACGACACTCGTCGATTCTCGTCGATCGTTGAGCCGGGGTCGACGACACTCGTCGATTCTCGTCGATCGTCGAGCCGAGGTCGACGGCACTTGTCGATTCTCGGTCGACGATCCTTACCAAGACTTCAAGGCAACACTTTGCCCAAAAACCCCATTCGGGTCGGTGATTGGTAACCTTTACCAACACAGTCAATCATCCAACTTATCCACATCTCTTATGTGCGACCCTGCAGGCTCATATCGCGTTGGCAGTGAGATTATATGTTTGACCACTTCTAGATCACCATGGTAACTCCAACAGACTCCCACTTGATCTTGAAAGTATCAAATCAAAAACCTCACCAACAATGTGCGGCATCTAGCAATGCATCATTGCTCCCCAAGCAATAAGAGTTTATAACTCATAAGCCTTTATGACCAATGTATCAGCGTTGTCTTTGTCCCTTTGTCCCTTACATCCGGAAAGAACTAGAGGCATGGACCATGTCACCCTCGTAATAGCTCAATCCAAATTTCTTGATCCAGGACGGACTTCCAGAGAATGGTGAGTCCAATATCACATATTGACTCAACCAAGCATGGACATGCATTTCTCAGTCCAGTTCCATCAAGAGGCCCATGGATGCAACACCTGTCATACAGGAGGACAAATCCCATATCTGCTCACACACAAACACCCAAATGATTCGTAACATGCCCAACAACCACCCTTATCATCAACCTTTCTCAAGGAAGACTTTAGATGGCATCAAAGCACGCTCTTCCTCACTTGATGAATGTTGTGACTTTCGGTCAAAGGATCACAACACCATTATCAATTGAGACCTACTCATGACACGATTGGATGACAATCCACAGAGTAGCCTCAGGTTGGGTCTGTCCAGTACAACTTGTTCACTAACAAGTACCCACGTGATGACTTGATATCACAATATCATGACCTGTGAGAACCGTTCACAGTCAACACACGTGCTAGCCTTCATGTACCATTATCACCCTTAGTTTCTATGATGATACTCGACCAGGGACCTTTTAAGAATGAAGCTTCAAATAAATCACAGGCTCTCACATTCAAGTCATGTACTTGATGTCCCATGGAAGCGAACATTCTAAGGGTATCTATTATGTTAACATTTAACTATCATATAGAAAAGCTCATAATAAAAGAATTTGCCATTAATTGTAAGAGAAAAACTAGGTACACTGTTCATCATATGAACAAATGGCCAACAAAATACAAGTTTACATGCAATCCACAAGATTCTCACTAGAGTTGATCATTTAGATATCGTATACCCATCGATCTAGTATGACCATCATGCTTTCTCTGCGCGAGAGGCTTTGTCAGTGGATCCGCAATATTCTCCTCAGTCGGCACTCTGCAAATGTTCACATCTCCTCGTTCGACAATCTCACGAATAAGATGAAACCGCCAAAGTATATACTTGGAGCGCTGATGGGATCTAGGTTCCTTAGATTGTGCAATTGCACCATTGTTATCACAGTAGAGAACTACGGGACCAACAATGCTAAGAACTACATCAAGCTCGTCGATGAATTTCCTAATCCATACAGCCTCCTTCGCCGCATTAGCTGCTGCGATATACTCGGCCTCTGTTGTAGAATCAGCAACTGTCTCTTGCTTGGAACTCTTCCAGCTCACAGCTCCTCCATTCAGACAAAACACAAAACCTGACTGAGACTTGGAGTCATCTCTATCAGTTTGGAAGCTAGCATCCGTGTAACCACTTACAACGAGATCTTCCTCTCCACCATACACCAAGAACACATCCTTAGTCCTTCTCAAGTACTTCAGGACATTCTTGACTGCAATCCAGTGACACTCACCGGGGTCTGACTGATACCTGCTAGTCATGCTAAAAGCAAAGGAGATGTCGGGTCGAGTACATAACATCGGGTACATGATTGATCCAATTGCCAAAGCATTTGGAATCAACTTCATGCGGTCCTTATCTTCATAAGACTTTGGGCATTGGTCCTTAGAGAGATTCACACCATGAGACATGGGCAAAAATCCTTTCTTGGACTCAAGCATGTTGAAAAGCTTCAACATCTTTTTGATGTACGTACTCTGGGTCAAACCCAGCAACTTCTTCGATCTATCTCTATAGATCTTAATACCGAGTATATAAGTCGCTTCACCCAAATCCTTCATTGAAAAGCAGTTCCCTAGGTTGTTCTTAACAACTTTCAGGGTAGGAATATCATTCCCAATCAACAGTATGTCATCTATATACAATATCAGGAAGACAACAATGCTCCCACTGATTCGCTTGTAAACACAAGGCTCATCTTCATTCTTGATGAAACCAAACTCTTTGATTTTCTCATCAAAACGAAGATTCCAACTTCGAGAGGCCTGTTTCAGTCCATATATGGACTTATTCAGCTTGCATATTTTAGTGGCTTCATATGGGGATACAAAACCCTCGGTTTGTGTCATATACACTTCCTCAAGGAGGTTTCCATTAAGGAAAGCCGTTTTGACATCCATCTGCCAGATCTCGTAGTCATAATATGCAGCAACAGCAAGCAATATCCTTATGGACTTTACCATGGCAATAGGGGAAAAGGTCTCTTCATAGTCAATACCATGAATTTGCTTGATACCCTTAGCCACCAGTCGCCCTTTGAATGTTTGTACATTCCCATCCATGTCGGTCTTCTTCTTGAAGACCCACTTGCACCCTATGGGTCGTACCCCTTCAGGTGGTTCCACCAAGTTCCAAACTTGGTTTGCATACATGCAGTCCATTTCGGATTTCATAGCCTCAAGCCATTTGTCGGAGTCCGGTCCATTCATATCCTCTTGGTAGGTTGCTGGTTCATCATCATGATCCATAAGCAACACATTACCTATTTGAGACACGAGAAATCCATATCTCTCAGGCTCAAACCTCTGTCTACCAGATCTACGTAGGACTTGTGTTCCCTGAGCAGGTTCTCTAGCTACAACATCTTGTAGTCCTGTCTCAGAATCCAATTCCGGTTCATTCATTACATGTGGTTCTTGAACTTCTTCAAGCTCTACCTTTTCAGTCTTTCTTGATAAGAACTCTTTCTCCAAGAAGACACCAGTCCTTGCGACAAACACTTTGCCCTCAGACGGTAGGTAAAAGTAATACCCTTTCGTTTCCTTAGGATATCCAAGCAGATAACATTTATCCGATTTGGGTTCCAGCTTGTCAGGCATTTGACGTCTCACGTATGCCTCACAGCCCCAAATTTTAATGAACGACATACTAGGACACTTCCCAGTCCATATCTCATATGGTGTCTTCAGAACCGTTTTCGTTGGAGCGCGATTCAATGTCATTGCAGCAGTCTCTAAAGCAAAACCCCAAAAGGAAACAGGCAAGTCTGCATGACTCATCATCGAACGTACCATGTCTAACAGAGTACGATTTCTCCTCTCAGACACACCATTATGTTGTGGTGTTCTAGGTGGAGTGAGCTGTGATACAATACCACACTCTTTCAGATGATCACGGAACTCATGACTCAGGTATTCGCCACCTCGATCAGATCGGAGTGCTTTAACCCTCTCACCCAACTGGTTTTCTACTTCATTCTTGAACTCTTTGAACTTTTCAAAGGTCTCGGATTTGCACTTCATAAGATACACATATCCGTATCTACTGAAATCATCAGTAAATGTAACAAAGTAGAAATACCCACCTCTAGCCATGGAACTCATGGCTCCGCATACATCACTATGTACAACACCCAAGAGATCCTCAGCCCTCTCAGTATAACCAGTGAAAGGAGCTTTAGTCATCTTGCCTAACAAACAAGATTCACATCGCTCAAATGATTCATAATCAAATGAGTCCAAAAGTCCATCTCTATGGAGCTTGGATATGCGCTTCTCGTTGATATGGCCCAAACGACAATGCTAGAGAAACGTAGGGTTCGAGTCATTTGTTCTTAGTCTTTTATTATTTTCTACATTACAGATCAGATAGTCCAAGTTCAAAACATAAAGACCATTAAACAATTGGGCTACAGCAAAACAAACATCATTCTTAAATATAGAACAACAGTTGTTCTTAATTATAAAAGAAAATCCAATCATGTCTAAACATGAAATAGATATAATGTTTCTAGTTATGGCCGGAACAAAATAACAATTATCTAGTTCTATTACAAGCCCACTGGGCAAAGAAAGACGGTAAACCCCTACGGCTACAGCAGCAACTCTTGCTCCATTGCCGACGCGGAGGTCCACCTCCCCTTTACTCAGCAATCTTCTCCTTCCCAGTTCCTTCACATTTGTAGAAATGTGAGAACCACATCCGGTATCCAATACCCAAGATGAAGGAGCAGAAAGGTTTATCTCTATAACGTAGACATTTGAAGCGGAAGTCATACCTCCCTTCAATTTCTGCAGACCTTCAATGTACGAAGGATAGTTCCTCCTCCAATGACCAGCCTTGCCACAGTGGTGGCATTTCCCTTCCTTCACCGTGCTTTTCTTTTTCATCAGTGCTGAAGACTTGGGCTCAAGGTATGACTTAGGTCCCACCTTCGTCTTCTTAGAGCCCTTGGCCTTGCCCTTGCACTTATGCACCATCAGTATGGGGCTGGCAGGCTTGGCCTTCTTCATATTGATTTTGGCAGTTCTCAACATGCCTAGGAGTTCGGGCAGTGTCTTGTCTATTTCATTCATGTTGTAGTTCAAGACGAACTGCTCATAACTGTCCGCCAACGATTGCAGGATCAGATCTGTGGCCAACTCTTGACCAAGAGGAAAACCCAGCCTTTCAAGGTTCTCTATATACCCAATCATCTTGAGTACGTGAGTCCCTACTGAGTGTCGAACTCCCATCTTGCACTGAAACAACGCTTTTGTGATGTCGAACCTCTCTTGACGAGCCTGCACTTGAAACATTTTCTTGAGATGCTCGTCAATCTCCTTGCACCCCATGCTCTCATGTTGCTTCTGAAGCTCAGAGTTCATAGTGGCAAGCATAAGGCATTCGACATCTAAAGCATCATCAGTATACTTCTTATAAGTATCCTTCTCAGCACGGGAAGAGTTCCCGGTCGGCACCTCGGGGGCTTCTTCTTCCAAGACATAGATCTTTCGCTCTTGCCTGAGAACAATTCTCAGGTTCCTATACCAGTCCATGTAATTTGTCCCACTGAGCTTATCCTTCTCAAGGATGGCTCTCAGAGACAAAGTGGAGTGTGAAACACTTGTCATGGAATTCTACAAGAATTTATGCAGAATAAAATCAGTACCAAAATTTCAAATACAATTTATTTTAATTTGGACTTCAATTAAAACACTCCCACTATTTTATTCGAAATGATAGCCCTCACTAACAATTCGGAGAGTTCATGCGAGCTACTCTCTTAGTGGACAAGATCCGTATTTCACCAACACAATGAGTCAGCTTTGGCTTTCCTCTCACGATGCGGTTATTTAGGTAGGCAACGCTTGCCAATTACATCCTCATGCAATTCTTGTATGGTTGGTGAATAACTCCTTACTCGCATCCATCATATGGTGCATGCCAACCCTATGCCTCTCGGCACTCAAACTTTGAGGTCACCTAGTTAAGCTGGACCCGATGTCGACAGTAGGATATCACAATTATCCGCTCGTACCCTTACCAAGATAGATTAATGCACCTTGCTTTGGCAAGCCCACACTTCATCGATCGATGCAGGAAGAGTGTCATCCATCGGATGGCATCCGAACACTTAATATTTGATGAAGGGATTTTGATTATGGGTTAACGGTTAATCATGATCAACATTTGATCAATGTGCACATCCAAAGAAAAACAATTTTTCTAAAACCACATGCATCCCTTATGTGCACAACCTGACACCATCAACATTTGATAGAAGGAAGGGCTAAATCTGAACATCCGGAAACTTCCAAATCCTCAGATTTACATGCATTGGACAAAAGCAAAGACAACTCAACTTAAAGCAGTAGACAAGCTCATCTCTCTATGTTGGATTCAAAATCCAAATCAAAATCGAGGGATGGTTACTGCTAAGGAGACTACAATTTCTAACAATTAGAAATTTCCACGAAATTCCAGAAGTTCTTGGCGGGGTACCAAGACTAAATCTAGACATTTAGAACACTTCTAAATCCCTAGGTTTACACGCACTGGAATAACAAAACTTCCAATACAACAATCATGGCCGAAACCTGGCTCTGATACCACTGTTGGGTTTCTCTATGAGGATGGCACAACACTTGTGCACGCAGCGGAAGAATAAAAACATCAAGAAAACCCAAAAGAGATGGTATCGGGCCATGGTAGTTGAATTAAGAAGTTAACAAACAACTATGCAATAATTACCTCGGTGGCGTTGAGTCACAACTCAACGGAGATGCTCCAAGTTTTGTATTCCTGTTGGTGGCGAGTTCTACGTGGAATAATGTCCACGTCTCTACAGAAATCCACACGAGCGGGAGAACACCGATCTATCCGTCGCACGGATTATCGAGAAGGAGAAAGACCGCACCTTGCTTTCCCACGGACTGCTAGGTCCGCGCCAGGGATTGCAACGCCAGCGACGATTGCCGGAGTGAAGGAAGTCGACGGAGCGAGCACGGCGACGGCGGAACACTTCCGTCGGTGGCGGGATTCGGGATCGGTAGAACGAACGGAACGACGGAACGCTTTAGTCGCGGGATTCGGTTCGATCGGCTGCCAAAAGCATAATTCCCGAAAACCCTAAGTTTCCCTTTTATACCGAAGGCATAAATAGACTTAGGAATATCGCTATCCGCAGGCCACCCAGTAAAATAGGGTCCCAGTTTCGGCGAGTATCAGTCGGCGAGAATCAGCGAGAATCGGAGTACAATACTCGACGATTCTCGTCGATCGTCGAGCCGCTATCGACGACTCTCGATGATTCTCGTCGATCGTCGAGCCGCGGTCGACGACACTCGTCGATCGTCGAGCCGGGGTCGACGACACTCGTCGATTCTCGTCGATCGTCGAGCCGGGGTCGACGACACTCGTTGATTCTCGTCGATCGTCGATCCGGGGTCGACGACACTCGTCGATTATCGTCGATCGTCAAGCCGGGCTTGACGACACTCGTCGATTCTCGTCGATCGTTGAGCCCGGGTCGATGACACTCGTCGATTCTCATCGATCGTCGAGCCGGGGTCGACGACACTCGTCGATTCTCGTCGATCGTCGAGCCGGGGTTGACGACACTCGTCGATTCTCGTCGATCGTTGAGCCGGGGTCGACGACACTCGTCGATTCTCGTCAATCGTCGAGTCGGGGTCGACGACACTCGTCGATTCTCGGTCGACGATCCATACCAAGACTTCAAGGCAACACTTTGCCCAAAAACCCCATTCGGGTCGGTGATTGGTAACCTTTACCAACACAGTCAATCATCCAACTTCTCCACATCTCTTATGTGCGACCCTGCAGGCTCATATCGCGTTGGCAGTGAGATTATATGTTTGACCACTTCTAGATCACCATTGTAACTCCAACAGGAGTCTGTGCTGGAGACAAGTCCTTGTTACCTTCAGAGGTTGGAGCTGGAGGAGAGAGAGGAGGAAGGGGAAGCACTTCTTCAGAGAGCTCTGCAATCATGGCATCTATAACATCAGCTGTTGATAGAAGAGTGTCTTGAGGTAGGTGATCTGAGGGAGTGGCTGGACTCTGGGGAGTATGAGGTAGGGATGGAATTTCTAGCTGAGGAGAGGGCTGCCTGACTGGGATAGAGGGAACAGGCTCCCCCTCAATGAGTGCACCAGAGGAGCTGGCCACATGATGAGGAGAGGGAGATGGAGTCCTTTCCTCTACAGCTGGAACTTCTGGAATTTCTGAGAGCTTTGCAGCTTGGGCAGAGTTCTTTAACCTGAGATCCCATCTCTGAATGGAAGAGATGGAGACCTTCTTCATGTGGTGAAGTGGGGTTCCTTTGGAGAAGTTGAAAACTGCAGGATCTGTTTCATGGAGAAGCAGAGAGATGATTCTGGCGTAGTTGGGGGATTTCAAGCTGTCCTTGATTTTGTCCAGAATCAGCATACCAAACTGAAATTTCTTGCGGCAGACAATTGCTTGCATTATGTCGAAGAAATAGAATGTGATGTCTCTGATGGAGTGTGTCTTGCAGAGAAGAATTTTGCAAATGATGTCTACCAGAAAGTTTCCTTCAGCATTCATGTCTGACCGTTTAAGATACTGAGCTTCAGGAGAGATACCACAGAAGAGTGTTGTGCGGTCAGAATCTTCATCATCCAGATCATCTTCTTCATCAACAATTGGTAAACGGAGAAGTTGAAAGACAGAGGTCTTGGTGAACTTGAGTTTCAATCCCTTTACTGTAGATTTTAGGACTTTTCCATTTCGTCAAACCTTGAGATTTGAGAAGAATTCTGCAACTTCGGGGAAGAGAACGCGACAGGGTTCTTGAAGAGTGAAGGAGAGGCCGGCGGTGTCGAGAAGGATGAGGAGGTTGCGGAAATCATCGGAAAGCTCTGCGATACCTGCGGTGAATAGTTCGGAGCCGACGCCGATCTTGGAGGAAGTCGCCATGGATGCGAGTGACTGGAGGAAATGAGAGAGTGGGCTCTGCAATTTCGGCGGAGGAGAGGAGTCGAATCGGCAGGGTAGGCGAAGAGGCAGAGAGTACTCGAGAGATAGAAATGATCTTGTGTAGGTTTGAGTTTTCGGAATTTCATATATATATTACTCGTAAATTACTGCTAATTAATTTAAAGCAGGAGGCGGCATCTAGCCTTGGGGGGCGAATAGAACAATTTTCAAAATCTGGGAAACAGGACACGAGAAAGAGATAGACTACTCGAGTAGGTAAGAGAGTTACTCGAGTAGGTCGTTAGAAGTTACTCGAGTAGGTATATAGGAGTTACTCGAGTAGGTGGAGAAAACTACTCGAGTAGATAGGTGACTTACTCGAGTAGGTCTGTAGATACTCGAGTAGGCACATCCTCATACTCGAGTAAGTCAGTACACATACTCGAGTAGGTGTACTCATATACTCGAATAGGTCAGCATACATACTCGAGTAGACATATTCTTATACTCGAGTAGGTAGAGAAGAGTACTCGAGTATGTCTCATGCCTCTCGAGTTGAATTTTGAAAAAGTTGAGAAAGAGTGGATTTTGACTAACCCCTTACAATTACGTGTTTCTTAGTCATCTAGCCTTCTTTAGTCCTCTTTGTTGAGCATCCCAAGCTCTGTCTTGAAGAACGAGAACTTGGTCTCGTCCAGCTGCTTTGTGAAGATATCTGCAACTTGCCTATCTGTAGGCACATATTGGAGATCTATGTCTCCATGCTCCACATGTTCCCGGATTAAGTGATACCTTAGCTCGATATGCTTTGTCCGGCTGTGGGAGACTGGATTGTTGGCTATTGCAATTGCGCTGGAGGAGTCACAGTACAGGGGAATATCCTTGAACTGCAGGTTGTAGTCCTCGAACTGATTCTTTATCCATAGCAACTGTGAGCAACAGCTGCCTGCAGAGATATACTCTGACTCGGCCGTTGAGATTGCGACACAGTTCTGCTTCTTGCTACTCCAGGAGAATAGCCTTCTTCCGAAGAATTGGCAAGTCCCTGAGGTGCTTTTCCGGTCGTCCTTACTACCTGTAAAATCTTCATCTGAAAATCCAATTAGTTCGCTATCATTACTTCTTGGGTACCATACGCCAAGATTTGGTGTGCCTTTAAGGTATCTCAGGATCCTCTTTGCAGCAGCGTAATGAGATTCCTTAGAGTTCACCTGAAAGCTAGCACAGACACATGTGGAGAACATTATGTCAGGCCTACTGGCAGTAAGGTAGAGCAAGGATCCAATTATGCTTCTGTACTTGGTTTCATCAAAAGGTTTCCCTTTTTCATCCTTATCCAGAGACATAGTTGAGCCCATTAGAGTCCTCATAGAGGTTGCATTCTCCATTCCTAATTTCTTAATTAGCTCTTTGGTGAATTTGGTCTGGGAGATGAAAATTTCATCTTCAGATTGTTTCACCTGAAGCCCTAAGAAATACTTCAGCTCGCCCATACTGCTCATTTCAAACATCCCTTGCATTAGTTTTGAGAACTTTTTACAGAGGTTGTTATCTGTAGAGCCAAAGATAATGTCGTCGACATAGATTTGCACTAGCAAAATCTTGCCTTTTATTTCCCTAAGAAATAATGTCTTGTCTATCTTTCCCCTTGTGAACATGTTCTCAAGTAGAAAGGTAGACAGCGTTTCATACCAAGCTCTAGGAGCATGTTTCAGACTATATAGGGCCTTGTGCAGAAAATAGACTTGATCGGGAAATTTAGGATCAACAAAACCTGGAGGTTGTTCCACATATACTTCCTCCTTTATGTTACCATTCAGGAAGGCCGACTTCACGTCCATCTGATAAACGGTGAAGCCTTTGAAAGCAGCATATGCAAGGAACAACCTTATGGCCTCCAGCCTCGCCACCGGAGCATATGTCTGGTCGAAGTCGATTCCTTCTTCTTGACGATAGCCTTTAGCGACGCGTCTGGCCTTGTTCTTTATGATAGTTCCGTCTTCATCCATCTTGTTCATATAGACCCATTTTGTTCCAATGATGTTCTTTCATTTGGGTCTTGGAACCAGCATCCACATCTTGCAACGCTTGAACTGATTTAGCTCTTTTTCCATTGCCATTATCCATGATGCGTCTGAGTTTGCTTTCTCAAATTTTTTTGGTTCAACCTGTGAGAGAAAACTCAAATGAAGATTCTCATTAGTTGTGCCTCTCCGAGTTCTGACACCATCCCGGGGATCTCCTATGATCTGGTCCATGGGGTGATACTTCAGATGTCTGAGCTCTAGAGTTCTTGCATCTGGATTATCTTCAAGCACCGGAGTGATTTCTTCATCCTGGATGACTTCTTCATTTTGATCATCAGCCTCTCTAATAGGAGTTGGAGTGGTGATCTTAATGAACTTCTCGCCTTTGTCTTCGATGAATCATCCAAGCTAGTTTCTTTCAGCTTTTCACCTGCATATTCAAGGAGCACACTAGACGGATTGCTTTGCAACAAGCTCGTCTCATCAAATACAACATGTATCGATTCTTCCACCACTAGGGTTTTTCTATTAAATATCCTATATGCCTTACTATGGCTACTATATCCTACAAAAATACCTTCAAAGCTCTTTTCGCTGAACTTGGTGGTATGATACTTACTATTGTTAAGTACGAAGCATTTACAGCCAAAGATTCTAAAGTAAGAGACTGTTGGTTTCCTGCCTTTCAGAAGTTCGTAACGTGTCTTATTGTGGTCTTTGTTTATGAGTGCTCGATTTTGCACGTGGCATGCAGTGTTGACGGCCTCAGCCCAGAAGTACTCTGGTAGTGAAGCATCACTCAACATGATCCTGCAGGCCTCTATGAGTGTTCTGTTCCTTCGCTCAGCCACTCCATTCTGTTCTGGAGTACGAGGAGAAGAAAACTCATGAAAGATACCAAGGCTTTCACAGAATTCTGTCATGGCCCCAGATTTGAACTATGTTCCGTTGTCACTTCTGATTTTGACTATGGAGCAGTTGTATTCATTCTGGACTTGCCTGACAAAATTAGTAAAGATGTCGAAGGTATCTGACTTGTGTTTCAGAAAGAACACCCACGCAAAGCGCGAGTAGTAATCAATAATTACCAATGTATAGTCTTTACCTCCCAAACTTCTAATCTGCAGTGGACCAAACAAGTCCATGTGCAATAGATGAAGACATCTATTAGAGTGTTTGTCAATAATGCTTTTAAAGGTAGCCCTAGTTTGCTTGCCTTTTACGCATGCATGACAAGGTCTGTCTTTGACGCACTTGACATTTGGGGCATCACGTACTAAGTTCATTGAAAATAGTTTATTAATGGTTTTGAAATTAATATGTGCTAGTATCTTGTGCCACTGGTCACCAAGAGACGCACAATCTTTTGCTAAAAGACACACCGGTGTAGAGGAATCTATACAGATGAAATTTAAACAGAAAATATTTCTGCTTCGAGTGCCGGATAGAATCGTTTCTGAAAGTGCAGCTAGATCTGATATACTCTAGAGGGGGGGGGGGTGAATAGAGTATATGGTGATTTTAAAACTTTTACAACTGCTGTTGTATTTTAGGTGTGTGTGTGCATGGAAGCAAATACAATAAACCAAAAAGCAGCAATGGACTAATCACAACATATTCACAGAGCAAGGCCAGAAAACAAAAGGAAAAGAAAGCAACCAGACGACACAAGAATTTTATAGTGGTTCCCCAAATCTGGGTAGTCCACTCTTCTACCACCCTGGTAGGAATCCACTGCAGGAAGGGGTTGATCAGGTGTCCTGGCCCCAATGGGGTTTTGATCAGGTTTCCAAAAACCAAACCCTCAAGTCTTTTGGTGGGAGACTTGCAACCAGAATAATTTTGAAGGGAATTAAAACCCTATACAGAGGTGGAGTGAGAGGGTGATGAGGTCTTCTCTTTCTCAAGTCAAATGAGAAGACTTGTAGAATGTTGTTTAGCAGCTTTGCTCCCCCTGAGATGTAGAATGGATCATTAAGAATGCTGGAGCACTGCTTCAGGGTGATAGGTCTTCAAAGAACTAGAATTCCAGGTCTAGAGAAAGTCTTCAGGAACTTCTTGTAACTGATATGAAGGTATTGTTTTTGAAGTTATCCTGAGTAAAAGCAGATGAAGAAGACTCTTGATATTGATGTAATGTTCTTCTTCTTCTTCTTCTACTTGATCAATTTCTCTCTAGGCCAAGAATGAATTCTTTTTCTTGTGTTGTCTGAATCACTGTCTATTTTTTTCTTTTTGTTGTATGTTGTGAATCTCTGTATTACTGACTATTTCTGTATGTCTCTGTCTGTCATAGAAAACATTCGAATTTTGAATGTCGAGCAGTAATGACAGACGGCCTGGAAAGGAAGCAACAATTAATTATTTCCCCAACTGTTTCCATGGGAAAAAGGCATGTAATAATCCAGAATTAACTGCGCATCCTAACGGTAGTATACTGTGAAGAACTGTCATTAATTGTCCAGGAATCAGCGCCACAGAATGAGATGGGAACGGAAGAAGACCTAGTCTGGAATCGTCGACCGAAGAACATAATTCGTCGAGCTGAGTTAAGAGTTCGTCGAGCTAAGCTGAGTTCGTCGAGCTGAGCTGAGTTCGTCGAGCTGATCTGAGTTCGTTGAGCTGACAGTCTTCATTCGTTGAATAGACAATCTTCAATATCAGACAAACATTATTCGTTGAGCAGAGAACCAAATTCGTCGAGCTAAGAAAAGTTCTGGACTTGGACGAAATATTCTGCATCTGCTGAAATGCTGTGTCGACACAAATTGGTGTCGACAGATTGATCTTGGTGTCGACACAAATCCTCTGGTGTCAACATAAGCTGGTGTCGACTGAAATCCTGGTGTCGACACAAATCGCCTGGTGTCGACACAAGCCCTAAGTGTCGACACAGATTCTCTGAGTACACAAATCGTCGAGTAGAGATTAGCATTCGTCGACCTTAGAAGCTGTGAACTTGAGGTCCAAGTTCATCGAGCTCAGAATATAATTCGTCAACCGAAGCATGAAGCTGGACTTAGAGAAATTTTGAAGTGGTCTTGATAAGCCTGAGGTAAAATCCCGGTGTTCGTCGAGCAAAGAACGCAGTTCGTCGAGCTCAGCACTGCGAATTGTCTCACGATCGTCGAGCGCAGAACTTACTTCGTCGAGCTGAGTTCGACGAACGTCGAATTCTTTTCACTTGGTCTGAAAAACTGATAGATCTGGAGTTCCTGATGGTCCTGAAGAAGGCTGGTCCATCTAAAGTTGAGATAGAGGACTGTCCTAGACTCTAAGACAAAAACTTGACCCAGACTATACATGATGGGTCACATCCTAAGTCAGTGAACCTAGCCCAAATCTACTAGGGATCCAACAATCTGCCCCTATTTTGGTGAGGTCACTAACAGAAACTCCAAGCAAAGAACAAACAGAAAAACAAAGCAAAATTAAGAGATATATATGGCAGAGAATTTACAACACATGCAGCAGATGTATATATACATAGTGGCTTTGTTTTAATGCAAGATATAGACTGAAACAGAAGTAGAAATGAAATAGAAAACACAAAAGTACTTCTCTGATTTCTTCTGTTTTGGCTTGACTTCTGGTGCTTTATCTCCTGGCTTCTTGAAAATGATTTCCCTATTGGGATCTGAAGCTTGAGCCTTGGTCATAGTCATGTCAGCTGCCCCTATGATGTTCAGTGAAGTGGCTCTGGGGACCACTGCTTCTGGGTGAAGATGCATGTACTCATCAACATTGAGTATCTTGTTTGCTTTCCCAAATCTCTTTAGTTCCTCTCTCCTGTACTGAGATATAGTAGTTAAGCCTGTTGTGTCCTTGCCTTCAGCTTTAGCTTTGTTGATTAGAGATAAGCTAATGATCTCTTGGAACCTTGCCATTCTGGTTGTGTTGGCTATTTCTGGATCTTCAGGAGGGGAATAGGGACTTTCAGCTTCATGTTCCTTAGATTCCTGGTGCTGCTGCTATTGTTGAGGGTGTTATTGTCTGCCTGAAGATGGTGGCCTTGGCTGACTGCCACCAGAGGATCTCCATGTTTGTCTTTGATAAGTTTGAATAGGAGCAGATCTCTGAGAGCTAGAGCCAGAGGCACCTGCTGCTGGAGGAGGAGGAGGATCCTTTCTGTATCTATGAACTGGGGGAGGAGAGTATCTCCTACTCCTCTTCCTCTCTTTTTGCTGGTTCTTTGATAGCCACATCCATGCATGCATCCCTTTGTAAGGAGCAACATTATGCAGAATATAGTATGGAGTATCTGCAGTGGGATTAGGCTTGGGAGCAGGAGGAGGAGGAGCCTTCCTTTTCTTAGAGAGCAACTTCTTTTTCTTTTTAGCAGCCTCCTCATCTGATTCATCATCATCATCATCATCAGAATCTAAACTCTGAGGGTTGTCATACAAAGTATTCAACTTCCTCAGAGTGGCATCAGGAATGATAAGAGGTTTTTCTTGAGGGGGGATAGAAGGTTCAGAGGGTGAGGGTTCAACAGCAGTAGAGACAGAACTTGCAGCTGCTGCCTTGTTCTCTTATTCAATGTCTGCCAGAATGAGCTCATCCAGATCAGGCATGGGAGAATCATCCATGACAAAATCTAGGACAGGGAAGATTTCTGGAATAGACACTGGAGTTGGAATAGCAGTAGGAGCAGCAAAGGTGTCACAAAGTTGCCTGGCAACTGCTGGACTTGCTGGAGAGGTATACTGGACAATAACCAAATATGGCTTAGCAACCTCTAATGAAGGAAGCTTCATATATACAGGATCAAAGATCTAAAGTATCTCAGATTAATTAACTGTGGGATTTATAAGGAAATCACCAGCAGTTGTTATTGAATCTACTGACTCATCAAAGCTACTGTCAGTGTCCATGAATTGAGTAAAATCAATTGATGTATCTGTAACTGCATTATCAAGCACAGTATTAACTGTATCTGTAGTGTCTGTATCTATATCAACTGTATCCACTTCTGCAGCTGCTGCACCAACTTCATCATGGAGCATCTCCCCCTGCCTGGGTTCAGGAGAACCTGGATCCAGGCCCCTGAATGAAGAGGGGGCAGCAGAGAGGGCTGAGATTTGGGTAGATAAAGAATCAATGGAATTCACCAGAGGTATAATGGCCTCTGTGATAAGTGATTTAATAAGAGGAGTCAGAAGAGAGATGATGGAGGGAATGGTGGAAGAATCCATAAGTGGAGAAAGAATAGTAGAGGAGGAAGGAAGAGTATGTAAAGGGGATAAGGGAGGGAGAACAGGTTGTGGTTCAGTGGGAATGGTGTAGGATGGAATAGTGGATAGGTGTGGTGTAAGAGGGGATTGAGGAGGTGAGGGAATATGTGTTTCAGTGGGGGAAACTGGAGGTGTAGGGATATGTGTAAGATCAGGAGGTGGAGATTGATGTTGAGGTGGAGTCAATTGAGGTGCAGGAGGAGTGGGAAGAGATTTGGTAGGGGGAATGGCCTCTTCAGTGTCAGGGTGGGGAGTGACCTTGATGGTCCTGGTGCTCTCAGAAGCATTGATGGAGGTGGAGGAACCCTTGGAGGGTTTGGTGATTGTCCTCTCCCATCGGCCAAACAAGGCACAGGTGAGGCACTTGCTGGCATTGATGAATATGGTCGGGGAGACCAAACATTCACTGGCCTTTTCTTGGAGGAAAATCCCCAGGATTCTGCCGTAGCAGACTTCCTTCTTGCTAGTTCTCTTCTTGATTAGGTCAAAGAAAACCATGCCCCAATCGACCTGACGCTTGTTGAGCACTGCGCACATGATCAGGAATTGATGGCGAGTGATATAGTCATGTACCGAGTGCTTGCCCATCAGACTTTTCCCTACAATGTCGGCCAAAAATTGATAGGCGGCTGACAGTTGTTTCTTCAGAAACTTATTAGGGTTGTTGCCGGAGAAACCCATGACTTTCAACATATCAGCATATTCCTCAGCGTCCATTTCCAAGTTGTCTTCCCCATTGATCAGTCCAAAAATTTCAGAGAGTACTGCTGGGGACAGGGAAACAGCAGTGTTTCCAATATTTCGTGTCAGATTTCCGTCTTCAGAAACTGTGGCAGTGTACACCCATTCTCTTATCTCGGTTGAGTGTAGCTTGATACTGTGTGTCATGAAATCCTTGAGATGCAATTCCTCAAGTAATTCAAGGATATACAGAAAAATTGGATCGGAATGTTGGAAGGACTCAAAGTCCATGGAGAATGATGCATCAAACTTCATCGCCGAAAGTGCTCCTGGAGGAATCGCCATTGATGACCTGCAAAGATAATCACAGAGAAAACGACGATCAAGAGCAAAGGAACAGAAAGCACGGGATGGAGGTCGAAGAAAACGTAGATATAAGATTTTCAGAATATGAATCGACAAGCTCCGTTCCACGAAAAGAGACAGATCTTCGAAATGAGATCGACGAAATAAGTTACAGGTGAGTAGTTCGTCGAACCCATTCAGAAGAATTGAAAACAGTTCGTCGAACTCCGTTCGACGAAATGGTTTCTGAATCAAGATTCGTCGATCTCCGGTCGACGAAAATTATTTCCACACAGAGAATTCGTCGATCTTCGGTCGACGAGAATCTCTCAAACTTTCCCTAATTTGTCGAACTCCGTTCGACGAACTCTGTAAAATTCGTCGAATGCAGACATAAATTAATATAACTCTTCTTCATCAATCATTCCCAGTTAATTTATAAAGAACAGATGGGTTTTCTCATCCAAAGGCTTGGTGAAGATATCTGCTCTCTGTAGATCTGTAGGAATGTGGATCAAATTAATTTTCTTTTTGTCCACATTATCTCTAATAAAATGATGTCATATTTCAATATGTTTAGTACTAGAATGATGAACTGGATTCTGAGCTATAGCAATAACACTTGTATTATCACAAAATAAGGTTGAATTATTTAAGTTGATACCATAATCTAGGAGTTGGTTTTGTATCCATAGCATCTGTGAACAGCAGCTACCAGCAGCCATATACTCTGCCTCAGCAGTTGATGTAGACACAGATGTCTGCTTTTTGCAAAACCAAGAGACAAGTCTCATACCCAGGAACTGGCAAGTTGCAGAGGTACTTTTCCTGTCCACTCTACATCCAGCATAGTCAGCATCTAAGTATCCAGTTAACTCAAATTCTGACTCTACAGGATACCAGAGTCCTAAACTAGGACAACTCTTTATATATCTCAAAATCCTTTTTAGAAAAATAAGATGAGATTCTTTAGGATTCACTTGGAATCTAGCACAAAGGCATGTGGCAAACATTATGTCAGGCCTGCTAGCTGTTAAGTATAATAGGGATCCAACAATTGCCCTATAATGTTTCTGATCTACAGGTTTCCCTGCTGCATCAGAATCCACAACAGCATTGGTAGCCATAGGTGTTTTCATTCCTGAGGCATCACCCATCCCAAACTTTTTAATAAGCTCTTTAGCATACTTAGATTGGGAGAGGAAGATACCATCAGGGAGCTGCTTCACTTGGAGACCAAGGAAGTAGGAAAGCTCACCCATGCTACTCATCTCAAATTTGGAATGCATGAGGTCAGCAAACCTCTGGCACAATTTGGGATCAGTAGACCCAAAAATAATGTCATCCACATATATTTGTACCAATAAGATTTGGTCCTTATGATGTCTAGTGAAAAGGGTTTTATCTATGGTTCCTCTTGTAAATTTATGCTCTAAAAGAAAGCTAGATATGGTCTCATACCAAGCTCTTGGAGCTTGCTTTAAACCATAGAGAGCTTTATGCAATTTGTAAACATAAGAGGGTTGAGTTAGAGAGATAAAACCTGGAGGTTGTTCAACATAAACCTCTTCTTGAAGTACACCATTCAGAAAGGCACTCTTAACATCCATCTGGAATACCTTGAACTTTTTGTATGCTGCATAGGCTAGGAATATTCTAATGGCCTCCAACCTTGCAACAGGGGCAAAGGTTTGGTCATAGTCTATTCCTTCTTCTTGCCTATATCCTTGGGCAACCAGTCTAGCCTTGTTCCTTACTATGTTCCCTTGTGCATCTAATTTGTTCCTATAGACTCATTTTGTTCCAATAACTGGGTAGTTATGGGGTCTTGGAACCAAATCTCAAACTCTACATCTCTCAAACCTATTTAGTTCCTCTTGCATTGCAAGAATCCAGTGGGGATCTTGCTCAGCTTCATGGATGGTGAGAGGTTCAATTTGAGAGAGAAAACAGACATGCATCAAGTCTTGATTGAGCTGATGTCTTGTCTGTACACCAACTGAAATGTCCCCAATCACTTGAGATCTGGGGTGATCTCTAAGTGTGACAAGATCAGTTTGTGGAGTTGGTTGAGCAACAACTTCTGTAAATAATTCCTCTTGAGGAATGGTACTGGCTGTTGATGGAAGTTCAGTTACTTCCTCTTGGATTTCCTCTTCACTATCTTCAGCAGCCTGTGGAGTGGGATGAGTTGGAACCTCTTGGGTAAGGTTTAGTCCATCCATAGACTCACACAGTGGTGAAACCTGCAAAAGACTATCGGTAGAAATGTATTTCTCCTTATAAGACATGTTAGCTTCATCAAAAGACACATGGACAGATTCTTCAATTTTAAGGCATGATTTGTTGAAAACCCTATAGGCCTTGATTACTTGGGAATATCCTAGAAAAATCCCTTCTTCAGCCTTAGCCTCAAATTTTCTAATGTATCTTTTGTCATTAGTGTGGATGTAACATATGCAACCAAAAACTTTAAAATAAGTGATTTTAGGTTTCTTTTCTTTAAGTAATTCATAGGGGGTCTTATGTCTTACTTTATGTATAAGACATCTGTTCAGGACATAGTTAGCTGTGTTTACAGCTTCTGCCAAAAAGGATAGAGACATGTAAGCATCTGCTAACAATGTACTTGCAGCTTCAATGATTGTCCTATTTTTCTTTTCAGCAACCCCATTTTGTTGTGGAGTTCTAGGAGCTGAGAAGCACTGCCTGATATCTTACTTCTCACAGAACTCATGCATAAGAAGAGACTCAAACTCTGTGCCATGATCACTTCTGATCAATGCAACATGAGTAGAGAACTCAATCTGTATGGTCCTGAGAAAATCTGTAAGAACTTTGAATGTATCTGACTTAGCTCTCAGGAAGGCTACCCAACTGAATCTGGAGAAATCATCAACAATAACTAAGGTGTAAAACTTCCCTCCTAAGCTTTGTACTGCAATGGGTCCAAAAAGATCCCCATGAAGCAGATACAATATCCTAGGTGAATCACTTTTATTAATGGATTTGAAGCTAGTTTTAGTTTGCTTGCCTAATTGACAAGCCCTGCATAGGCTTTCCTTCTTGTAGGGACCAGAAGGTAAACCTCTAACAAGGTTGTCTTTAGATAACCTAGATATGTTCTTAAGGTTTACATGTCCTAGCCTTTTGTGTCATAGCTCATTTTGGTTACTAGTGATATTGAGTAAACAAATATCAGTTGTGGCAGAAATGAAATCTACTAAATATATGTTTCCTTATCTAAGTCCAATTAAAACAGTTTGGTTTTTATCATTTATAATAGAACAAGAGGTAGAGTTTAAATGTACCAGATAACCTTCATCACATAATTGACTTATGGATATAAGGTTATGTTTAAGTCCTCTTACATATGTCACCTTTTTGAAGGTCACTGCTCCAATGCTTACTCTTCCATACCCTTCTGACTGACCACTCTTTGAGTCTCCAAATATCACCTTTGGTCCTAGCTTGGACTTATAGTTGGAGAGATTTGCTTTGCTGCCAGTCATGTGCTTGGAGCAGCCACTATCCAGGTACCATGTCTGACTTAGCCTTGGACAGCTCTTCACCTGTACCTGCATTAAACAATAAAGCTCAATTGTTCTTGACCCAGGTTACCTTGGGTCCTTGGTTTGGCTGAAAAGTAAAACTAGAAATGACTGATAATGCAGGTTGAGACTTATACCCTAGAGGGTGATATCTCCTAGGTGGGATTATCCAATCAGCTACTGGATTAAATGTCTTGTTAGCTGTTTTAAAATTTCTATAGGAGAAATTATTTATATTTGGTCGTTCTGGGATCGACAAATTATTGTAAGTTCGTTGATCAGAGTTCGACGAATGGGGATGAGATCGTCGACCTCCACTCAGTGAATGAACATGGTCATTTTCTGCGTCCCTCGTTCATCGACCTCTGCTCGACGAACCATACACAGTTCGTCGATCGCAGTAGGACGAATAATTATTTCTGAAGTTTGCGTTCAGCGTTCGTCGATCGGGGTTCGACGATCTTGCAGGATTTCGTCGATCTAAGTTCGACGAATTCTGCTGAACTTGGTTTTTAACAGCTTTCTTCTGTTTTCTGTTTCTATTGTCTAGGGGATTTGACTTGTTTTCTAACCTGGGTTTTTCAGTTAGTTTCTCTTTACCCTTAGCAGTGATAAACTTTATGGGAGTAGAAAGTACATTCTTCTTTATTATGGGGGGTAAACCTGATGAAGCACCCAAGCGCAGCCTGCCATTTAATCTAGAATTTACTGTGCTTGTGATATCCATCAGCTTGAGGCTTCTCCCATTGAGAGATTGCTCAAGTTGTTTTGCCTCATATAATTCAGATTTTAAATTGATTATCTGTTCATTAGCTAGTGTCAATTGGTCAGTTAGTTTTCTATTTTCTGTGCTGACAGATTCAAGGTTTTCTAGTCTAGTCCTCAGGGTTTTTATCTCTTTCTCTGAGTTTATTAGATCCATGCACATATTTTTAAACTATACTTTAAACAAGTCAGAATTGAAATCAAAACTAGAAATCACCTGATCAGCCTCTGAGTCTGAGGCACCTTCATCTTCAGAATCCTCTTCTGATCCACAGTTGCTTCTAGAGGCATCTATTGCCATTAGGCACACCTCCTTGGATATGGCTTCTTCCTCTTCTTCACTGGAGCTGGAGGAGGATGTTTCCTCTTCTGTGTCACTCCAGGACTCAGCAACAAATCCTTTGTCTTTCCTTTTATACTTGTCGGAGGAGGGTCTGCTGCTTTGTTTTCTTTTGGAATCCTTGTCCCTGCCCTTGTCCTTTTTCTGATTCTCTGGGCATTCTGAAATATAGTGCCCTGGCTTTTTGCATCCAAAACACACAACCTCCTTAGTTAGTGTCTTGTCATATTTGGGCTTATCATCCTGCCTGGATGATTTTCTTCTAAAGTCCTTTCTTGCCATTTTATAGAATCTTTTGGCAAAAAGACTCATTAACTCCTCATTGGATGTAGATGTTTCATTGTCTTCAGAAGCTTTGAGGGCCAAGCTATGCTCCTTCCTAACTGGGGTAGTTGCCTTCTGTTCTGCCGCCTCTCTTAACTTGACAAGCTGCTCATATGACTTCAGCTTGCCTAGCAGAGATTCTATTGAGATCTCATTGAGGCTTCTGGCTTCTTTGATTGGCCAGATTCTGGAGTCCCATGAACTTGGGAAACACATCAGTATCTTGTCATTCAGCTTAGTTAAGGTGATGTCCTTGTCAAGAGTCTTGAGTTCACTGATGATTGAACTTAATCTATTGTACATCTCAGGCACTGATTCTGTCTCATCCTTTTTGAAATTCTCATAAAGAGAAATGAGACTGGATCTCCTATCCTTTCTTTCATCAGCTGAGCCTACTACCATTTGATTGAGAGAGTCCCAAATGGCCTTGGCTGAGGTGCACTCAGCCACCTTCTGAAATATGTCATCTGACATTGTTTGGGCCAAAATATTCATAGCCTTTGCAATAGCCATCTTGGCTTTCTTATAGGCTTCAGTATTATCTGGTGGTGGTACTGCACTCAGATTAGTTGATGTGCTGGCAAAAGTTGTAGGAGCTGGAGGAACACCTGTTGAAATGACAGAAAAAATATCCCCATCAATGGAGTTCATATATAATCTAATTCTTGCCTTCCAGATGGCAAACTTATTAAGATTGCACACTGGAGGTCTGATGCTTGTATAATCCTTATTTTCGGCCATGTCTGTGATAAGGATAAGTCCAATAACAGAATAAAAGCAAATAGATCTAACTAAGGGATCTTTGGGTTCAAGTGTTAGCCTGTACAACCGATCAGGTATGGTAACTTAACCAACCTGGAATATGTGGTATTATTAACCAACCTGGCTCTGATACCAATTAAAAGTGCAGTTAGATCTGATATACTCTAGAGGGGGGGGGTGAATAGAGTATATGGTGATTTTAAAACTTTTACAACTGCTGTTGTATTTTAGGTGTGTGTGTGTGTATGCAGGGAAGCAAATACAATAAACCAAAAAGCAGCAATGGACTAATCACAGTACATTCACAGAGCAAGGGCAGAAAATAAAAGGAAAAGAAAGCAACCAGATGACACAAGAATTTTATAGTGGTTCCCCAAATCTAGGTAGTCCACTCTTCTACCACCCTGGTAGGAATCCACTGCAGGAAGGGGTTGATTAGGTGTCCTGGCACTAATGGGGTTTTGATCAGGTTCCCAAAAACCAAACCCACAAGTCTTTTGGTGGGAGACTTGCAACCAGAATAATTTTGAAGGGAATTAAAACCCTGTACAGAGGTGGAGTGAGAGGGTGATGAGGTCTTCTCTTTCTCAAGTCAAATGAGAAGACTTATGGAATGTTTTTTAGAAGCTTTGCTCCCCCTGAGATGTAGAATGGATCAGGAAGAATGCTGGAGCACTGCTTCAGGGTGATAGGTCTTCAAAGACCTAGAATTCCAGGTCCAGAGAAAGTCTTCAGGAACTTCTTATAATTGATATGAAGGTATTGTTTTTGAAGTTATCCTGAGTAAAAGCAGATGAAGAAGACTCTTGATATTGATGTAATGTTCTTCTTCTTCTTCTCCTAGATCAATTTCTCTCTGGGCCAAGAATGAATTCTTTTTCTTGTGTTGTCTGAATCACTGTCTATCTTTTTTCTTTTTGTTGTATGTTGTGAATCTCTGTATTACTAACTATTTCTGTATGTCTCTGTCTGTCATAGAAAACATTCGAATTTTGAATGTCGAGCAGTAATGACAGACGGCCTGGAAAGGAAGCAGCAATTAATTATTTCCCCAACTGTTTCCATGGGAAAAAGGCATGTAATAATCCAGAATTAACTGTGCATCATAACGGTAGTATACTGTGAAGAACTGACATTAATTGTCCAGGAATCAGCGCCATGGAATGAGACGGGAACGGAAGAAGACCTACTCTGGAATCGTCGACCGAAGAACATAATTCGTCGAGCTGAGTTAAGAGTTCGTCGAGCTAAGCTGAGTTCGTCGAGCTGAGCTGAGTTCGTCGAGCTGAGCTGAGTCCGTCGAGCTGACAGTCTTCATTCGTTGAATAGATAATCTTCAATATCAGACAAACATTATTCGTTGAGCAGAGAACCAAATTCGTCGAGCTGAGAAAAGTTCTGGACTTGGACGAAATATTCTGCATCTGCTGAAATGTTGTGTCGACACAAATTGGTGTCGACAGATTGATCTTGGTGTCGACACAAATCCTCTAGTGTCGACATAAGCTGGTGTCGACTGAAATCCTGGTGTCGACACAAATCGCCTGGTGTCGACACAAGCCCTAAGTGTCGACACAGATTCTCTGAGTACACAAATCGTCGAGTAGAGATTAGCATTCGTCGACCTGAGAAGCTGTGAACTTGAGGTCCAAGTTCGTCGAGCTCAGAATATAATTCGTCGATCGAAGCATGAAGCTGGACTTAGAGAAATTTTGAAGTGGTCTTGATAAGCCTGAGGTAAAATCCCGGTGTTTGTCGAGTAAAGAACGCAGTTCGTCAAGCTCAGCACTGCGAATTGTCTCACGATCGTCGAGCGCAGAACTTCCTTCGTCGAGCTGAGTTCGACGAACGTCGAACTCTTTTCACTTGGTCTGAAAAACTGATAGATCTGTAGTTCCTGATGGTCCTGAAGAAGGCTGGTCCATCTGAAGTTGAGATAGAGGACTGTCCTAGACTATAAGACAAAAACTTGACCCAGACTATACATGATGGGTCACATCCTAAGTCAGTGAACCTAGCCCAAATCTACTAGGGATCCAACAATTTTCATATTGTCAACGGATTTTATCAAGCACTTATCAGCATAGAACTCAACTATGTATCCTTTGTCACAGAGTTGGCTTATGCTAATGAGATTGTGTTCCAATCCTTCAACATAGGCCACATCCGAGAAGGATACATTGCCGTTAGTAATCATATCATAGCCTCTAGTAATTCCATGGTCTGAACCTCCAAAGATGACTTTTGGTCCTTTCGCGACTGGAGTGAGGTTCTGAATGAGGCTTCTAGTCCCGGTCATATGCCGAGAGCATCCGCTGTCCAAGTACCAGATAGGCGTTTTGTTGGCCTTTGGACATCCCTGCAATCATAATCAATTTGCCTTAGGAACCCAAACATGTTTGGGTCCTTGGTCTCGGGTTAGAATGCTCCCCCTACGAGTATTAGCATTATGAGCAGTCTTTCTCATATTGCTGACATGAGGGGTTGCAACGTTTCTGGAATTGAACCAGCAATCTATGACGAAGTGACCAACCTTGCCACGCACCAACAGTCAAATCTGTTGTACCTTTGCCTCAGGATCTCCTGCTTGACCTTTTGGAGCTTTGGTCTAGCAGTGGTAGCATTCTTGGAGTAAGATGCCTCATGATGATGGAAATCACATGGCTTCTTCTCCTTTATGGGCTTCTCTACAACAGGCTTTGTCTTTGGTGCATTCTTGAAGTTATGTCCATGATTGAAAGGGGCATAGCTCTGAAGAATAACTTCTTCATAAGTTGCCTTAAAGTCACTTTCGCCAAAGTTTCAGGGTTGAGCCCATCCTTGATAGCGGGACTTTGGCTATACATAAGTAGGCCTAGCAAAGTGCTCGTATGATGAGTCAAAATCAAACTCATTTGTTGGAAAGATGACCTTTCTGAATGTGGTTTGATTTTGAGGGGCTTTTCCCTTTTCTTCGGCTGAGGCCTTTTTGGCGGCCTTATTTTTCCGTTGATTCTTGTTTCTCCTAGAGGATTTAGTAGGAGCTTCTTCATGGCCTAGTCCAGCTCCCTTGGCCTTTACTGAAAATTCAGTAACGAATGGAAGAACCGTCTTGGGCTTAGCGAAACTCTCAACAAGTTTCCTTTCAGCCGCAAGTTCGGCTTCCAAACCTTTGATGATCTTCTCCTTCAGGTCAAGATGCTCAAGAGCCTTGTTATATTCCTCAATAGTATTATTGAAGTTTTCCTTGAGGGAGTCAGTCTTTGCGACTTTATCTCTCAAGTTGCTCTCTTCGGCTTTTAGAGATTTGATCTCTTTAGCCTGAGTCTTCACGACTCGACGACATTTATCGTAAGCCATGATTAACTCCTTATAATGGTCCATCAATTCTGACTCATCGTCAGAGGAGCTACTCTCGCAATCATGTTCAGAGACTTCAGACTCTGAGAGAGGGGTATGAGAGTTTACCTTCCCAGTGAGCTGGGGCTCTTGTTCATCATTTGTTTGAGTCATTAGCCCAAAGTAAGCTTCTTCTTCTTCGCTTGACTCAGTGGAGTCGGAGTCGCTAAGAGTCTTGCTCCTTTTGGCTATGAAGCTCTTCTCTTTCCTCTTCTTGTTGTATGAGGATTTCTTTTCTTCTCTTCTACCACCCTCCTTCTTCTTGTGAGGGAAGTCAGCAATGACATGGCCTGCCTTATTACAGCAATAACAAATGATGTTAGTTGAAAAGTATTCGTTCTGTTTAGTGTTATACCTATCGTGGCTGCTTGAGCCTTTTCTTTGTCGATCGTCATCGCGCCGCGATCTTCTGTATGAGGCATCCTTGCCTTTCCATTGTTTCTTTTTATTTAGAAACTTCTTGAATTGCCTTGAGAGTAAGGAGAACTCTCCTTCAGATAGTTCAGAGCCTGAGGTGCTATGCTCTGATGATTCTTCTTCTTCATTAACTTCTGGAGCTGGAGCGGGGGAGGCAGCCTTAGTCTTTCTGGAGGTGTCTGCCTTCAGAGCGACAGATTTCTCCTTTAGGGCAGACCTGCCCTTCTCTTCTTCAGCTTTTCTTGTATTGATTTGGAGTTCATAAGACATAAGCTTTCCAAAGAGATTTTGCGGGTCCGTTTCAGCTAGCTTCCCGAACTCCCTGATGGCGCATACCTTGTTATCCCATTCCTTGGTTAGGGATCTCAAATATTTGTCGTTCAGTTCTCCGTTGGTGAAGACACGGCCGTACACCCTTAGGCCATTTACAATTTTGAAGAAGTTCTCAAAGGTGTCGGCAATTGTTTCCTTGTTCCCTTGTCGGAACGCTTCATATTTTTGATTGAGAAGGGATCTCCGATCATCCCTTACTTCTTCTGTACCTTCCATCAAAGTGACTAAGGAATGCCACATCTCCTTAGCTGATTGACAGTGAATCAAATTCTACAGCATCGAGTCATCGACTGCACTTGCTATAATGTTCTTAGCTTTCTTGTCGAGAGAGACAAGTGCAATATCGTCTTTGTCGAGATCCATTAGCTTTTTGGGAACTCTCTTGGTAGGGTCGATAGTGGACATAGTCATGGGAATGTAAGGACCTTCTTCAACGATCATGAAGATCCTTGGATCCACAGCTTCCATGAAAAATTTTATCCTTTCTTTCTACATGGGAAAGTTATTTTTGTTGCACAGTGGAAACTTGGTGAAATCTTTGCCCTTGTCATTCTATGGTAGAATCTTTCAAACAACAGATCTGGATCTGATGAAGGTGTTAACCTTTTGAAGATCAACCTCCCTCTGATACCAATTGAAAGAAAACGGCTGTCACCCTAAATCACCTAGAGGGGGGGTGAATAGGTGAGTTGTGCGTCTTTTGCGGAATAAAAACTAATTAGAGCACAGCACAGAAATATCTACAAATATCACAGACGACACAAGATTTATAGTGGTTCCCCAACTTTGGGTACATCCACTTTCCCTCACCGATCTAGCAATCAACGAGACTCGGCTACTCCACTATCTCGGATCAAAAATCGATCCGACCCTCGGAACAAAGTTCCTACAAACTCGATCCAAACAACGGGATCTACACCTCAGAAGATAGCTCTTCCTACAAACTCGGAGTGAAAAACTCCTACACTCAGAGAAACTTTCTCCTACAAGATTAATAAAGTGGGAAAACTTATACAACCAATATATCCAATCAGATCTGAAGAGACGGCCAGAAAAACTCCTCCTTGTGAACTTTGCAGCACTATCAGAAATTGGTGAAGAGAGTCTCGGCCCAGATCTGGATCTTCTTGCCTTTACAGAATCAGAGAGAGAAGATGAACGGTGAAGTCGATCTCGATCTGTAACGTTCTTCAGAACCAATCCTCAGACTTTAGAAGCAGTGGCCGAAGAAGATGGTGGCGGTGGCGGCTTCCGTTACACGAAAACAGAGAGGAGTCGAGTCGGAGAACTTTCTCAAAATAGAATGACAAGAAAGCTTTTTGATAATACTTAGGGTTTGTCATTTTTTGATAAGACCTTATATAGAAGAGACTAACGGTCATAATCGGTCATAATGATGTACACGTGGACCAATCATGTCGCATGATTTGAAAAATCCCGTCAGAACAAGGACTTAGCAGAATTTCGGAAAGATCAGCCAACTACACGAGTAAGTCAATAACTACTCGAGTAGTTGAATAACTACTCGAGTATATGATGAAGAACATACTCGGGTATATATAGATAGACTACTCGAGTATATAGAAATCAACTACTCGAGTAAGCAGACAGAATTACTCGAGTATGTGTAGAGACCTACTCGAGTACATAGAGGATCTACTCGAGTACTGGAAAAGCTACTCGAGTATATTACATAAACTACTCGAGTACAAGAAGTACTACTCGAGTGGAATACTTAGAAAAATTCTGAAGAGGTCAGCTGGCAACTACTCGAGTAGTTGAACTAAACTACTCAAGAGGAAGTAATCTACTCGAGTAGGTGAAAGTTCTACTCGAGTAAGACTTAGAAAAATTCTTAGAGTAGGGAAATATCAAGGTACACGAGTGACACATGATCTACTCGAGTGGGTATAATGAACTACTCGAGTATGTTTTTATCTACTCGAGTAAGTGAGTATACTTACTCGAGTATATGAGTATACTTACTCGAGTATATGACTCAGAGAAATTTAGATGAGGAAACCCTTTAATACTCGGGTATAAAGAGTAATCTACTCGAGTATATAAGCATGCTACTCGAGTATATGACTTTGTCTACTTGAGTAGGTGACTTAGCTACTCAAGTATATGACTATGTCTACTCGAGTAGAAGGTTCCTTTACTCGAGTAAATTATACTCAGACTACTCGAGTAGGTGAAAGCTCTACTCGAGTAAAACACTTAGAAAATTTCTGATGTAGGAATAACTGATTCTTCTAGAGTAGTCAACTCTCAATTCCTTTCCTATCGTCCAATAGCTTGAATATGAAGTATATCCCAATTGAGAGACCACACATGATTCAACACCTTGGAATATGCAATGAGGGATTACATTGGACAGTTCCTGTGTTTGGTGACCCACTGTGGACTGACAATGGTCTACACTTCCAGTGAAATTCCTGCAAACATATAACTCAAACCAAGCATCAAATACAACTTAATTCATCTTAGTTCCAGGGTGACTTCATCAAATCTGGGTTCATGTGGATGAAATACCCAACAAGGCTCTTGCACCGCCTTCTGCAACACCGATATATGGAATACATCATGTAGACTACTAAGCTCCACTGATAGCCTCAATCGATAAGCCGCTCCGCCAATCCGCACCAGAACCTCAAACAGTCCAAGGTACCTTGGGTTTAGCTTCGTCAAGCGCCGCACCCGCGAGACACACTTGAATGGCTTGATCTTCAAGTATAACAAGTTGCCAACAGCGAACTCCATGTTCCTCTGCGTGGCATTATAGTACTTAGCCTGGCTGTCCTGAGTGATTAACAACCTCTCCCGAATGGTTCTCACCAAAGAAGTAGCATCCTCCACCTCTTGTCGCTTGTACAACTTTGACTCGCCCGTTTCCTACCAAGACAACGGCGTGCGACATCTTCTACCATAAAGGGCCTCGAAGGGCGCCATTTGAATGCTCGCCTGGTAGCTATTGTTGTAAGCGAACTCCACCAAGTAGTGATGATATTCCCACTGCTTTCTAAAGTCCAGGACACACATTCTAAGCATGTCTTCCATTGTCCTATTGACCCTCTCGGTCTGCCCATCCGTTTGCGGATGAAAGGCTGTGCTAAAACTCAGCTTTGTCACAAACATCTGCTGCACCAGCCTCCAATCATTGGACATGAACCACCCATCTCAGTCACTCATGATGTTGGGGGGCACACCATGAAGCCGCACAATATTATCCACATACAGCTTTGCCAATTTCTCAACCGGATCATCCTTCCTATGCGAAATGAAATGCGACACCTTCGTTAGACGATCTATGACCACCCAAATGGCATCGTTCCCCTTTGCGACCTTGGCAACCCGTACACAAAGTCCATAGTAATGTCGTCGAACTTCCACTCCGGAATAGGAAAGGATTTCAATAATCCTCCCGGCTTTTGGCACTCCGCTTTCACCAAGGCGAAAGTTTGACACTTCGCCACGTAGAGTGCCACATCCTTTTTCAGTCCTAGGCACCAGAACAATTTCTTAACATCGTGTGTAAGACCCCTCCCCTTACTAAGGAGGCTCCTAGTCTTATGCCTAGAACCACCGTCTTACAGTGGCAGTAACACACAGGTTAGTCGACACTGCAACACGCCTATTCTGCCGGCTAGTACGATCATATAACCTATAGGCCAATATGAGAAATAGAAGTAAAATATATCAGAGTACTACACATCTAGTCCACAGTCACAGTACAACTCATATATATATGAATGAAAGAGTACACAGTCCACAATGAGAGTAAAAATATGAACAGTAATAAGGGCTTATGCCCAATACATCATATGAATAAACTCTCCTCTCAAAATATCAAAACGGCAGAAGCTAATCAACTAATCTCATACTGATCCCACCTGAGGTAGCGCTATAGTAGTAGTAGGTTGTATCAACTCCTCACGCCCTGTCATCTCGTCCTGCCGGTCGTGCTGGTGCTCCATCTCCTCGAGCTCCTTAAAATAGTTTCGTCACCGACCATTAGTCAAAAAGAGTAAGTCGTTTCCTCCGCACCTAGCACCGCAACTCCTAGGCACCATGCGGGAGGATGAATTAGAGGACAATCAAGGGGTAACAAAAGCAAGCAGATGACATGGGAAACTAAACTATCAAGTAAGAGTTTGTGCAGTAAATCTACACTAGCAGTTCTATGTATATAGCACAAAAGTAAAAGCATGTACAATATAAGTAAGTAAAGAACTGAAATTAGGAGAAGAAAAGTAAAGCTATCCTACCACTACACTACCATCACAAACATACCTTAACTTATAAAAATGCCCATACAAATTTATAGGTTAAGGTTTCCATGAATTTTAACTTATCATATAAAAGAGCTCATACTAATTTATATGATAAGGATATATGAAGCGTATGACCTAATATGAATGAATGTTTATGATGCAATTTATGCAACAGGCAAGTGCACCTCACATACAACGACTCTGTGATCACAGAGCTTTAGTTCCCACTTTTTGAGAGCTAGCTTCACTCTCGGGTACCACCATTGTGGCTACGGCAGCAGCGGAGCGAGCATCTCCACTTCTAGGCAGGTATGCACACTACCAAACCTAGACCACCTCTCATACGCCTTTGTACACGTCCAAGGAACACTCTAGAGTCTGCGTACGTACTTTGCTGACTAACTGTCAATCTTGTTGGGTCGGGTGTGCGCTATCGGGGATCGTCCTCCAAACCGCAGTGTAAACTAACCCACTGGCCCCTCAAACCCTCACACCCGCCTAGTTCACCGTACTGCCATCGGTGTGACGATCGACCAGTACCGCATGACCCGCCACTAAATTTATGTGCATGCAAGTATTTCATCTCGAGCCTTCAGCTCGCAGGACCATCCTATCCTGTTTCCCTCAAACCCTTCATGGGTGAGCCAGCAGCATATATCCCTCCAACCCTATACGGGTGAGATGTTGCCCCAAAACCCTCCAACCTTATACGGGTGGGATGTTATCCAAAAACCCTCCAACCCTATATGGCTGAGATGTTATCCAAAAACCCTCCAACCCTATATGGGTGAGATGTGCAATGATTACTTTAGCCTATTATTCTACTCTTGACTAAGGATTATTATGCTTAGTGACTTAGGGTTAATCCCAGGACTGCCCTCGACATACCTTGTGAAGGGCTCTCAAAGGTCACTAGGAACCAAGATGGGATGAAGCCTAAAGTTCCGTTTCGCAAGGATACTTACTTTTTTATTGGTGTCTACCCTTGATCCATACTTTGCTCTCATTATTACTCTTAAGTGATCCTAAAGACTTAAGACGTTCTCAGGAGGGCGACGGTCTTCCGCTGTCCTCCACTCCAGTTGCTATCCAAGGCTTGTACTTTACTCTCGTCACTAATACAACTCTACCCACCAGGGTTATATTCCAATTGTAATCTCTAGCTCATCCGTCGATCTATCTCCTGATGGTCCTTATAGTAGAACCTACTTACACTAGCGCAACCCATGACCTAACAGCACCCCGAATTAGAATTTCCAATTCCTTGGGCCACCTGCCCCTAATTATTTATCCTAGGATGGTATGGACTAATGAAGTGAGCATGTTGATTTTCATAATTTTCTTAAGTCATTTAAGCCTCTAATTAAATCATTTAATTAATTTCCCCTAGGTCATTTAATACATGAAGTACTAAAATTATAATCCACTGACCTATGGAATTTTTCTTGAGTTTCATCTTGGTAAAATATTCCTGTCTACCAAAATTTCATAATTTTCCTTTGACTAATTCTACTTATTCCTAAATTAGTACAAAACTCACATAATAGACATTTTCCAAAGGAAGTATAAGGAGTTCATTACTAAAAATTCTGAGAACATTACATCATATATATATTGGTAAAATAAAGCTAAAGACAGAATTTCATGAACTTCCATGGAACAAGGGCTACAAAAGTTCATTTCTAATTATATTACCAAAATTCCACTATAAGGTTTTAAACATTACTAATTCATCCAAAAATGCTGAGAAATTTATACAAGGTTATTCATACTCATATATATCACCAAGAAATTTTCCAAAATTTTCTACTGAGTATTTTCTTCAATTTGCTAATTAAGTAAAATGAGGGTAAAAAGGTAATTTCCACATAACTCCTATCAAAATTCTTCAAACAGAGATATAAAAATTTTCAGGAGTTAAAACTATCATTATGTTGACCGTGACAAAATATGAGGATTTTATCTCAATGATGAACCTATTTTTACATTTATTTTTCAAAAGTCCTATTATTTCAAAAATTCCAAATAATGGGATTTTTGCTTCCACAAATCCCATTATTACAATGTGGGGTATAATTCACCTTAATGAGTCTCTAAAATTAATACCATGATTTTTGGGTGTTCCAAATAGGCCTAATACACAATATTTCAAAATTGGCTATTTGCACCCCAAGCCTATGTATAACCAACACATGCAAGTGAGTTTACCCAACATGCATTGGTATAAATGTGCTGCAAATATTACCATGCACATGTATAGTCACCAAGAACATGCCACCAAAATGTGGGGACATTTGGAGTCATATTACTCCAATTATTTCATTTATTTACTTTTGTGTATTATGAATAAAACTATAGGAAAAGTTTCGCCAAAAATTCTCACTTTTTACCATGGGCTCGATATGCCCTAATTATGCATGCACCCAAAATTTGGTGTCATTTGGATTAATGGTGTGCTTGGGCATCAATTTGAAATTCTGCCCTAGTCAAGGACCAGCCCTAGGAAAACAACCCTACGGGATAGCATACTGCACCAAATTATAAGCCTAAGGTGGCAAAATAAAAGTAAGATAAAGGGCTACAACTTTCATCTTAATCACCAGATCTAAATATTCTTCTAAGGGGCCTAAAATAGACATGCAATATCACTGTATAAGTGTGATAAATATTCATATATACCAAAGTTTTATTTTTATTTAATTTAAAATCAGTCGCACGAATCTTGACGCGAAATGGACGGGATCTGGTCGTCTTCTACCTCCAGCCGACGGCTAGGATTCGTTCTTCCTGGGCCACTTTGTCTGGCCATTTCCGGCCAGCTGAGGCACCACCACCGCCAGCGGATGTCGCCACCACCTTCACTGAGGTGGTGGCTAGCGATTCCCGGTGATGAGGCCGCCGAATTTAGCTCCTCTGGTGAACTTGAGAAAGACGAAAAGCTCGGAAAACTCTCCTTTTCCTCACATGGTATCGGGCTCAATTGAGCCCAATGTCTCTCCTAGAGGATCTAAAAAACTAGTACAGGTGGAGAGACGACAAAACGGACCCGAATCAGGCCTTAGCGGCGAGTGCGACAGTGGTTGGCCATGGTTGAGCTGCTCCGGCGATCTCCTGCACAAAACCTCAGTTCTTCACCAAAAGCTCTGCTCCAGAACTCGTTCTCCACTCGTTTCCACTAACTGAAGCTGATGGTGTGGTCGGTTTAAGCTGGGGAGGACTGTATGTGGATATAATTCCAAGGTGAGCTCGGTTTGAGGCTTTGGTTGTATCACCAATGGTGCCAAGTGGGCACCATGCACCCAAATCTTGCTGGAATTTCTTGAGGAGGCCGACCAGCACCTTTTGGGTCAGAAAGAGCCAAGGCCATGTGGCTTCTCCTCTTATTCCCACCTTCTCTCTCCTCTTTTAGGTGAATTCTCCAAAATGCCCCCATTCATGCACTCTCTCCAAAACCAGAGGGGTAGGGCTGTTCTTTAACACCTTGGGTTGATAATGGGCCATGTTGGGTGGGCTTTGCCTATTGGGAATGGGCTTAGCCATCATTTTCTTCTTTAGGTCAATTATGTTGACTAAGTTGACTTTTGAGTTGACCTGGTCAACCATGATGAGTGGGCTGACCCCACTTGGTGGTCATGGGTCTAATGGCACCACCCAACTTGGGTTGGGTCAATGTGGTGACCTACTTGGGCTAATTTGGCCTATAGGTATAGATTTGACCATCTTAGGGCTATGATTGACTTTGGTCAACTAGGGTCAAAGGGTTGACCTAATGACATGCCCTAGGGTCCACTTAGATTATTTTAGGTTTAGGGTAATGTGGTGGGGTCATGGTGTGGCTAGGGTTCATATTTAGGCTAGTTTGACCTAATTTGACTTCGCCCTATAGTGGGCCCCACATGACTACAACCCACTACCTAGGGTCAAACCTAGCTAATTTCCCTAACACTCACCCCATGCCCAACCCAATCTAAGTTAAGGGGTCTAGAAGTAACATGGGATGTTACAAATCCCAATAAACAAAAAATAATAATTCGTCCCCGAAATTCAAGTTCGGGTCTACGGGGTTTCTGTGCACAAGAATTTTAAGAAAATTTCAACATAGTTAAAATACACCTGAGGCAAAAAGCTCCGGGTACCGTTCACGTATCAGATCCATTGGGTCCCAAGTGTGCTCGTCCCATCTGTGGTTGGACCGCAATACTTCACTAGGTGAACCTTCTTCCGCAGAACTCGAATCGTCGTATCATTGCTCCGGACCGGCTCCAAACCAACTGATCTATCTGGTGCTACCGATCCTGTTGCAGTGGTAATATATTGTTCTAGTTGAAGTAGAGCTCTTCAAAGTGAGGAGACGTGAAAGACGTCATGCAAATTCCCTAACTCTAGCGGCAGCTCCAGCCTATAAGACAAGGGGCCGATCCGCTCCAGGATCAAATACGACACCCTATATTGAGGGCTGAGCTAATTGTGACTTCGCATCCGAGAGACACCATGCACCCGAGGTATCTTCAAGAACACTATTTCCCCCCTCCTGGAACTCCACCCTTTGATATCGTGCATCGTAGTACTTCGCCTGCCTATTCTGAGCCTCCAATATCCGATCCTTAATCAGTTGTATCTGAGCACTCGTATCCTCTATATATTTCGATACAAGTGTATTTTCATTGTACTTAATGATATTCATAATCAGGATTACATTGGCATATTTCCAAGTCTTTCAACGCATTATCATTAAATAAACCTTAATCATTCGTTGGTTCGGCGTCCCATACGAGCAATGACCACCAAGTACATGAGAATCAATACTTTTATATGTAGAATTGAGCACACAAATCTCAGATTTCTCTTCCAGAATCGCATCATGCCTCATGGCTTATACTACATCGATTCTTCAAATGCTATTTATTACGAAGATCAAACTTTTGTATAGTAATTAACCAACCTCCAAAATTAAGATGTGATGAAGAGGTCATTATTTTGTTTCTTCCAGACTCATGAATTATTACACCTCTGCATAAACGGTAATACATAATTCATAGAGTGTTCACCTTTCAAGCGTACATCAAGCGATCATTAATGATATTGATATTGATATAAATGACTACCAATTATTTTTCATATATAATCTAATTCATAAATTTATAAACGTATCTGTCTAATAATGGTAAGATCTGACACAAATCGATTTCATCATAAAGACAATCTTAATAAACACCCATTACTTCTCGTGTAATTTCACCGTATACACCTTAGCAAACCAAAATTGATCTCTCCATAGTCATGAATTTCCTAAGGTGATCATGATGTTATCAACGTATGTGTCCCAGTTCTCGATGTTATCATAATCAAGGGATCATATCTATGCGTATGTTTCAAGTAATAATCCACCCCATTTGAATTTGTTGAGTCGTTACATTTTCAATGTCATGACATAGGAGGTTAATCTTATTTATCATAAAGTTACCTTATTTCAATTCTTAAGTTCCAATATAATGACTTTTGCTTAATTTTAATCATTCAAGGTTATAGTTGGCCATTATGATCAAGTGACTGGCTATATCATGTAAGCATGAATAGTAATGGTATTTCATCATTGTGTTTAGTTCTCCAAATCCCAACCCCTTTTACGATCAAACAAGGTAGTACTAAATCATACCTAACCATAGTAACTTAACCATTATATTTTAAACGCAAGACGTTATCTTATCAAGATTTCTAATTATAACTTAAACTATCTGCCAAAGTATAAGGGTAAGTAAACCATTTAAATTTGAAAAGGGTTGATTCTTTGAGAGAACACACCATCTGTAAATCATCATCGAACACTTTTGTTTTGGTTCTTGTGATCATCAGAGTCACATCCAAAGGATCATACCTATAATATACATCTTCCAATTTTGATTTTTCACCTGACTTTAAGTTTTTTGGGATCGTTATACCCCCAGTGCTATAGACATAATTACTCAAATATTTGAATCTTTACTTGATGGGCTCCAATCACGTCATAGTTAAGACCCGTAATCACTCCTTCACATTACCATGATATTACTATATCTCGATCTGTACGTTTCTAACATTATGACCTGAGCATGTCGGTAGGTGCGGATTGCAGTGATCCATCATCATTTCCACTTCCCCCAATTCTACACATTTAATATGGGAAAGTCATAGTCACTTTCCTAAGAGCCATAGCTATGCAGAATTTCCCACTATCATTCCGACTTATACTGAATTCTCAATTCACATTAGTTTTCTCTTACAATATATCTGAGTTCATTAATCAAATTCTTAACCGATGATATAATTATTAATCGCGTGAGATGTCAATTTGGTTAAGGTGTTGGGGCATCTAAGAACGTGCATTGCTGTGGTAACACATTCCTTAATTTATACATAAAACCTTTGTGTCGTCGTTACTTCTTGATTTTAGTTTATCGAAAGGCCATTTGTTCGAATTCTTGTTGAATATACGCAACTTGTTTCGATCTTTGGGATATAGCATGTCATTATTCATTGATGAAATTACAATCTCTCTTAAATTTGTGTCAAGTAATGATCTGATTAACAAGCCCGCAAAAGTTTCTAGCTTCTCATGGAGACTTTCCTTGTTATAGGGTTGTAATATATCCAAGCGGTCAACCCTTTACGTATATCTCAAACTTCTAGGGAGGGTTGATTATCTTGCCGATTATGCGAATACAAAACCTCATCTTTACTTGAGAAACATTTGAATTAATCACGTCTTCGAGATCAGTATGTTTGTGACACATGTTTTATAAATCGGGTCTAGAGAAATTCAAGTCGTTACCAATTTAGCCCAATAAACAAACAGATTAGCCCCCATACCTTTCGTGCTAAATTCCCTTAATATTTATAGTGCATTGCTCTTATATGTGCACTCAATCCTTAGGTCTAACAATCTTAGACCTGGAGTTACACCTTGAGACTAATTGATATGCTATATACCTTTGGCCCTTAAAATTACTTATACGACAATCTTCTCGAGGTCAACATGTGACCCAACCAAAATGGGTTTCTTCTGAGACTTGAATTCTTATTTTAACTTTGGTATTTGCCACTGTGGTTGTCTCAACGTAATCAAGTCATCAGTATGAGGGTTAAGTTTACGAGTACACTACTATTCCACTAATAGATTATATGCACCAATTCTCCTTAGGGCAGTCCTATCAGCTTAGGTAAGAAGTGATAATATCACTCGATAGGTGGAGTAGGGACATTAGAATTTAAGCCTTAAAAGTGACTCTTGCGTCAAATTCTTCCCTTGGTGAATTTGGGTATCCTCATACCTTAACCAATCTATCTCTTATGTCGATTTTAGACTCGGATACACTACGAAATCCTCTTACTAAGTCAAACTAAGGTGCTGTCCTAATTGGATTGTCCTAACTCATTGTTTAAATGGACTATTTTCTGTGACTTTTTACCCATGTGCACACCATTGCTTCCGCTACATAGTTTGCCGCAAACTATTGCTCGACCGGGGTGAGCCAGTGTTGTGGACTTCTTTCTCATATGATCGTTTGTTCAAGTGATACCAGTTTGTAAGACCCCTCCCCTTACCAAGGAGGCTCCAGGTCTAATGCCCAGAACCACCGTCTTACGGTGGCACTAACGCACGGGTTAGTCGACACCGCAACACGCCGATTCTGTCGGTTAGTACGATCATATAAATTGTAGGCCTATATGAGAAATAGAAATAAAATATATCAGAGTACTACACAGCTAGTCAACAGTCACAGTATAACTCATATATATATAAGAATGAAAGAGTACACAGTGCACAATGAGAATAAAAATATGAAGAGTAATAAGGGTTTATGCCTAGTACATCATATGAATAAACTCTCCTCTCAAAATATCAAAACAGCGGAAGCTAATCAACTAATCTCGTTCTAATCCCACTTGAGGTAGCTCTGTAGTAGTAGTAGTAATAGGTGGTATGAACTCCTCATGCCCTGTCATATCGTCCTGCCGGTCGTGCTGGTGCTCCATCTGCTCGAGCTCCTAAAAATAGTTTGGTCACCGACCATTAGTCAAAAAGACTAAGTCGTTTCCTCCGCACCTCTCCCCGCAACTCCTAGGCACCGTGCGGGAGGACGAAGCGGAGGACAATCAAGGGGTAACAAAAGGAAGCAGGTGACAAGGGAAACTACACTATCAAGTAAGAGTGTGAGCAGTAAATCTATACTAGCAGTTCTATATATATAGCACAAAAGTAAAAGCATGTACAGTACAAGTAAGTAAAGAACTAAAAGTAAGAGCAGAAAAGTAAAGCTATGCTACCACTACACTACCATCACAAACATACCTTAACTTATAAAAATGCCCATACAAATTTATAAGTTAAGGTTTCCAGAAATTTTAATTTATCATATAAAAGAGCCCATACTAATTTATATGATAAGGATCTATGAAGCGTATGACCTAATATGAATGAATGTTTATGATGTAATTTATGTAACAGGCAAGTGCAACTCACACACAATGACTTTGTGATCACAGACCTTTAGTTCACACTTTTTGAGAACTAGCTTCACTCTCGGGTACCACCGTTGTGGCTATGGTAGTAGCAGAGCGGGCATCTCCACTTCTAGGCAGGTATGCACACTACCAAACCTAGACCACCTCTCATACACCTATGTACACGTCCAAGGTGCACTCTAGAGTATGCGTACGTACTTTGCTGACTACCCGTCAGTCTTGTTGGGTCAGGTGTACGTTATCAGGGATCTTCCTCCAGACCGCAGTGTAAACAAGCCACTGGCCCCTCAAACCCTCACACTCGCCTGGTTCACCGTAATGTCATCGGTGTGACGATCGTCCAGTACCGCATGACCCGCCACTAAATTTATGCACATGCAAGTATTTCATCTCGAGCCTTCAGCTCATGGGACCAACCTGTCCTGTTTCCCTCAATCCCTTCATGGGTGAGCCTGCAACATATATCTCTCCAACCCTATATGGGTGAGATGTTGCCCCAAAACCCTCCAATCTTATACGGGTGAGATGTTATCCAAAAACCCTCCAACCCTATACGGGTGAGATGTTATCCAAAAACCCTCCAACCCTATACGGGTGAGATGTGTAATGTTTAATTTAGCCTATTATTCTACTCTTGCACAAGGATTATTATGCTTAGTGACTTAGGGTTAATCCCAGGACTGCCCCCGGCATACCCGGTGAAGGGCTCCCAAAGAAAACTAGGAACTAAGATGGGATGAAGCCCAAAGTTCCCTTTCGCAAGAATATTTACTTTTTTATTGGTGTCTACCCTTGATCCATACTTTGCTCTCATTATTACTCTTGAGTGATCCTAAAGACTTAAGATGTTCTCAGGAGGGCGACGGTCTTCCGTTGTGTTGAAACCGAAAAACGGTCTCCTATGGAGTTCACCCTTGTGGAAGGGGTGGTCTCGCGCCTACTTCACTCCTGCAAGCAAAACAACAAAGAAAACAAGAAAAGACCGACCCAAGGGCTCGGCGGGGAGGACCCACCACACATCTGGAAGATCTTAGAGCACTTCCCCTCCTTAGCCAGAGGCCGAGCTAAGGTACCCTCAGAAAGCACTTGAAAACTGGAGCAGGAGAGCACAGGAAGCATGCATTCTTAGGTACCCCTTGGGTCCTATTTATAGTTTTTGGAATCTGAACTTCCAATAACCAAATGAACTGACCTGAAGTTACCAAAAAACCCTTGACTGGGTCTACCAACAGCCAAACTCCGCTGTTTTGAAGAGCTATAGGCAGACCAGCGGGGGCAAAACAGTAAAAAGTATCTCACACATCCAGGCGAGCTGGGGAGCTTGATAACCTCGGCAGGTCCTGCTCGCCTGCTATTGCCGAGCTCCGCTGTGAGGGCGCGAGCTGGGATGGAGAGCTCACCCATCCATTGGTCACCATCAGTTAACCTGAGCTTTGATGATTTTTGGACTAGCTCGGCAGATGCCGAGCTCGGGTTCGACGAATGCTGATCTCTGGTCGATGAATGCTGAGCTTGTGTTCGATGACTACCGATCTTCGGTCGACGATTGCTGAACTTTGGTCGACGAATGCCGATCTCGAGCTCGGCTTCTCTACTGCCGAGCTCGCCCACTACCTTCAGCCCAATCTGTCTGGTTCTTGGCGACCTTACTCGTCGGACACGGAGTTGTACACGCCGGCCTCCACTCCAGTTGTTATTCAAAGCTTGAACTTTACTCTCGTCACTAAGATAACTCTACCCACCAGGGTTATATTCCAATTATAATTTCTAGCTCATCCGCCGATCTATCCCCCGATGGTGCTTATAGTAGAACCTACTTACACTAGCGCAACCCATGACCTAACACCACCCCGAAGTAGAATTTCCAATTCCTTGGGCCACCTGCCCCTAATTATTTATCCTAGGATGGTATGGACTAATGAAGTTAGCATGTTGATTTTCATAATTTTCTTAAGTCATTTAAGCCTCTAATTAAATCATTAAATTAATTTCCCCTAGGTCATTTAATACATGAAGTACTACAAATTATAATCCACTGACCTATGGAATTTTTCCTGAGTTGCATCTTGGAAAAATATTGCTGTCTACCAAAATTCATAATTTTCCTTTGAATAATTCTACTTATTCCTTAATTAGTACAAAACTCACATAATAGTCATTTTCCAAAGGAAGTATTAGGAGTTCATTATTAAAAATTTTGAAAACATTACAGCATACATATATTGGTAAAATAATGCTAAAGACGGATTTCATGAACTTCCATGGAACAAGGGCTACAAAATTTCATTTCGAATTATATTACCAAAATGCCACTATAAGGTTTTAAACATTACTGAGTCATCCAAAAATGCTGAGAAAATTATACAAAGCTATTCATACTCATATATATTACCAAGAAATTTTCCAAAATTTTCTACTGAGAATTTTCATCAATTTGATAATTAAGTAAAATGAGGGTAAAAAGGTAATTTCCACATAACTCCTATCAAAATTCTTCAAACAAAGACATAAAAATTTTCAGGAGTTAAACCTATCATTAGATTGACCTTGACAAAATTTGGGGATTTTATCTCAATGATTAGCCTATTTTTACATTTATTTTTCAAAAGTCCTATTATTTCAAAAATTCCAAATAATGGGATTTTTGCTTCCACAAATCCCATTATTACAATGTGGGGTATAATTCACCATAATGAGCTCTGAAATCAATACCATGATTTTTGGATGTTCCAAATAGGCCTAATACACAATATTTCAAAATTGGTTATTTGCACCCCAAGCCTATGTATAACCAACACATGCATGTGAGTTTACCCAACATTCCTTGGTCCAAATGTGCTGAAACTTTTACCATGCACATGTCTAGTCACCAAGGACATGTCACCAAAATATGGGGCCATTTGGAGTCATATTACTCCAATTATTTCATTTATTTACTTTTGTGTGTTATGAATAAAACTATAGAAAACGTTTCCCCAAAAATTGTCAATTTTTGGAAGGGGCTCTATATGCCCTAATCATGCATACACCCAAAATTTGGGGTCATTTGGATTACTGGTGTGGCTTGGGCATCAATTTGAAATTCTGCCCTAGTCAAGGACCAGTCCTAGGAAAACAGCCCTACAGGACAGTATACTACACCAAATTATAAGATTAAGGTGGCAAATTAAAGTTAATCGGCAGGGCTACAACTTTCATCGTAATCACTAGATCTAAATATGCATCTATGGGGCCTAAAATAGACATGCAATATCACTGTATAAGTGTGATAGACATTCATATATACCAAAGTTTTGTTTTTATTTAATTTAAAATCGGTTGCACGAATTTTGACGCGAAATGGACGGGATCTGGTCGTCTTCTACCTCCAGCCGACGACTGGGATTCATTCTTCCTGGGCCACTTTGTCTGGCCATTTTCGGCCAGCTGAGCCACCACCACCGCCGGCGGATGTCGCCACCACCTTCGCTGAGGTGGTGGCTAGCGATTCTCGGCGATGAGGCTGCCGGATTTTTCTCCTCCGGCGAACCCAAGCAAGAAGAAAAGCTCGGAAAACTCTCCTTTTCCTCACATGGTATCGGGCTCAATTGAGCCAGGTGTCTCTCCTAGAGGATCTAGAAAGCTAGTACGGGTAGAGAGGCGGCGAAACGGTCCTGAATCAGGCCTTGGCGGAGAGTGCGGCGGCGGTTGGCCATGGTTGAACTGCTCCGGCGATCTCCTGCTCAAAACCTCATTTCTTCACCAAAAGCTCTACTCCAGTACTCGTTCTCCACTCGTTTCCACTCACTGAAGCTGATGGTGTGGTCGGTTTGAGCTGGCGAGGACTGTATGTGGAGATAATTCCAAGGTGATCTCAGTTTGAGGCTTTGGTTGTATCACCAATGGTACTAAGTAGGCACCATGCAGCCAAATCTTGCTGGAATTTCATGAGGATGCCGGCCAACACCTTTTGGGGCAGAAAGTGCCAAGGCCAAGTGGCCTCTCCTCTTAATCCCACCTTCTCTCTCCTCTTTTAGGTGGATTCTCCAAAATGCCCCCATGCATGCACTCTCTCTCCAAAACCAGAGGGGTAGGGCTGGTCTTTGACACCTTGGGCTGATAATGGGCTATGTTGGGTGGGCTTTGCCTATTGGGAATGGGCAGCGCCCTCATTTTCTTCTTTAGATCAATTATGTTGACTAAGTTGACTTTTGAGTTGACCTGGTCAACCATAATGAGTGAGCTGACCGCACTTGGTGGTCATGGGTCTAATGGCACCACCCAACTTGGGTTGGGTCAATGTGGTGCCCTACTTGGGTTAACTGGGCATATAGGTATAGATTTGACCAACTTAGGGCTATGGTTGACATTAGTCAACTAGGATCAAAGGGTTGACCTAATGACATGCCCTAGGTTCCACTTAGATTATTTTATGGTTAGGGCAATGTGGTGGGGTCATGGTGTGGCTAGGGTTCATATTTAGGCTAGTTTGACCTAGTTTGACTTGGCCCTATAGTGGGCCCCACATGGCTACAACACACTACCTAGGGTCAAACCTAGCTAATTTCCCTAACACCCACCCCATGCCCAACAAATCTAAGTTAAGGGGTCTAGAAGTAACATGGGATGATACATCGCGGTATATCTTCGTGCTCCCCGGGTGAATTGAGTACTTGGTATGATGCGCCTCGTACAATAATTCCACCCGCAAATTGCCCACGTTTGGGACGCACAGATGACCGTCCTTCCAAAGTAATCCATCCTCAATGATGAATTGGGAATTTGACTCATCCAGAGCTTCAACCATGATCTGCTTTATGTGGCCATCCATATCCAAAGCCTGCCGAATCCGATCAGCCAGGTCATATTGGACTTCAGTCCAATTCAATAATGCTTCAGCACTTGATTGCTTGTCTACGCAAGAGATCTCCAATGCCTCTAACTCCCCAACCAACCACTCGTCATGGATCGACATCCAATTGGATTGAGCGGGGGCCCGGCGACTCAATGCGTCCGCAACCGCATTGCCTTTACCAGGCACATAGTGGATCCTGAATGTATAGTCCCCCCGAAACTCCATCCACCTACGCTGCCGTATGTTCAGATCTTTCTGATCCAGCAAATATTTCAGGCTCTTGTGATCGGTGTAGATATCAATCTTCACACCGTACAAATAATGTCTCCACAGCTTCAAGACAAAAATAACGGCCGCTAACTCCATGTCATGGACCAGATAATTGCTTTTGTGCACTTTCAGCTGTCTCGAGCCATACGCTATAACGCTTCCATGTTGCAGTACCACGCAACCCAAACCACTGCCCGAAGCATCGCTATAAATCTCAAAACCTTCGGTCCCATACGACGAACTAAGAACTGGCGTCGTGGTCAACAGACACTTCAACTCCTCAAAGCTCGTGCGCACTCCGGCGTCCAAACGAACTTCTGATCTTTCCTCGTCAATGTAGTGAGAGGTAATGCTATCCGCGAGAAGTTCTCCATGAAGCGCCTATAATAGCCGGTAAGCCCTAGAAAGCTCCGGACTTCCGTTATTGTAGAAAGCTCAGGCCACTCTCGTATCGCAACAATCTTCGCCGGATCTACTGCAATACCATCTCCACTCACTATATGACCGAGGAATGCCACCGAGGACAACCAAAGCTCGCATTTCGAGATCTTGGCGTACAATTGATTCCTCCTTAGCGTCTCCAAAACCAAATGAAGATGCCTGAAGTGATCTTCCTCACTCTGCGAGTACACCAAAATATCGTCGATGAAGACGATCACAAAATGGTCCAAGTACTCCCTGAAAGTCCTGTTCATCAAATCCATGAACACCGACGATGCATTATTTAGCCCAAATGGCATGACCGTAAATTCGTAATGCCCGTATATCGTACTGAACGCTATCTTAGGGATATCACTCTCACATATTCTCAGCTGATAGTAGCCGGTCTTAAGATACAACTTAGAGTACACCGTCGACCCGACCAACTGATCAAAAAGATTATTGATCCTTGGTATTGGGTACTTGTTCTTCTCCGTCAACTTGTTTAGTTCTCGGTAATTAATACAAAGCCTCAAGCTTCCATCCTTTTTCTTAATAAAGAGGACCGGTGCGCTCCAAGGCGACGAACTTGGAAGCATAAACCCTTGCTCCAACAACTGTTAAAGTTGCACCTTCAGCTCCGCCATCTCCTTAGGCGCTAGCCGATACGGAGAGCGTGACACAGGCTTCACACCTGACACTATCTCTATTGTGAAATCTATCTCCCGTTGAGGCGGGGCTCCATGAAGATCGGCGGGGAACACATCAGGGTACTCATTTACCCCTGAAATACTATCCAATGTAGGCTTCGTCTATGCAACCTCCACTAGTGTAAAGAATAGCTCTACACCAGCATGAACCGCCTTCACCACCGGAAGAGCAGACATCAATGTCTTGCTCGACCCTTTCAAGCCCATAAAAGTCGTCTCACGACCTGCTCCCAACTTGACTTAGTTGCAACCGCAATCAATATAGGCTTGCTGCTCCGAGAGCCAGTCCATGCCAAATTTAACGTCGAACTCCACCAGTGGTAGTAACGACGCTTGCAGATTGAACTCTTGATTCCCAATACGAATCTTAACACCGCAGATTTTATCCGCGTGCATCGAACACCCATTCGGTAACAACACATCCAAATTATCCTTCGCCATCGAAGAAGGTACTCCGATGCGCGATATGAATCCTTCAGACAAGAAGGAGTGTGAAGCTCCCGTATCAAAGAGTGCTCTTCCCGGATTCTCACAAATCAAAACAAATACTAAACAAGCAGTGGTAAGGTAATACACACATAACAAGTATTTAAAATAATTTGACTTGCTATAAATTTAAACCGTACTTGTCACCACATCTGCTTGTTTAATGGCCTCCTGTTGGCCAAGATTAAAAACCCTTGGTTGAGCCAGAGCATAATGGGACGCGGTTGACTCCACCGCCTTGCCATTCTCTTCATATGATGCTCCCGACTTTCTTTCGGACTTGGGACGTCCGCTCCAGTATTCACGGACAAAGTGCCTCGGCTTACCAAAAGTAAAACATACACCCGGGGTCCAACCCGTAGTCGTCCCAGAAGCACTGGAAGAAGGAGCTGGACCCGAAGTCCTAGCCTTCTTAAAGAACTTACGGTACCCAGACTTTGAGGTAGTCGGCACCTTGAACTCCGACTTCTTATCACCCAAACTTTTCTTCGCTTGAACATTCTTCATGTCCTTCTCCAAGGACCGGGCCGTGTTGACCCAGGTCAAGAAGCCCTACGTCATAGGCCCCGAGAGTAGTAGAGTCAAGTCATCTCTCAAACCTTCATAGAAACGGTTCATCTTGCGCTCCCCATCCGTGATGGTGGAGCTAGCTTACCGCCCAAACGAGTAACTCATGGAGATACTCATCCACGCCACTCTCTCCTTGTACCAAACTCTGGAACTCATTCTCCAAAGCTATCCTCTGAGTCGAAGGGAGGTACCTAGCCAAGAATAGTCTCGCGAACTCCTCCATCGAGACGTCTGTAAGTTGCCTTCCTCTCAATAGATGCAGCTCCAAACCCTCCCACCACAGCCTAGTGTCTCCATCCAACAGGAACGTAGCTATAGTTGTCATCTGCCACTCCTTCATCTCAGTTGCTGTCAGGACTTTCTTCACTCGGGAGAGCCAATCTTTAGCTTGCGATGGGGTTTCCAACCCCGAGAACACAGGAGGATTAAAGCTCATAACATGTTTCAGCTGTCTCTCGGTCGCCCTCCTCGGCACCAATGGCTCCACTACTACCTACTCCACTCTTCTCGGCTCAACCTCTGGAAGAGATACCTGCTCCATCGCAGGAGGGGGCTGCTGCATTTGCATTGCAGGTTACGCATTGATCATGGCAAACACTGCTTTGCAACCAATCGTATGGTTTCAGCCGATGGAGGTGTTGTAGGAGCATCGTTTGGTGTACTACTAGCCTCAGAAACTCGGCGTTCTGACGGCCCAACACCGCTTCTAGTCACCTATAGTTGTACAAAATACTGTTAAGCGACCAAATAAAATGGCAAACAACAATTATAGGAACACGCAGGTTCCTCAAACGCATGTATTTTCATTCCTAAATGAACATTCATGGGTTCTTTTGCTGTTATAACGATGACGCACACACATGTGCTCACCACCCCTTAAAAGAATTCGCCCACGAATTCTTTTAATCCGGACCGAAACCAGTAGTCTGATACCAAATTATAACACCCCCTATCCGTCACATAGCATATAGCAGTAGGTCCGGCCGGGGACTGACGTCATATACCACAGACAGACCGGGTGGTTACTCAATGGAAACCATCCAACCAATCCAACATCCTACACAGAGTCATTCTAGTGGAAGCAATTAAAAGTTGCATTAATAAAGAACCAAACACTAGCATGAATATCCACTAACAAGCCACAGAATGAACGTACAAATACAGAAGTACAATGGTCTTAAGGCCTTACAATTATTTACACAAATATAAGTGTTTTCCAAACCTTGGCACACAGGCCGACCATACAAGAATAAAAGAAAACACTAAGCATTAGGCCTTCGAGGACTAGCACAGCAACTTGGGCTTTAGCCCACTATTTACCGCTCGGCTCCGCAGCACCTGCAAGAACAATCCACCGCAATGGTGGCAAACCAAAGCAACGGTCAGCAATGCTGACCAAATTATAATTATCCCGCCCCTAATTCGGGGCGGCGATGCTCCTTCCCTGCACTTTATTAGCGTAAACCGAGCAGTACATATATGCATTGCATCACAGGCATTAGCACGCACGACCACACGCCACGTGCACTCAGGGCACATTCTCGGTGAACCGGCCAATGTCACGTCGATTTAAGACATAGACACCCCGGCCTCACCACCACCACTTTGATGGACAAACTATGAGCATTTTGTCTTCCCGGCATGGGTCACGTCAATTTAAGCCATAGACCGCCGAAGACCCTCATCTATGCCAACGGCTCCAACCGAACGACATAGAACGGGTACGGTTCCGTCTAACCAGTGCTCATATCGCAATGACAATTTAAGCCATATGCGCTGGTCAAACTTCTCCCGAGTCCTGTTTCCGTCACACACTTCACATAACTCAGTTATGTTCAAGTTGGCTCCCAGGCCACCAAGTTGGCAGAATCACGCATCTGCCCAGTTTTTCAGGTGCACCTTGTAGTTAATCCGCAAGGCTCCCTGTTGCAATCTACCCCGTAGAAAACCCTAAAAACAAACATTTGCACGGAGACTTCTCTGGCCATTTATGCAATGCAACATCACCGATCCAGACCAACTTGTCCGGGTAGGCTTCACACATCATGCCTATATCCGTTCTCGATTATGGACTCTACATGTGCACAACGGGGACTATTATTGTCTACCCGAAGGAACCCCTCAAACTCACCGCAAACTCGCCAGAGCGGGCTTCCCTATGCAAAAGAAGGATAGCTTCACATGCTCAAGTAGAGAACATTACGCTAGCATTCTTCCTTGGCGCCATGGAAAAGTATGCGGATGAAAAGCACCGCCCTCTCCTTGCCTCCGTAGATACGATGTCGGTTCGCAATTTGGAGCTCTGAAGCTCCGCCGATGATCGGATCTAGACTTCTTCTTCCTCGTTTCTATCCCCTCTCTCTAAAACTTAGATAGAGAACCAGCTAACAAAAGATGAGGGTTTTGAAACCCTACACTCGGGTATATCCCAATAGGAATAACCTCCAGCGGTCGGATCACAACATAAAGAAATGTACGGCTATGATCCGGGTCTGACTTGGAAAAACTGGGTTGAACACCGAACGGTTCACAAACCGGAGCAGGACACGTCTGTGACAAACTCAAACTGTGTCGGGACATTTAGTCGAGACCCTGCCAAGACCCCGGTGTCAACACTCTGTGTCGACAGAGCAGGCCCTGTGTCGACACAGCATGCCCTGTGTCGACACAGTAGGCCCTGTGTCGACACAGTAGGGGCTGTGTCGACACAGCAGGCCCTGTGTCGACACAGCAGGCCCTGTGTCGACACAGCAGGCCCTGTGTCGACACAGCAGGCCCTGTGTCGACACAGGAGGCCCTGTGTCGACACAGCAGGCCTGTGTCGACACAGCAGGCACTGTGTCGACATAGAAGTCCTTGTGTCGACACAGCAGGGTCTGTGTCAAACACGCCACACCCCGCCAAGTACACGACCTATGACACGCCCGTGTCCTAGGATGTGTGACACCTTCCATATTCCAAACTTGGCTCAAAACTCCTCTCGTCGCTCTTTTGAGTTTTGGGGCATTACAGTTCCTGAGTTGTAGGATCTAGATTTATATTTGAGGTAGGGCCTTGTGCCTGAGCTGTTGGAGAGTTATCCTCTCTTAGTTGTATGGCTAACCTCCTCGCCTAATCTGTAGGACTACTAATTAATTTTACGTAGGTGATCTTTAGATCACTGAGTTATAAGAGCAAGCTTGCTCTCAGGTAGGGCTTTGTGCCTGATTTATGTCTTAGAGGAGACTGAGAGATCCTGATGGATCTTTGTTATAAGCTCTTAGGATTTGAGTTTTAGAGAAGTGCCTTATCTTACACACTGTTAGAATGGTGGGAGGGACATTGGATGTACCCATAATCTTGGGAACCACTATAAATCGAGTGTGTGCTTTGTGATTTTTTGAAAGCTAACATATAATTAACACACAACACACCTAAAGAGTATAAGGATTCATAAAGGGACCAAAGACCTATTCACCCCCCCCCCCGCCTCTAGGTTTGTAGTTATCCTTGAAACTAAAGACTTTCACATAGCATATAATAGAAGGTCCGTCCAGGGCCCGATGCCATATACTACAGATAGTTAGTGGAGTTACTTATTGAGACCATAATCCATAATTGCATCCTAACTCATATTGCATTATAGCAGAAGTAAATTAAGATTATAATTAGAACCCAACCAAATGAATGTCCACTAAAAAAATAGGAATGATAAACCAAATACACAAATAGTATTGTAAAACCTCATATTTGCTGAGTGGGCCCCTTTCAAAAGGTTCAGTGCTTTTTGATCCAAGAATTCCAGGATGGCGCATGTGGTGCCGGGAGGTCAGTGCCTGGCTTGCAAAGCAATAAAGCTTTTTGGCAAGTGCTCAGCGCCACTGGCCCATATTTTCCCAGGGCCATAGGGAGGTGGCGAGTGCCAGCTCCATTGAGAACTGGTCGACCTAGGAGAGTGGAGGCGGCAAGTGCCAGCTCCATCGAGCACTTGCCACCCATTTTAAGTGGAGATGTCAGAGGGCTACTCACCCAGATTTCCTAAGTTGTATTTCCACCGTTTTGCCCCAACAGGGCCGCATATAGCCAATTAGAACAACAGAGAATGGCTGTTGGAAGACCACTTTGGGCTGAACATAGCTGTTTGGGACAACGGAGGTTGTCTGTTGGCAAACCATTTTCAGAAATCTATAAATAGACCCAAGGGGGTATATCAGAAGGCATGCTTACTTATGCCACAGTATTCTTGTGCTTTCTGAGATATCCTTAGCTCATCATTTGGTTAGGGAGGGGAAGCACTCTAAGATCTTTTGAGTGTGTTGTGGGACCTCCACACCGAGCCCTTGGGTCTGTCCCCAGTTATTCTTCCTTAGTCGTTTGGCTCGCGAGAGAGAAGTAGGTGTGCGATCACCCCTTCCCCATGGTTGAACTCCATAGAGACTAAGTTTTTGGTTTCAACAATTTTAGTACAGTGAGCGTGGAGCGTGGTCAATATAGAGAATCTTCAGCAGGCTCGATGATTGGAGGAGAAGGGAAAGGTTCGAATAGGGCTGACTTGCCACCCCCTCCCCCTCTCGCTATGGCGGGGATGTTCGAGGAGTTCAGGTCGGAGGTGCTTGGCCTCTTAATGTTCAGAGTCGGCATGCGTGTCGAGTGCACGACACCAGTTATCCCAATCACCACTGCCCCAGCTCTAGGAGAGGATTCTTTGGCTCGGCGAGCTAGGAAGGAGGTTATAAAGGAGGGGAGTGGGCACAATCACCCCATGAGAGTGCTCTTCCCAAGATCAACAACTAGAGGCAGGTTCGGCGAGATAGTGGTGTGAGATCCTCCGTCTCACCCTGCAAGGGGAGGCAGCCCCTTTATGGAATTTGTTTCTTATGCCCCAGTTCCAGAGGGGTTCAATGAACCAGAGGTGTCGTACTACACCGGGAAGGATGATCCAGTCCAAGACATCCAATGGTTTGAGGACGTGGTTTCGATAGGGCAGATGTTAGATGACTTAAACTGTAGGCTCTTCGCCATGACCCTCAAGTTAAAGGCGACGGAGTGGTTCCACCAACTAAAAGCCAACTCAATCTACTGCTTTGAGGACCTAAGTCGGGGGTTTATGCTAAGGTTCACCACATCAAAGAAAAGAAAGAAGGAGTCGGAGTCCCTATTGCACATCAACTAGGGGGTGAACGAGACCTTGGGGAGTTAAGTGGACCGGTTCAAGGAGAAGGACACCCAGGTCCAAGAGATGTCAGGGCACACCATGATGATGGCCTTCACCTTAGGGCTGCAACATGATTTCTTTAGGATGGAACTGAAGAGGGTGTCGCTCCTATACTATGAGGAGTTAATGGAGACGGAGGCAAGGGAAGCCTATGTGGAGGCGTCAAACCCCGAGTTCACAGAGAAGTTTGCCTGATGGGCCACGAAAGAGGAGAAGGGGCCAGGAGGTGGCCGGGGTTAGGAGGTAAAGAGAGCCGACCTCGATAGAGGGAATAGTAGCAGCAAAAGCCGCAGTAGCCCATATAGGGGTGTCAGGAGCAGAACAACCGGCTCGGTTGGAGGCAGCCAGAGTGGTAATACCAAGGCTAGCAGGGAGGTTTCCAAAGAGGAGACAATCGCCATGGGGACCAGGGTTAGTTCCACCCACCAAGATGGATGCAGGTCCAGAGGCCTCCTCTCCCCGATCAGCACCAGGCTATGACAATAGCCATATAGAGGCAGAGAGGTAAGGACAGGAGGAGAAGGGAGGTATGGGTGGAGCTGTCTTACTTCAACTTCCACAAGGAGGAGGGGCATGCTACGACCATGTAACATCTCCATCCATTAAATGATATATAATAGAAGGTCCGGCCGGGGCCCCACAATATATACCACAAAATGGACGGCGGGGTGACATGCTAATATCAATGGTTACAACACGCATCCTAACTCAGAGCATTCTAGCCAAAGCATTAGGGGTTATACTTGAACTCATTAAACACGAATGTCCACTATATATAAACAACGCATTTATATATCTCCAAGGAATGTATACAACATACACCAAATTTTTGGCCTTAAGGCCTTACAGTTATCCTTTACAAGTGTGGATTATAGCCATCGGCATGCAGGCCGGCCAAATATGAAAACAAATAAAACTTTATTTGTTTGGCCTTCGAGGGCCAGCAAAGCAGCAACGGTGGAGGCAAGGTCTTCAGCACACTATTTTTCGCTCGGCTCTCCAGTACCTGCATGGGGACAAACCAACGCAACAGTGACAAATAAAGCAATGGTTAACATTCAGCTAACAAATTTATAACGACCCTACCATTTACCCGGTGCAGCGGTATTCCTTCCCTGCAGGCATAGCATTTCACAAGCGGATATATCAAAAGATGTGCTCTCACGCACCATCAATATATCACAAACGTCGACCACGCGGCCCGATGCTCCGTGCACTCAGGGCACATTACCGTTGTAACGAAAAACCGGGGTCCCACTGTAACACCCCCTATCCGTCGCATAGCATATAGCAGTAGGTCCGGCCGAGGCCTGACGGCATATACCACAGACAGACCGGGTGGTTACTCATGGAAACCATCCAACCAATCATAACGTCCTACACACAGCATTCTAGCGGAAGCAGATTAATAAGTTGCAATAAAGAACCCAGCACAAAAGCATTAATGCCCACTAATATCAAATAGAAATGTTGTACATACACAAGTACAAGCCTTAAGGCCTTACAAAATGGTTCACTTGATATTACATGATTTACAAACCACGACACGCAAGCTGGTCATACATGAATAAAAGCAGTAAACACTCCAATTAGGCCTTCGAGGGCCGGCTTTGCAATTTGGGCTTTAGCCCGCTATTGACCGCTTGGTCCAGCAGCACCTGCAAGTAACAAAACCACCGCACGGTGGCAAAACAAGGCAACAGTCAGCAATGCTAACCAAATTATAACGATCCCGCCCCCAACTCGGGGCGGCGATGCTCTTTCCCTGCATTTCATTAACATAAGCAAGCAATTTAACAATATTCATTTCATCACAGGCGTTGGATCGCACGGCCACATGCCCCGTGCTCTCAGGGCATATTCTCGGTGAACCGATCGATGTCACGTCAATTAAAGCCATAGACATTCCGGACTCACCACCGCCATTTTGACGGCCAAACCTATGAGCATATTGTCTTCTTGGTCTGGGTCACGACAATTTAAGCCAAAGACCGCCGAAGACCCTAATCTATGCCAACGACAAGTGCCACGTACCCTTAGGTCTCTCTAACCGAACGACATATAACAGGTACAGTTCCACCTAACCCATGCTCACATCGCAACGACAATTTAAGTCATTTGCGCAGGCCAAACTTCTCTCGAGTCCCATTTCCGTCACATTTCACATAACCCGGTTATGTTCAAGTTGGCTCTCAGGCCTCCAAGTTGGCAAGATCACACATCCGCCCAATTTTCCGGGTGCACCTTTGGGTTAATCCCCAAGGCTCCCTGTTGCAATCTACCAAGTAGAAAACCCGAAAAACAATCAATCGCACGGAGTCTTCTCCGACATTTATGCAATGCAACATCACTGATCCAGACCAACATGTCCGGATAGGCTTCACACACCATGTCTATGTCCGTTCTCGCTTACGGGCTCTACACAACGGGGACTTTACATATCTACCCGAAGGAACGCCTCCAACTCACCGCAAAATCGCGAGGGCGGGCTTCCAATGCAAAGAAGGAGAGCTTCACATGCTCAAGAAGAGAATCGTTACCCTAGCATTCTTCTTTGGCGCCATGGAAAAGTAAAAGGAAGAAAAGCACCGCACTCTCTTCGCCTCCGTGGATCCGAAGTCAGCTTGCGATTTGGAGCTTCGAAGCTCCTCCAATGTTCGGATCTAGCTTCTTCTTCCTCCCTTGGCTCTCCTCTCTCTCTATACTTTAGAAAGATAACCACTCAAGTAAAAGTGAGGGTTTCAAAGGTCCAATCCCGGGTATATCCCATCAGGAACAACCCCCAACCGTTGGATCCCAAATAAAGAAACGAACGGCCTTGATTCGGAACTGAAATGTACAATCTGGACCGAACACGGCCTGGCACACGCCCGTGTCCAGGGTCGTGTCCATCATTCACCGTCAAAATCGACGTGCCTGGAACAACACACGGGCATATGACACGCCCGTGTTCGACCTGACATGCTCGTGTTCCAACTGACACGACCGTGTGGTCTACCGTGTGCCCCCATCGATTTAGCCCGAAAATAACCTAAGAACTACACGGGTACTGGACAAGCCCGTGTCCTTGCCCGTGTCTACCTCAACACGCATGGGCTCCAGGCCATGTTCATGGTCTTGACACTTCGTCGAGTGAAGTTCGTCGAGCACCCAACACGGCCTTGGACACACCCATGTCCTAGGCCGTGTGCCTTGTCTCGACACATCGTCGAGCGAAAATATCAACACCTCGGGCCGGTTGTCGACACGGGCTCGACACGCCCTGCGACACGCCCTGCGACACGCCCGTGTCGCAGGACGTGTGCCCCGTCTTGACACTTCATCAATCGAAAATCATCGACACCCTGGGCCGATCGTCGACACGGGCTCGACACGCCCTGAGACACGCCGGTGTCTCAGGCCGTGTGCCCTGTCTCGACACAGTGTCGACCGAAATTCGTCGACTTCGCGGCCAAGTCATCGACTCCAGCCTGACATGCCCTGGGACACGCCCGTGTCCCAGGCCGTGTGCCTACTGCCAGATTCCAAATCTGGCCCAAAACTTCCCCCGTCGTTCTTTTGAGTTTCGGGGCGCTACAACTCTCCCCCTCTTAAAAGAGTTTCGTCCACGAAATTATATATAAAGGAAAGACACGTACAAAATTAAATTGTACCTGAGCGGAACAACTCCGGATACTCGTCAATCATAGTCTGCTCTCGTTCCCAAGAGAGCTCCTCATGACCGCAATTGTCCCATCGGACCTTGACCATCCTGATCTCTTTATTGCGTAGCCGCTTGACCTCTGAGTCCTCAATCCGCACGGGTTTGACCTTTGTCGTCAACCCACTATCCACCAGCACTTGATCAAACACGATCACTTATGAAGGCTCTTGCACCGCCTTCCGAAGCACCGAAATATGGAATACATCATGTAATCCACCAAGCTCAACTGAAAGCTTCAACTGATAGGCTACTTCACCAACTCGCTCCAGAACCTCAAATGGCCCAAGGTACCTCGGGCTTAGCTTTTTCAATCGCCGCACCCATGAGACACCCTTGAACGACTTGATCTTTAAGTACACCGAATCGCCCACAGCGAACTCCATGTTCCTGTGCTTGGCATTATAGTACTTTGCTTGCCGGTCCTGAGCGATAAGCAACCTCTCCCGAATGGTTCTCACCAAAGAAGTAGCATCCTCCACTTCTAATCGCTTATACAACTTTGACTCACCCGTTTCTAGCCAAGACAACGACGTGCGACATTTTCTACCATATAGGGCCTCGAAGGGCGTCATTTGAATACTCGCTTGGTAGCTATTGTTGTACCCGAACTCCACCAAATAAAGATGGTCTTCCCAATGCTTACCAAAATCCAAGACACACATGTGGAGCATCCTTCCATGGTTCTATTGAACCTCTCAGTCTGCCCATCCGTTTGCGGATGGAAGGCTGTGCTGAATTTCAACTTTGTTCCCAACATTTGTTGCACTAGCCTCCAATCATTGGATGTGAACCGCCCATCTCGGTCACTCACGATGCTGCGGGGCACACCGTGAAGCCGTACTATATTATCCACATATAGTTTTGCCAACTTCTCCACCGGATCATCCTTCCTATGCGGAATGAAATGCGACACCTTCGTTAACCGATCTACAACCACCCAAATGGCATCGTTCCCCTTTTGCGACCTTGGCAAACCGTGCACAAATTCCATAAAGATGTCGTCGAATTTCCACTCCGGAATAGGCAAGGACTTAAGAAATCCTCCCGGCTTTTGGCATTCCGCCTTCACCAAGGCGCAATTTTGGCACTTCGCCACGTAGAGCGCCACATCTTTCTTCAAACCCGGCCGCCAAAATAGTTTCTTCACATCGCGGTACATCTTCGTGCTCCCCGGGTGAATCGAGTACTTGGTATGGTGTACCTCGTACAACAATTCCACCCGTAAATTGCCCACACTTCGGACACACAGAGAACCGTCTTTCCAAAGCAATCCGTCCTCCACAACGAATTGGGAATTTGACCCATCCAGAGCCTCTACCATGAACTGCTTCATATGGACATCCATATCCAAAGCTTGCTGAATCCGATCAGCCAGGTCATATTGGACTTCAGTCCAATTCAGTACTGCTTGAGCACTTGATTGCTTATCCACACAAACAATCTCCAACGCCTCCAACTCCCGCACCAACCGCTCATCATGCACCGATAGCCAATTGGCTTGAGCTGGGGCTCGACGACTCAATGCGTCCGCAACCGCATTACCTTTACCAGGCACGTAGTGGATCCTGAATGTATAGTCCCCCAGGAACTCCATCCATCTACGCTGCCGCATATTCAGATCTTTCTGATCGATCAGATACTTCAGGCTCTTATGATCGGTGTAGATATCAATCTTCACACCGTATAAATAGTGTCTCCATAGCTTCAAGGCAAAAATCACGGCCGCTAACTCCAAGTCATGGACCGGATAATTCCTCTCGTGCACTTTCAGTTGTCTCGAGCCATAAGCTATCACACTTCTGTGTTGCAGTAGCACGCAACCCAAACCGTTGCCCGAAGCATGGCTATAAATCTCATAGCCATCGGTCCTACATAGCGAACTCAGCACAGGCGTCGTGGTCAACCGACATTTCAACTCCTCAAAAGCTCGCGTGCACTCCGGCTTCCAAACGAACTTCTGCTCCTTCCTCGTCAAAGTAGTGAGAGGTAACACTATCCGTGAGAAGTTCTCTATGATGCGCCTATAATAGCCGGCAAGCCCCAGAAAGCTCCGGACTTTCGCTACCATAGTAAGCTCAGGACACTCCCGTATCGCAACAATCTTCGCCGGATCCACTACAATACCCTCTCCACTCACTATATGACCGAGGAACGCCACCGAGGATAACCAAAACTTGCACTTCGAGAACTTGGCATACAACTGATTCCTCCTTAGCGTCTCCAAAACCAAATGAAGATGCTTGAAGTGATATTCCTCACTTTGCGAGTACACCAAAATATCGTCGATGAAGACGATCACAAAATGGTCCAAGTACTCCCTGAAAGTCTTGTTCATCAAATCCATGAAAACTGACGGAGTATTAGTCAGCCCAAACGACATGACCGTAAACTCATAATGCATGTATCTCGTACTAAACGCTGTCTTCTGGATATCACTCTCCCTTATTCGCAGCTGATAGTACCCAGACTTAAGATCCAACTTCGAGTACACCGTCGACCCGACCAACTGATCAAAAAGATCAACGATCTGGGGGATCGGGTAATTGTTCTTCTCCGTCAACTTGCTGAGCTCCCGATAATCAATATATAGCCTCAAGCTTCCGTCCTTCTTCTTAACAAAGAGGATCGGTGCACTCCAAGGCGAAGAAATTGGGCGCACATACCCTTGCTCCAACAACTCTTGCAGTTAAGCCTTCAGCTCCTCCATTTCCTTAGGCGCTAGCCGATACGGAGATCGTGACATGGGCTTTGCGCCTGGCACTAGCTCAATCGGGAAATCTCTCTCCCGCTGAGGAGGGGCTCCAGGAAGATCTGCGGGGAACACATCGGGGTATTCTAATACCACTGAAATACAATCCAATGCGGGCTTCGGCTTTGCAACCTCCACTAGTGTAAAAAACAGTTCTGCACCGGCACGAACCGCCTTCACCACCTGAAGAGCAGACATCAACGTCTTGCTCGACCCCTTTAAGCCCGTAAAAGTCGTATCACGACTTGCTCGCAACTTGACTTCCTTGCGACCGCAATCAATATAGGTCTGCTGCTCCGAGAGCCAGTCCATGTCAAATATAACGTCAAACTCCACCAACGGAAGTAACGACGCTTGCAGATCGAACTCCTGAATCTCAATATGAATCTTAACATCGCAGATCCTATTCGCGCGCATCGAACACCCATTGGGCAACAACACATCCAACTTATCCTTCGCCATCGAAGAAGGGACTCCAATGTGTGATATAAATCCTTCGGACAAGGAGTGTGAAGCTCCCGTATCGAAGAGTGCTCTTGCCGGATTTTCACAAATCAAAACAAATCCTAAACAAGCAGTGGTAAGATAACATGTGCATAACAAGTATTTAAAGAAATTAATTTGCTATAAATTAAACCGTACCTGTAACCACATCCGCCTGTTTGATGGCCTCCTGTTGGCCAAGATTGTATACCCTCGGTTGAGCCGGAGCATAGTTGGATGCGGTCGACTCACCGCCTTGCCCTTCTCTTCATAAGTCGCTCCCGGCCTTCTCTTGGACTTGGGGTGTCCGCTGCCACAATCGCAGGCAAAGTGCCCCGACTTTACGCAAGTAAAACATGCGCCCGGGTTCCGACCCGTAGTCGCCCCAGAAGCACCAGACGGAGCTGGACCCGAAGTCCTATGCTTCTTGATGACCTCCGATAGCCGGACTTTGAAGTAGTCGGCACTTTGAATTCAGATTTCTTATCACCCAAGCTTTTCTTTGCTTGTACATTCTCCATGTCCTTCTCCAAGGACCGGGCCGTGTTGACCAAGGTCAAGAAACCCTGCGTCATCGGCCACGAGAGTAGTAACCTTAACTCATCTCTCAGCCCTTCGTAGAATCGATTCGTCTTGCGCTCCTCATCCACAATGGTGGAACTAGCATATCGACTCAATCGAGTAAACTCGTGGAGATATTCATCCAGGCTCATCTCACCCTGAACCAACTTCAGGAATACGTTCTCCAACGCAATCTTCTGCGCCAAAGGGAGGTATCTAGCCAAGAACAATCTCGAGAACTCCTCCATCGAGACATCAACAAGTTGCATACCTCTCAGTAGATGCAGCTCCAATCCTTCCCACCACATTTTCGCTTCACCGTCCAAAAGGAACGTAGCAATGGTGGTCATTTGTCACTCCTCCATCTCCGTTGCTGTCATGACTCTCTTCACCCTGGAGAGCCAGTCTTCAGCTTGAGATGGGGATCCCAACCCCAAGAATACTGGAGGATTAAATCTCATGACATGCTTGAGCTGTCTCTCGGTTGCCCTCCTTGGCACCACCGGTTCCTCTACCACATGCTCCACTCTTCGCTGCTCAGCCGCTTGCAGCGGTACTTGCTCCATCGCAGGAGCGGGCTGTTGCGTTTGCCTTGCAGGCTGCGCATTAATCATGGCCAACACTGCCTCGGCCACCAATCGTATGGTCTCAGCCGATAGAGGTGTTTCAGGAGCTTTGAAAGATATGGTACCTAAACACCTAGAGGGGGGGGGGTGAATAGGTGACCTAAACCTTTTTGAAACTTACTTGGCAGCAAGACAGTTATCTCACAGAGTTTTACAGTTAACAGCGACAACAGAATATAAACAGTTAATCCACAGCACAGCACAGCACAGCAGACACACAAATTTATAGTGGTTCCCCAATCTTTGGGTACATCCACTTTCCCCCTTCACCTATCTAGCAGTGTACTAGATTCGGCCAACCTTCTCCACTATCTCAGAACCCAACAAGGTTCCTACACCTCAGGCCCAAAGCCTTACACTCAGCCACAAAGGCCTACACTCAGCCACCCAGGCCTACACTCAGCCAATTAAGGCCTACACTCAGAGTTCTTCAACTCCTACACTCAGGCAACCAAGCCCTACCCTCAGCCTTTATAATATAGGCTTACAATTCTCTCAGATCCAATGGATCCTACAATTTAAAATTGAAATACAATAATTAACTCTACAACTCAGAAAATAAGAGAGGAGTTGAGAGTTTCTTGAAGAGTTCTTGGAAGAACTCAGCAAGATCCAAACTGACTTAGCTTCCTTCAAAGCTTCTTGAGTAGAACTGAATTAGTCTGAATCCTCTGCAGTTAATCCTTGACCTCTGCTTCTTGAGATCCAGATGATTCTGAATCCTTCTTCTCAGCCTTAGTTCCAAAGACTGAATTCTTGATTGGAGCTCTCTCTCTCCAACTTCTTAGATCTGCAGTTGGACTGCCAGATCTTCTTGTGTTGATCCTCTGTGTATCACTTTTCAAACACTTCAATTATTCTCACTACTTGTAATAACAACAATCAATCCGTTTCTGTAAACTATGGGTGCCTATTTATAGGCTTCCTTCATGGTAACCGGCTGGTCCGGTTCATAACAGACTTCTGATTTCTCTGACAGTTGTTGTAGACCGGCTGGATCGGCAGCTGTCATGTCAACCAGTCACTTCTTGAAATTCTCTAACTGTCAGATAGTGTCGAGACTTTCTGTTCTTAAGTGTCGACACTTATAGACCAAGTGTCGACACATGTTGTGTAAGTGTCGACACAAGTCTACAAGGTGTCGACACAATTCCTTGTATGTCTCGACACAGATTCTTCTGCATGTGTCGACACTGAAATTGAGTGTCGACACAAGTACTTGTTCTTCATTCTTTAACTGTATTCTTCTAAGTGTCGACACAACTCCTTTGTGTCGACACATCTTCATGTGTTGAAACTGTCAAGTGTCGACACTACTTCTTGGTGTTGACACAAGTCTTCAATTTTGTTTCCTCAGCTGAGTGTCGACACATCCCCTTAGTGTCGACACTTGTACTTAGAATATTTTGTAAACTTTTCTGTTTTTTGCTAAGTGTCGACACAGCTCCCTGTGTCGACACTTTCTTCAAGTGTAGAGTCTTCAACTAAGTGTCGACACATTGTGCTGGGTGTCGACACTTTCTTCAAGTGTTGACTCTTCTGGTTGTGTGTCGACACATTGTGCTGAGTGTCGACACATACTTCAAGTGTTGACTCCTTTGAGTGTGTGTCGACACATTGTGCTGAGTGTCGACACATTCTTCATATGTTGACTCTGCTGTTTGAGTGTCGACACATTGTGTTGAGTGTCGACACTTGTCCTTAGTCTCTGCAGAATTTTGCTGAGTGTCGACACAACTCCAAGTGTCGACACTTTCTGATGTAGACTCAGCTCTTCTAGGTGTCGACACTTCTGCTAAGTGTCGACACAGCTTTTCTGCATACTTCTTCACTGAGTGTCGACACAGCTCCAAGTGTCGACACTTTCCTGTCTGGTGTCGACTCTTCATCCCAGGTGTCGACACAATGACTCCAAGTGTCGACACTGCTTGTCTGGGTGTCGACACAAGCTTTCTCAAGTGTCGACACTTTCCCTCTGGGTGTCGACACATGGACTTAGAAACTTTTAGCTTCAGTCCAGTGAATACCTAACCTGCACAAGTAACTCAAACAAACATCAAATACATTATGATGTATATCATTGAGTTAGGTGAGGCTTCTTCAAATCAGGTACATTTGACCAATGTACCCAACAATCTCCCCCTATTTGGAGAAGTCATAACCCTTAGTCAATGATATACATCACTCATAATTAAAAATTAGAGAATGATGTAAAACAGGTATATGTTAACAGGGTAAACTTAAACATGTAATAAAGCACACATGTATACTCATTAAACATTGCAGAACAAACAAGAAATAGACACATTCTTCTGAACAATCATGAAAATATATTTATCAAAAACTGTTCAAACATTGTTTTTAATACATTTTCAATGATTTACAAAAATGTTTAGATGTAACAGATTACAACATTCTTCAGTCTAATCTTAGTCTAATTCTGATCAGGTTCTTTTATGACTATTCCTTTCCCAGCTTGCACTTTGGCCTTTACAGCAGCAGCAGCAGGCTCAGTATCAGCAGTCTTCTTGCCTTTGGAGACCTTCTTCTTTTGTTCTTCAGCCTTGATTTTCTGCCTCTCAAAATAATGACAGGGCTTAGGAAAGTACTTGCTAGGCTCCACAGCTGTAGGAGGTAGCTTTCCTAACTTAGCCTTCCTTCTATACTGGACAATGGCTTCCTGCCTAATCTCATGCTTCCTCCATTCTGCTTCTGAGAACCATTTATTCCTCTCATGTGCATTGTCCTTGGCTGCTTTCCAGGCTGTGAGAATGATGTTCCTAGAAGTAGGGCTCCACTGTTCAAAATCAGGTTTTTGCTCAGCTAGTTCCCTGAACTTCTTCTTTGACAGCCTTGTCTCTTCTTCTTTGTCCATAGCCTCTTGCATAGCTGCTGTAACAGGTTGAACAACCTTTTCCAGAACAACATTAGGCTTTCCAGTAGTTGGACTATACATTGTGCTTACTTCTGCATGAACCATGTCAAAATCTGGAGGTGGATAGATCACCTGAGCTACTTCCTGTTGCTCACCTCCAAGATAAGCACTTTGAATACCTGATTCAGCTACATTATCATCATCACACAGGGGAGGATAGCCCAGTGTAGCTCTGATGGAGTTAGAAATCCATTTGGCATGGTCAGAGCTAGCTTTGACTAACACCCTCTCCCCCTTTATGACTTCTTGTTCAACATGATCTCTTACATCATCTTTCTGGAACCTGATTTGGCTGTCCAAGTACCTGATGCCATCCTTAAAATAAGGTCTAAGCTTTGTAAGCTGTTCAGAAATGACCTTCTGTGAATCCTTAATTGCAGTCTTGACAGCAGCAATTTCATCTTGAAATGCTTTATCAAATTCAGCCTTGGCAGCAGCAGATGTGGAAGATTCAGCTGGCTTATTCTTCAGTTCAGTGACTATAGCATTGTGGGATGCAGTCAAATTATCATTCATTCTCAACTGATTTTCCAGCACATAGCCTTGCTTCAGTGCTATATCATCTACTTTTTCTTTTATCTGTTCTTGATGTTTAGCCAGGTACACCACTGCATTTCCACCCTTGTGGAAGCATTCATTCATTTCCTTTTTATTCAGGTTCATCTCAAATCTTATTGACTTGATGTCTTGAGCTAAGTCAAATTGTAAAGACTTGTGGCCTTCATCAATATACTTCTCTATGGCCCTCCTGTGCTCATCCAGCTTAACTTGCATTGCTACCATTAAGCCACTGTAATCAGTTGATGGAGCTTGTTGGACTAGGGAGTGTTGAGCAACAGTTTGTAGAGCCTTCTTGTAGCTCTGACTCCTTCTTTTGAATACAAAGAATTGCTTCTTCTTAGCTTGTTCAGCCTCATCTTCTTCAGACTCTGAAGTACTGGCTATATTCACCCTATCCTTAGGGCTTGATGGTTTTTCAGCTTGCACATCTAGTGCCTTCTCAGTGTCTAGCCTCAAAGGCTCATCCTGAACTTTCAAGTTCTCCCCCTCAACAACAGCACCCTTCTCTTCAGCAGCAGCATTCTTGTCCATGTCAAAATCCTCTTGATCTAAATTAAGAAATAGATCTTCCATTGTATATTCAGGAGGTGACTGTGCCGGAGATGTACTGTGTTCATCAACTACTTTATCAGGTACTTTTTGCACAACAGATGTGTCTTGGAGAACAACATCTGGTTCTTGATTTGCTTGCTGAGTTTGCTGATGGACATCAGACAAATCAGAATCTATTATAGAAAAATCTAAAGTATTGAGGTCAGAAAGTACCTCTTGGATAATAAGTGTAGCTTGCTCACTCTCCAGTGTAGAGGGTTGTTCTACAGCTGGAGGCTCCCCCTGGCTTGGATCCTTTTGCATGGGGCTAGCTGTAGGCAGCTCCCCCTGGATTTCAGCTGGCTCTTGAGGAGCAGGAGACTTCTCTGCAGCCACTTCCTCATGACTATCAGGAGTGAAAACAACTAGTTCTTCACTACCTGAACTGCTGGAGGACTCCTGTGTCACAGGAGCTATCTTCCTCTTCTTCTTAGGAGGTGATTCTTTCTTAGAAACTTGTTTCTCAGGGTGGACAGTTCCTTTGACAGCACCCTTTCCCACCTTGAGAAGATCCTCATGTCCATCTTTCTCATGTGGTTGATTTTGCTACCTGCAGCAGTGCTCATTACCTCTGGTATTATACCAGCCAGGTAGAGACTAAGTATCCTGCCCAGATTGGGCTTCTTCAGACTTTCCTTAACTTTCTCAAACACAACCATTGACCAGTCTGTTTTGAGGTTGAAGATGATTCTGGTCATAACACTGAACATGGAGGCTGACACCCTGTCATGCCCTCCAGTCTTACTGAGAATAACTTTCCCCACAATTTCTGACAGGAACTTTCCTTGGGTATTCATTCCTCTCCTGTTGAATACAGATCCTATCTTTAGCTTAGGATCTAGGCCACACCAGGTAAGTGCTTCCCTGGTCTTAGATGTAGTCACTTCCTCTTCAGCTTGAACTTTAGGTAGCTGAAGTACCTTTCTCAGAGATTTGGGTGAAATCTTGACCTTGGTGCCATGCACACATGATTTGATTCTGTAACCTGAGTCATCTACAGAAGCTCCAGTAAGGAATTCAATAACTTCCTTCTTCCATACTTTAGTTGGTTCTGAAACCAGATACTCCAATCCAGAATCGGTGACTAGGGTTATCACCGATTTGATTTCTTGATCGCCATCGTCGAATGCGCCACGAACCAGTTCATAGCCTTCATTGACATTTTCCTCGAGCTTGGGAGCCATTAGGGTTTGTAGAATTAGTCTTTAGAGAAGAGAAATGTCGACACAGTAGTTTGGTCTCGAAACTCTGAAAGCGTGTCGACAAACAAAGACAGAACCCTATTTATACCTTTCTTGTTTGAAGACGAACAGGCGGGATGGATTACTAAAGATGTGTCGACACTGTCAATAAGTGTCGACACTGACTTATAATGTCTCGACACTCATGTGTCGACACAAGTTTAGTCAACAGATTTTATGTCTCGACACTTGGTTAAGTGTCGACACCCCACTACTCGACATGTAGTCGAGACTTTACTTAGAAAATTCTGAGTAAAACTTAAGTGTCGACACCTCATTGAATGTGTCGACACATACTCGACATGTGTCGACACTAACATTCTGAAGTGTCGACACCAACTTCCTAGATGTGTCGACACCATTTTCCTGAAGTGTCGACACTTACTATTCTGTGTCGACATAGACTTGTCTATGTGTCGACACCTTTTTACTTAGCCAATTTTTAGTTCTGTAAACTTAGTCTAAGTTTATCATACCTAGTTCAATTTTGAACCTATTGAACTTAGCTTCTTCTAAGGGCTTAGTAAACATATCAGCTATCTGATTATCAGTTTTAACATATTCAAGTGCAATATCATTTCTTTCTACATGCTCCCTAAGAAAGTGATATTTAATCTCAATATGTTTAGTTCTACTATGTGATACAGGGTTGTTAGCTATTGAAATAGCACTTGTAGAATCACAGTAAAGTGGAGTTCTACTTACCTGAAATCCATAGTCTTCTAGCTGATGTTGAATCCACAGAAGTTGAGCACAGCAACTTCCTGCAGCTACATATTCTGACTCAGCTGTGGAGATAGCCACACTAGTCTGCTTTTTGCTGCTCCATGAAATGAGTCTTCCACCTAGGAATTGACAGGATCCAGTGGTGCTCTTTCTATCTTCTTTGCATCCTGCAAAGTCTGCATCTGAATAGCCTGTTAGATCAAAATCTCCATTCCTAGGGTACCAGAGGCCTAGATAAGGTGTGCCCTTTAGATATCTCAAGATTCTCTTGACTGCAGTCAAGTGAGACTCTTTAGGGCAGGCTTGATACCTGGCACAAACACATGTAGCATACATAATGTCAGGCCTACTTGCAGTCAAGTATAGTAGGGAGCCAACTATCCCTCTATACAAGGTTTCATCTACAGGTTTCCCTGCATCATCCTTGCTCAGAGACATACTTGACCCCATAGGAGTCTTCATGGTACTGGATGAATCCATACCATACTTCCTTATGAGTTCTAGGGTGAACTTGGACTGACATATGGATAGACCACTTCCAGTCTGTTTAACTTGGAGACCCAAGAAAAACTTCAGTTCTCCCATACTACTCATCTCAAATTGACTTTGCATAAGCTTTGCAAACTTTTTGCAAAGGCTACTTTCAGTAGACCCAAATATAATGTCATCTACATATATTTGGACAAGTATGACTTTGCCTCTAGATTCCCTAAGGAATAGAGTCTTATCTATTTTCCCCCTTGAGAACTTGTTCTCAATGAGGAAACTAGATAGGGTTTCATACCAAGCTCTAGGTGCTTGTTTTAACCCATACAATGCTTTCCTAAGTCTATAGACATAATGAGGTAGAGTTGGATCAACAAAACCTGCAGGCTGCTCCACATAGACTTCTTCTTTCAAATTACCATTTAGGAATGCTGACTTCACATCCATTTGGTATACCTTGAATCCTTGATAAGTTGCATAGGCCAAGAACATCCTTATGGCTTCCAGTCTGGCTACTGGAGCAAAGGTTTGATCAAAATCAATACCTTCTTCTTGCCTATAATCCTTTAGCAACCAATCTTGCTTTATTCTTAATGATGACTCCTTGTTCATCTAACTTATTCCTGTAGATCCACTTTGTTCCTATCACATTGTGATCTTTAGGTTTAGGAACCAGGTCCCAAACCTTGCACCTTTTGAACTGATTAAGCTCTTCCTGCATTGCTTCAGTCCACTGTGGATCTTGTATAGCTTCTTCAAATTTCTTTGGTTCTATTTGAGACAGAAAACTTGAATATACTACAGCATTCTGATTTCTGCTCCTTGTCTGAACACCTTGTCTTGGATCTCCAATTATCAGCTCTACTGGATGATCTCTTAGATGCCTGTTGGCTGGAGGCATCCTTACTTCTGGTTGAACTTCTTCAGCATCTTCATCAAACTGAGTTCCTTGTACTTCTTCAGCTCCTTGTACATGTAGTTCTCCCCCTGGACATAAGCCATCTCCTTCTACTTGCTGTCTTGCAGCAGGTACATCTTCTATGGTTAGCTTGTCCATCTTCTTAGTAAGACCTGTGGGGCTGCATACATTGCTAGACAACTCATTGTTAATTAGTTGTGTCTCATCAAAAACTACATGCACAGACTCCTCTACAACTTATGTAGTCAAGTTGTAGACTCTATAAGCCTTACTATTATTGCTGTACCCAACAAACACTCCCTCTTGGGACTTGGCAGCAAACTTAGTTAGGTAAGACTTTCCATTGTTAAGTATGAAGCATTTGCAACCAAAAATCCTGAAATAGGATAGATTTGGTTTCCTGCCTTTCACAACTTCATAGGGGGTCTTGTTTAACCTTTTAGTGATGGTAGCCCTATTTATCACATGGCATGCAGTGTTAACTGCTTCAGCCCAGAAATACTCTGGCAGTGATGAATCACTTAATAGGGTTCTATTAGCCTCTATCAAGGTCCTATTTTTCCTTTCAGCAATGCCATTTTGCTGAGGTGAAGAGAATTCTTGAAATATCCCATAGTCTTCACACAGCTTTGTCATGCTTTCAGACTGAAACTCAGTACCATGGTCACTTCTAATTTTGACCACTGTACAGTTCAATTCATTCTGAATTTGCTTAACAAAGCTATGGAAGACACTAGGTGTTTCAGATTTCTGCTTTAAGAAGAACACCCAGGAAAACCTTGAGTAGTCATCAACAACTACAAAGGTATAGACCTTCCTACCTAAGCTGTGAACTGGCATTGGACCAAATAGATCCATATGCAAGAGGTATAAACACCTCACAGCATCTTTGTTGTCTAAGCTTCTAAAGGTGGATTTAGTCTGCTTGCCCTTTTGACAAGCTGAGCAAATGCCATCTTTGACACACTTAACTTGAGGACCATTCCTCACTAACTCTTTGCTAAAGAGTTTGCTAATAGTCTTGTAGTTAAGATGAGCTAGCCTCTTGTGCCACTTGACACAATGAGAGACTGTCTCATCAGCTACAAGACAAACAGGAGAACCATTGTTCTCAATCATAATGTCTAAGCAGTAGACATTCCTCTTTCTATATCCTGTCAAAATGATCTCTTGATCACTTGACCTCTTGATATGACAACCATTTTTAACAAATGAGATGTCATACCCTACATCACTTAACTGACTTATACTAATGAGGTTGTGTTTCAACCCTTTAACATAAGCCACTTGAGTAATGGTAACAAGGTTTGAAGAGATGTTACCAAACCCTTTGATGATTCCTTTTTCAGAACCACCAAAGGTCACTTTAGGACCATTTTTGATTGGAATGTAGTCCTTCAGTAGTCCCCTTGTTCCAGTCATATGTCTGGAACATCCACTATCCAAGTACCATGTTGGGGTATGGCCACTTGGATTCACCTGCAAAACAAATTAATGAACCTTAGAACCCAAAGTAAACTTGGGTCCTTGGTGATTGTTAGTTTGCAACTTGACATAGCTACCTGCTGGCTTTCCACCAGGTAACTTGCTACTCACCTTGGCACTGGCATTGTGCCAACAATCCAAGGCAAAGTGGCCAACCTTGCCACAACACCAGCATTCAAACTTGTTGTACCTTTGCTTAGGTACAGACTTGGCTGTCTTGACTACAGCAGGCTTATTGAATGTTGGGGCTTTGCCCTTGGACTTGGACTGATCCTGAACAGTCCTAGCTGGTTTAATAAAACCCAATCCAGCCTTTCCTTTATGATGAACAAATTCATCAATCAAGGGTAGCACTGATTTAGGTTTTGAAAACCTAGCAACTAGCTCTTTTTCCTTCTGGAGATTGATCTCCAGTAACTTAATTTGATCATTTTTATAAGTGATAGTTCCCATCTGAATCACAGTAATGTGTTTCAGCCTGGCTACCTCATTGAGCTTTTGATCAAATTCCTTCTCAAAGTCTGTTGCAGCTGCCTTTAGATCAGCAATTTCCTTTGCCTGACTTTTGGCAAGGGACTTGCTTTTCTTATAGGCTTGCAACAGTACTTTATATTCATCTAAGAGCTGATGAATATCTCCCTCAGATTCAGAAACACTTCCATCACTTGATGAAGATGAATCTGACTCTGAACTAGAACTGAAATCTGAACTTTGAGTTGGACTTTGTACCTGACTAGGTCCTGGCTGCTCCAGGATTTTGGTACTTTCAGTCAATGCCATCAGTCCTTGGCACTGACACTCTTCTTGTTCATAGATTGATTCCATGATCTGCATAAACTCCTCTTCTTCTTCAGCAAATAGCCCTATGTAGGCTTCAGCATCTGTCTCAGTGTCTGAAGAAGAAATGTCTGAAAGAGTCTTCTCATTCTTTGCAACAAAGGACTTCTCCTTCTTTCCTTTGAAGTGAGTCTTCTTTTTGTCACTGGATTCTTTTCTTCTCTCAGGACAATCTACAATAACATGACCCTGTCTATTGCAGCAGTAACACACTATCCTAGACCCAGTTGCCTTGCTAGTCTTTGTCTTTTTCTTGTCCTTCTTTGAAGGCTTCTTCTCCTGATACTGAACTTCTTTCCCTTTGGAAAATGAAGGTCTGGACCTCCACTGTTTCTTCTTCAGGAATTTCTGAAAATGTCTGGTGAATGTAGCAAAGTCTTCATCACTTTCACTGCTTGTAGACTTTGTGCTAACAGACTCATCAGATTCTGATTCAACTACCTCTGGAGGAGGAGTTGATGACTTAGTCCTGCCCTTTCTAGGTACTTCTGACTTGAAGGCAACAGTCCTTTCCCTGTGCTCAGTCCTTGTTGATTTTTCCTCCTCTTTTCTCACAGACAGCTGCATCTCATAAGACAGCAACTTGCCAAACAGTGTGGGAGAAGGAATTTCTCCCAACTTTGCCATTTCTCTGATGGCACAGATCTTAGTGTCCCAATCTTTGGTTAGGGACCTCAAGAACTTATCATTCAATTCATAGTTAGTGAACTCTCTTCCATAGGACATGAGTTCATTAATAATTCTATAGAACTTCTTGTAGCATTCAGTGATGCTATCTCCTCTTCCTTGCCTAAAGCTCTCATACTCTTGATTAAGCAAGGACTTTCTATCTTGCCTAACTTCTTCAGACCCTTCCATATAGACAATGAGGGTATCCCACATTTCTTTTGCTGTTTTACAGTGAATTAGGTTCTGAAAAGTTGCATCATCAATGACACTTACTATTATGTTTTGTGCCCTTTTGTCCATAGTGGCTAAGACAATTTCATCCTTGGTCATCTCAGAGAAATCCTTTGGAGTCCTCTGATTTGCATCCAATACTGAGATCTTCATGGGCACATATGGCCCCTCTTTGACTGTGATGTAGATTCTAGGGTCAGAGGCTTCCATGAACAGCCTTACCCTCTCTTTCCAGATTCCAAAAATCTCTTTTCTGCATATGTGCAGTTTCATTGAACCCAATTCCTTGTGATTCTCTGAAGAACCCATGTTTCTTGATTTTCTTGAAACTGTGTTCTGACTTACACTGAATCTGTCAAACTGGATCTCCTCAGACAGTTAGTCCTTTTTGAGGAACCTCCCTCTGATACCACTTGAAAGATATGGTACCTAAACACCTAGAGGGGGGGGTGAATAGGTGACCTAAACCTTTTTGAAACTTACTTGGCAGCAAGACAGTTATCTCACAGAGTTTTACAGTTAACAGCAACAACAGAATATAAACAGTTAATCTACAGCACAGCACAGCACAGCAGACACACAAATTTATAGTGGTTCCCCAATCTTTGGGTACATCCACTTTCCCCCTTCGCCTATCTAGCAGTGTACTAGATTCGGCCAACCTTCTCCAATATCTCAGAACCCAACAAGGTTCCTACACCTCAGGCTCAAAGCCTTACACTCAGCCACAAAGGCCTACACTCAGCCACCCAGGCCTACACTCAGCCAATTAAGGCCTACACTCAGAGTTCTTCAACTCCTACACTCAGGAAACCAAGCCCTACCCTCAGCCTTTATAATATAGGCTTACAATTCTCTCAGATCCAATGGATCCTACAAGTTAAAATTGAAATACAATAATTAACTCTACAACTCAGAAAATAAGAGAGGAGTTGAGAGTTTCTTGAAGAGTTCTTGGAAGAACTCAGCTAGATCCAAACTGACTTAGCTTCCTTCAAAGCTTCTTGAGTAGAACTGAATTAGTCTGAATCCTCTGCAGTTAATCCTTGACCTCTTCTTCTTGAGATCCAGATGATTCTGAATCCTTCTTCTCAGCCTTAGTTCCAAAGACTGAATTCTTGATTGGAGCTCTCTCTCTCCAACTTCTTAGATCTGCAGTTGGACTGTCAGATCTTCTTGTGTTGATCCTCTGTGTATCACTTTTCAAACACTTCAATTATTCTCACTACTTGTAATAACAACAATCAATCCGTTTCTGTAAACTATGGGTGCCTATTTATAGGCTTCCTTCATGGTAACCGGCTGGTCCGGTTCATAACAGACTTCTGATTTCTCTGACAGTTGCTGTAGACCGGCTGGATCGGCAGCTGTCATGTCAACCAGTCACTTCTTGAAATTCTCTAACTGTCAGATAGTGTCGAGACTTTCTGTTCTTAAGTGTCGACACTTATAGACCAAGTGTCGACACATGTTGTGTAAGTGTCGACACAAGTCTACAAGATGTCGACACAATTCCTTGTATGTCTCGACCCAGATTCTTTTGCATGTGTCGACACTGAAATTGAGTGTCGACACAAGTCTTGTTCTTCATTCTTTAACTGTATTCTTCTAAGTGTCGACACAACTCCTTTGTGTCGACACATCTTCATGTGTTGAAACTGTCAAGTGTCGACACTACTTCTTGGTGTCGACACAAGTCTTCAATTTTGTTTCCTCAGCTGAGTGTCGACACATCCCCTTAGTGTCGACACTTGTACTTAGAATATTTTGTAAACTTTTCTGTTTTTTGCTAACTGTCGACACAGCTCCCCGTGTCGACACTTTCTTCAAGTGTAGAGTCTTCAACTAAGTGTCGACACATTGTGCTGGGTGTCGACACTTTCTTCAAGTGTTGACTCTTCTGGTTGTGTGTCGACACATTGTGCTGAGTGTCGACACATACTTCAAGTGTTGACTCCTTTGAGTGTGTGTCGACACATTGTGCTGAGTGTCGACACATTCTTCATATGTTGACTCTGCTGTTTGAGTGTCGACACATTGTGTTGAGTGTCGACACTTGTCCTTAGTCTCTGCAGAATTTTGCTGAGTGTCGACACAACTCCAAGTGTCGACACTTCCTGATGTAGACTCAGCTCTTCTAGGTGTCGACACTTCTGCTAAGTGTCGACACAGCTTTTCTGCATACTTCTTCACTGAGTGTCGACACAGCTCCAAGTGTCGACACTTCCTGTCTGGTGTCGACTCTTCATCCCAGGTGTCGACACAATGACTCCAAGTGTCGACACTGCTTGTCTGGGTGTCGACACAAGCTTTCTCAAGTGTCGACACTTTCCCTCTGGGTGTCGACACATGGACTTAGAAACTTTTAGCTTCAGTCCAGTGAATACCTATCCTGCACAAGTAACTCAAACAAACATCAAATACATTATGATGTATATCATTGAGTTAGGTGAGGCTTCTTCAAATCAGGTACATTTGACCAATGTACCCAACAAGCTTCATTAGGTGCACTGCTAGCCTTAGAAACTCGACGTTCCAACAGCCCAGTACCACTTCTGGTCACCTATAGTGTTACAAAACACTGTTAAGCGACCAAATAAAATTGCAAACAGCAATTATAGGAACACGCAGGTTCCCCAAACACGTGTATTTTCATTCCTAAGTGGACATTCACGGGTTCTTTTACTGTTATAATGATGATGCACACACATGTGCTCACCACCCCTTAAAAAGAATTCGTCCATGAATTCAGTTTAAGCCCAACCAAAACCAGTAGTCTGATACCAAATTGTAACACCCCATATCTATCGCATAGCATATAGCAGTAGGTCCAGCCGGGGCCCTACACCATATACCACAGACAGACCGGGTGGTTACTCATGGAAACCATCCAACCAATCATAACGTCCTACACAGAGCATTCTAGCGGAAGCAGATTAATAAGTTGCAATAAAGAACACCGCACAAAAGCATGAATGTCCACTAATACCAAATAGGAATGTTGTACATCCACAAGTACATGCCTTAAGGCCTTACAAAATGGTTCACTTGATATTACATGATTTATAAACTACGGCACGCAGGCCGGTCATACATGAATAAAAGCAATAACACTCCAATTAGGCCTTCGAGGGCCGGCTTCGCAATTTGGGCTTTAGCCCGCTATTGACCGCTTCGTCCAGCAGCTCCTGCAAGCAAAAAAACCACCGTACAGTGGCAAAATAAGGCAACGGTCAGCAATGCTGACCAAATTATAACGATCCCGCCCCCAACTCGGGGCGGCGATGCTCCTTCCCTACATTTCATTAGCATAAGCGAGCAATTTAATAATATTCATTTCATCATAGGCCTTGGATCACACGGCCACATGCCCCGTGCTCTCAAGGCACATACTCGGTGAACCGGTCGATGTCACGCCAATTAAAGCCATAGACATTTCAGACTCACCACCGCAACTTTGACGGCCAAACCTATGAGCATTTTGTCTTCTTATTCTGGGTCACGACAATTTAAGCCATGGACCGCCGAAGACCCTAATCTATGCCAACGGCAAGTGCCACGTACTCTTAGGTCTCTTTAACCGAACGACATAGAACGGGTATGGTTCCATCTAACCTGTGCTCACATCGCAACGACAATTTAAGCCATTTGCGCGGGTCAAACTTCTCCCGAGTCCCGTTTCCGTCACATTTCACATAACCTGGTTATGTTCAAGTTGGCTCTCAGGCCTCTAAGTTTGCAAGATCATGCATCCGCCCAATTTTCCGGTTGCACCTTTAGGTTAATCCCCAAGGCTCCCTGTTGCAATCTACCACATAGAAAACCCGAAAAACAATCAATCGCACGGAGTCTTCTCCGGCATTTATGCAATGCAAGATCACCGATCCAGAACAACATCTCCGGATAGGCTTCACACATCATGCCTATGTCCGTTCTCGCTTACAGACTCTACACAACTTGGACTTTACATATCTACCCGATGGAACGCCTCCAACTCACCGCAAACTCGCGAGAGCGGGCTTCCTATGCAAAGAAGGAGAGCTTCACATACTCAAGAACAGAATCGTTACCCTAGAGTTCTTCTTTGGCGCCATGGAAAAGTAAGCGGATGAAAAGCACCGCACTCTCTTCGCCTCCGTGAATCTGAAGTCGGCTCGCGATTTGGAGCTTCGAAGCTCCTCCAATGGCCGGATCTAGCTTCTTCTTCCTCCCTTGGCTCTCCTCTCTCTCTATACTTTATAAAGATAACAACTCAAGTAAAAGTGAGGGTTTCAAAGGTCCAATCCCGGGTATATCCTATCAGGAACAACCCCCAGCTGTTGGATCCCAAATAAAGAAACGAACGGCCTTGATTCGGGACTGAAATGTACAATCTGGACCGAATACGGCCTGGCACACGCCCGTGTCCAGGGCCGTGTCCCTCATTCGCCGTCAAAATCGACGTGCCTGGAACAACACACGAGCATCCGACACGCCCGTGTTCGACCTGACACGCCCGTGTTCCAACTAACACGGTCGTGTGGTCTGCCGTGTGCCCCCATCGATTTAGCCCGAAAACAACCCGAGAACTACACGGGTACTGGACATGCCCGTGTCCTTGCCCGTGTCTACCTCAACACGCCGGGGCTCCAGGCCATGTTCACGGTCTCAACACTTCATCGAGTGAAGTTCGTCGAGCACCCGACACGGCCTTGGACACGCCCATGTCCTAGGCTGTGTGCCTTGTCTCGACACATCATCGATCAAAAATGTCGACACCCCGGGCCGGTTGTCGACACATGCTCGACACGCCCTGCGACACGCCCGTGTTGCAGGCCGTGTGCCCCGTCTCGACACTTCGTCGAGCGAAAATCGTCGACACCCTGGGCCGATCGTCGACACGGGCTCGACACGCCCTGAGACACGCCCGTGTCTCAGGCCGTGTGCCCTGTCTCGACACAGTGTCGACCGAAATTCGTCGACTTCGCGGCCAAGTCGTCGACTCCAGCCTGACACGCCCTAGGACACGTGTAAGACCCCCCCCCCCCCCTTTTTTTTTTCTTTTTGACACCGGGTGTCTTAGACCCAGAATCGCCATTTTGCGGTGACTCCTTCACGCCCTGAAGGATCATCACCACAAAGCGCCGATTCTGCCGGCCGATTTCGATCACAGAAAAGTAGCACTATAATGTAAATGCAAATTGCAGTCCACAGAGAATCACATGTCATAATAAATATAACTCCACGAAGGGAGTGTCCACAGAATAAAACATCAGAGTAGCAAAAATACGGGCTTATGCCCGGTACATCATATCCTCACTACAAAATCACTCATGCGAAAGCAAAAGCAGAAAAACTACTCAAGGTCGAGACTCACGGTCCCGGCTGTATGAACTCCGGAGCTAGACTGCCCCACCTCCAAGCGCACCGGTCTCTGGGGCTGCTCCTCCATACTGGTCTCCACGATCCCCTAAATGATGCAGTTCGAAAACCGTTAGTCTAAAAGACTAAGTCCTATAATCCCCCGCCCCTTCCCCTACGGCTCCTAGGCACCGAGCGGAGAGGAAGAAAGGGGAGGACTTGAAGGTGGAGAATATCAAAAACAAATGGCAGCGGACCTATACTAGCAATTCTATAACATGTATAGACAATAAGCTGAAATATGAAAAGTAACCTTCACTTATGTGAGAACACATAAGCCAAGGGGTCTTCTGCAAGGCACCCATCGTATAAAAAGTCCCATACCAATTTATACGTTGGGGTGTCGGTTATCAAACAACAGTAAATATATATATCAAAATTAACCTTAATTTATAAACTTGCCCACACAAGCTTATAGACCAAGGGGTCGTTTTGCAGGTCCTAATGTATAAGCGTCCAATTCCACTTATACTTTAGGTGTCAGGGGTTAAATGAAACGATTATGCTATGACATTCAAGTGGGTATGATGGACATGCAAGTGCAACGCACACACCCGACTCTATGCACACAGACCTTTAGTTCCCCCTTTCTGGAGCCGTAACCTCCCAGGATACCTCCGTAGTGGCAGACGGAAGCGGTGGGTTGGGCCTCGCCCACCTATAAACCAGGAAAGCACTACCAGTCAGACCTATCGTACGCCTCAACGCTTGGTGCACGAAGCGGACTCCTGCGTACTCTTGCCGGCTGGCGCACCAGACTTCTGTTGGCGAAGTGCTAACCACACTTGACGAGTCAACGTATTGGCGTCGGTGCATCGACCCTCCAATACCGAATACCCACCACCTTAATTTCCTTTCCTTTTATGCACATGCAAGTTTAGCGTAATCAAAACTCGTGCCGAAGTTCCCCGGACCAACACGTCTGTCACAAACAATCGAGCCGAAGCTCCCCGGACCCAAAGTCCGTCTTTTAACCATCCGAGCCGAAGCCCCCAGCTAACTTCTGGTGCCAACAGTGTTATTGAAATGTGCAACCCTAATTACTAAGTTACTCTTTTCAGCTTGTTAAAACAGTTTACGTTAACCCAGGACTGCCCCCGGTATTCCCTGTGAAGGGCTCTCAAGGGGCACTAGGAACTGTGTTGGGATTACGCCCATCGTTCCCTTTCGTAAGGTACTTATTTTGTTATTGGTTGATTCCCTTACCCTTTGCTTTCTCATGTTCCGATATGCTAATCCTAGGGTGATTTGACTCCATCTCTCCTTGGGTAGGACGATCTTTCGTCGGATCCGAACGCCTCTAAACCCTAGACAAAACCACACTCTACTCACTCATCTTCCATAGATGCAACCCATTCTACTTATCCTTCCAGCAAACCATCAAGACCCATTACATGTGCTCTAATTCATATCCACAATGATTTCCTGCAGTTTTGCTATATGCAGACCACTTAAGCTACATGACCCGTAAAAAGGGAAGTACATGAAATACTCATCCAGTACCCCTATGATAATTATTAGAGGGATAAAATGACATTTGAAGCATAAATCCAGAAATCCATAATTTTCCTAATTTGTCTGATAATTAATTTATTTATTCTAGTATCTAAAAAGCCCAAGTTTGAACATGAAGTAGCAATTTCAGACAAGATAATATTCCAATAAATTTATCATAATTACAAAATGCATAATCAACTCTAAATCCTAAGTCTTCAAATTTTTCAGCAAGGTTTAGGCCCTTAAATTTAATTTCAAAGATATCTCATAAAAGTCATTCTAAAAGATTTTACAGTAATAATACCTCCAAAAATTCAGAGAAAATTCAGGGATGCTTATGATGGCCTACAAATACCATAGAAAAAGTTTCATAATTTATCATTTAAAAATAAGGCTATACTTGATTTTATCATGAAATTTCAAGTTTATGGGTTAATGAACAAAGTATACTAATTAACCATGAAAAATTTCCACAAAAATTCTCACATGATAATATTGAACTACGAACACTATGTATCAAGTTTCATAATTTTTCAACAAGTATTGCACTCTTGTAAGAATTATTTAGTATGAAACCAAAGTAATGCACTTGTGAAGTAGATGCCCTAACTAGATATCCAAAAATTCTATCAAAAATCATACATGACCAGTATAGTCTAAAACTACCTCTGCCAATGTTTCATGACCTTTCAATGTGCAGTGAGATCATAATAGCCTAATTATTAATTAGGGCAATCCTCTTGGTTACAAATGAAGTGCTACAAATATTGATCAAAACTTCCCAAATAAACTACCCGAGGCTCAAAATATCCTTATTCCCTCACTACCCAAATTTGGTTAAATTTCAAGATGTTTAGCTAACCTAAACTAACACTACAAGTTTTAGGTCCTAAGATAGGGTTAGGGTTTTGGGGACCCTACCCTTTTCAAAATTAGTTAATATTTTTAACAAAGGGTTTTATATATCCTAGGAACCTTCTTGCAAAATTTGATGTTCATCCAAGGTGTTTAGGACTCATGCCCTTCACAAGGCAAAAAAGTCCCTCCTTAGGGTTTGGCCTAGGAACTTAGGGCAAATCAATTCCACACTACCCCACATTCCATGGGGAGGTACTAAGTGTCATACCAAGTCAGTCGCCCAAATTTCAGCCTCTGTTGAGGTGATTTGGTTACTCAAAATCAAAAGTGCACTTTTTGACCAATATACCCTTATTAATGTAAAGCTAGGGTTGGGTCAATACCTATTCAAAACACATCCAAATTAGGTGAAACTTTATACAGGTACATAACATGAGCCCAGGGACTACTCACCAAAATTGGGGATGGTTTGGAGGTCATTAGAACACCTAATTAAATTATCATAGAGAAATTAAATAATTTCCAAAACTATAGAAATATTGTCCCCAAAAATTCCCATTTTTGGTGTACTCCTAGATATGGTCTAGATTGACGCCCTTCCAAAATTTCAGCTCATTTGGAGCAAAGATACAGTGTGAGGACCCAATTGAAATTCTGCCTAGCCATATGTGTAGGCCCCACCAAACTGGGTGCCCTGGTCAGACCCGGCACCCAAATTGGTCCAAACAAATTTTCAAATAAACTAGACCCAAGGGGCTATAAATCCTATGTTGAGCATTTCCTCATACAGAGCTTCTATCTATTTTTAAATAATTAAAACATTAAATGACATATGTGTGACAGAATTCATATAACACACATTTCATATACTATGGTTTAATTCATCCATCTGCACGAATCTTGGCACAGGGATTAACGGGATCCTATCGTCTTCTCTGTTCAGCCAACGGTCCGGATTCCTCCCGCCTGGAGCAACTTCCAAACGCCACCACCGGCGATCCGGCCGCCTCCCCGGCCGGCCACCACCACCACCACCTCCGTTGAGGTGGTGGTCGTCGCCAGGCGGTGGCTTGGCCGTCGGAGGGCCGTTTTCCGGCGATCCCGAGAGGAGGATTTCCATGGAAAAACCATGAAAATTCGAAATGGATTCGGGCTCAATTGAGCCCGAACCTTGAACCTAGTGATTGCTAAGAACTATCCATGAGAGAAGGAGTGGAAGAGGACCTTCCTGGCGGCCTGAATGCGAGTCGATCTTCGGGTTGCCATGGTGGTGGTGCCGCCTACCAGATTTCTGCAACTGTGCAGTCAAGTTGCCTGAATTCTTAAGGTAAACTATGGGAAGGGATCCTCTCATGCCACTGATGGTGTATATATCATCAGTTGGGGGAGGGGAGAGGTCAACCACCAATGGCCATTAATGCCCTTGAAGGCTTGACTCGGGTTGAGAGGGGGGGGGGCCTGAATCCTCCTCTTGGTGGCCGGGAAATGGCTGGAATCAACTCCTCTTCCCTAGAGGAGTTGATTGCAGCCATAAATGGTGGCTGTTGATCTCCTTGGCCGGCCTTTCCACTCTCCCCTTCCTCTCCCCCATCTTCTCTCTCCTCCATTATCATGGAGGGAAGCTCCTTTCTCTCTCCTAGTCACCTCTGGTTGACTGGTCAACCCCACAAGCTAAATGCAGCCCACTTGGTTATGACGGTCATGGAAATGGGGTTAGCCTAAGGAAGAAGTAGCTTGGGCTTGGGTTAGCCCTTTTGGGCTAGGTTTGACTTGACCTAAATGAGGGTTGACCTGGACCAATTTGACCATCTGGGTTGACCCCATTGGGTTTTTAGTGGCCCATTGGACTCCCTTAAGGTCTAGGATTACTTGAATAGGGTTGGTTGGGTATCTTGGTGGTCACATGTCCCTTGGCAAGGGCACTTTGACCATTTTAGGGCTAGAGTTGACTTGGGTCAACATGACCAATTGGGTTGACCCCTATGGGTCCTTGGTGACCCATTGGCTTCCCCTAAGGTCTAGGTAGGGTTATGTATGGTTACCCTGCACTTTGGAGGTCACATACCCTTAGTAAGGGTACTTTGACCAGATTAGGAGCTTGAGGTGACCTGGGTCAACCTGGCCTCTAGGGCTAGCCCCCAATGCGTCCTTAGTGACCCTTTGACCTCACTTTAAGGTTAGGAGGGCATAGGTGGGGTCCTCTAGGCTAGGAGTACGTCAATTGACCCTAAGTAGGCTAGTTTGACCCATTTAGGGCTAGGGTTGACCTTGGTCAACTGAGCCTCTTTGGTTGACCCTAATGGGTCCTTATGGCTCTAATGGGACTCCCAAGATATTAGGGGGTGTTGTGGTAGGGTCTTGAGGTCAAGGTGTAGCCCATGGTCATCCTAAACCATTGTTGAGAGTTCTACTATTTGCAGACCATGATGATTTTCCACATTTTATCCCCTATCTCTTGGCCCATTTCTGGCTTCCTAGGGTTTTGTCATGACCTAGTCATGGCCAAAACCACTCTTAGGGGTCTAGTTGGAAATGGGATGTTACAAATCCTAATAAACAAAACAAAGATTTCGTCCCCGAAATCAAGGTTGAGCCTACGGGACTTACTACCGAAGAAAAGAAACTTGTAACATCCCATCATGACGCCATGTTTGCTAAATTAGGTTTAAAGGGAAACCTAGATCTATTACCATTTCGCCCAGTTGGCAAACCAAGATCCCAATAAACAAAGATAAGCCCCCAATAAACAAAAGATAAGCCTCTATCTGCCTAGAGCAGCCCTTAGTAGTTTAAAGCAGGAAAATAAATTAAACATCTTAGGGGGGTTTGTGAGGTATACCTGACTGAACAGCTCTGGGTATCTTTGTCGCATCAGGTCCTGCGGCTCCCAGGTATGCTCCTCCTGGCCGTGGTTCCTCCACAGGATCTTGACTAGTGGGACCTTCTTGCGTCGCAAGACCCGTACTCCTCCGTCGTCGATCCTCACCGGCTCCAAACGAACCGACCGGTCTGAAGCTACCGGCCCTTCGGTGGTCAAAATCTGCTGCTCCGGGCGTAGCAGAGCCCTCCTCAGCGAAGAAATATGGAAGATGCCCTGCAGCGCTTCCAGCTCTGGTGGTAACTCCAGCCTGTAGGCTAGGGGTCCGATCCGCTCCAGGATCCTGTAAGGGCCCATGTAACTAGGGCTGCGCTTCTTCCTCCGACCACGCACCCGTGAGACTCCATGCATGGGCCAGATCTTCAAAAACACATGGTCTCCCACCTGGAACTCAACCTGCCGATGCCGGGCGTCATAGTACTTAGCCTGTCTTCTCTGTGCCTCTAGCATCCTGTCTCTGATCAGCCTCACCTGAGCCTCGGTGTCTTCAACAAACTCTGATCCCAACACCTTCGGATCTTCGTCCTGAACCCAATAAAGCGGGGTCCGGCATCTCCTTCCGTACAAGGTTTCGTAAGGCGCCATCCTGATGCTGGACTGGTAGCTGTTGTTATAGGAGAAGTCGACCAGGGGTAAGAGTTTCTCCCACGGTTCCCTGCGGTCCAAAATGCATAGCCTCAAAAGGTCTTCCAGCGTCCGGTTAGTGCGTTCTGTCTGCCCGTCCGTTTGGGGATGAAATGCAGTGCTGAAGGTCAATCGCGTGCCTAGGTAAGCTTGCACGGATCTCCACTCCCTGGAAGTGAACCGGCCATCCTGATCCGACACGATCGTCTTGGGCACCCCGTGATATCGAATGAACTGCTCCACAAATCTCCGTACTAATACTCCCACAACGTCGTCCTTCCTGATCGGAATGAACCTGGCTACCTTAGTCAACCGATCAACGATGACCCAAATTGAGTCATTCCCTGTTCGTGATCGAGGAAGTCCGTGACTAAAATCCATCGCGAAGTCTTCGAACTTCCACTCTGGTACCGGGAGTGGTTGCAACAACCCCGCAGGGTTTTTGCACTCTGCCATCACTAGCTGACAAGCTTCGCAGTGGGTCACAAACCGAGTAATATCCTTCTTCATGCCAGGCCAGTACATAGTCTTCTTCAAATCCGCAGTCATCTTCGTGATGCCCGGGTGCACCGAGTATCTGCTGTGATGGGCTTCCGCCATGATATCCTCCCGGACCTGGCCTCCTCTCGGTATATAAGTCCGTCCTCTGAAGCATACCACGCCGTCCCTCATCGTATAATATCCTGCTGTACCGTTCTCCAAGGACCAGAATATCGGCTCCAGGTTGGCATCTCGCCTCTGTCCCTCTCTGACTCTGTCCCAGATATCATCTGTAGCACTCACCGCTGCTAAATACTCCGTGTAAAGCTCGGGGTCCTCGGATGACACCAGTGTGATGTGCATATCCTCCAATCTCCTCACCAACTCCATAGACATAACCTGAGGCCCGACTGCGGAAGTGGCAGCTCTCCGACTCAATGCATCCGCCACCACGTTTGCCTTCCCTGGATGGTAGTGCATCTCATACTGATAATCTGCAAGGAACTCCACCCAGCGCCTCTGCATGATGTTCAGTTCCTTCTGCGTGTCCACGTATTTCAGGTTCTTGTGGTCCGAATAGATATCGCAGTGGACTCCATAAAGATAATGGCGCCAGACCTTCAAAGCAAAAACGACCGCCCCCATCTCAAGGTCGTGCACCGGATAGTTCTGCTCGTGCTTCTTCAACTGGCGAGATGCATATGCAATCACATGGCCCTTCTGCATCAGTACAGCTCCCATACCCTGGTAGGAATCATTAGTGTAGACCTGAAATCCTTCCCTCCCCAAGGGGAGAGTAAGAATGGGAGCCGAGGTTAGCCGATCCTTCAGCTCCTGGAAAGCTGTCTGGCACTGCGGGGTCCACACGAACGGTACCTCCTTCTTCGTCAAGGAGGTGAGCGGGAGGGCGATTCGAGAGAATCCCTCCACGAACTTCCGGTAGTAACCGACAAGTCCTAGAAAACTTCGTACGTCGGTGGCTGTCTTCAGCTGCGGCCAATCCCGAATAGCCTGAATCTATGCCGGATCCACTGCCAATCCGGCTCCACTGATGATGTGGCCTAAGAAGCCCACCTCCTTCAGCCAAAACTGACATTTACTAAACTTCGCATATAGATGATTCTCCCGCAGTCTCTGTAGGGTCAGTGTCAGATGGCGAGTGTGCTCCTCCTCCGTCCTCGAGTAAATGAGGATGTCATCGATGAACACAATGACAAACACATCCAGATATTCCTTGAAGACTTGGTTCATGAGGGTCATGAACGCTGATGGTGCTTTGGTGAGTCCGAAGGGCATCACCGTAAACTCGTATAAACCATATCTGCTACTAAAAGCAGTCTTCTGAATGTCCTCCTCCCGAATCCGAAGCTGGTAGTATCCCGACCTCAAATCTAATTTCGAAAAGAACTGCGCTCCCTGCAGCTGGTCGAACAGCTCGTCTATCCTTGGCAGTGGATAGGTGTTCTGGACCGTCAGCTGATTTAGTGCTCGATAGTCGATGCACAATCTGAGGGTCCCGTCTTTCTTCTTGACGAACAATACCGGGGCTCCCCAAGGTGAAGAGCTTGGCCGGACAAATCCGGCTTCCACTAACTCCTGAAGCTGGCTCCGGAACTCCGTCAACTCCTTTGGGGCCATCCGGTAGGGTGCCTTGGACGCTGGCTTGGCCCCCGGCACAAGCTGTATCTGGAAGTCCTGCTCCCTGCGCGGGGGTAATCCGGGTAACTTCTCCGGAAAGACGTCCTCAAACTCCCGCACCACCGGGATATTCGATATAGAACTCGTGGCCTCCGTCATCTCAAACAGCACCTCGTAGACGTCCTCCCCCTATAAATAGGCCTTGACGGCCTGTACTGAAGATATGGGTATACGTGAGGCAGGTCTTATACCTTCGATGATGATGGTAGAGTCCCCGTGCCTCACAGTGATCCTCTTCGCTTGACAATCAATCTGGGCATGATTCCACTGCAACCAAGTCATGCCCACGATCAGCTCGAAGACTGGCATCCTCAGGACCGTTGCCGAAACTTCGAACGACTTCCTTCCAATCTCTGCCTCCGTGCTGCAGTGAGCTGAGGTGAGTATCTCTGATCCGTCGGGTAGACGCACCCTACTCATCCGGCCTGAGAACCGTTCCACTCCTTCCAGCCCTTCCAGGAAGGCCTCCGACACAAACGCGTGTGAAGTACCCGTGTCGAACAGTGTATAGGCGGGCTTGCCGCTGATGAAGACTATACCTGTGATGATTAAAGGTCTTAGTATTTTATGACGCATTTTCTTTGCTATTCATTCTGCTTAGGGCAGTTCTACTTGTTGGATAATTGAGAACGAGAATTTATCTTAAACAATTTAAAACATCTTAGCTTACCTGTGATGACCCGCTCTGGATTTCGAGGCTGTGCCAGATCCAAGGCATATGCCTGCTCCATTTCCTGTCTCCGGTCTCCTCCCTGGTAACCACGTCCTCGGCCGCGTCCTCGGCCTCCAAAATGCTGGGCAGGTGGGCCACCCTGTGGTGCTGGAGGTGGTTCCCCCCTCATGGGGCAGTTTCTCCGGAGGTGTCCCACCTGATGATAATGGAAGCACTCCGGCGGGGGATACGACATACCCCCGGGTCTCGGCATCTCCTGAATCCGGAGAGGTTGAGGGGCCAAAACCACCTGCTCTCTCGGCTCCTTCCTCACCTCCTGACGAGGCTGCTCCTCTGTCCTTCTCCCATCTGGTATGGTGCCTCGCCGCTGATCATTTCGGGCCCTCCGGCCCTGATCCTCTTCTTGCCGCTTCCGGCCCCGAGTGGTGTGCCAATCGGCCTCAATCCTCTTCTCCATCTCCAAAATCTGGGAGATAGGCCCGTCAGATACAAACAGCAAGGCCTCCCTCAACTCCTCTTTTAGGCCCTTATAAAATCTCTTGACGTAACCTGCTTCGTCCAGCTGGTAAGAGCCCGCATATTGGGCCAAATGATCGAACTCTCGGTGGTACTCCACCACCGTCCTGGTGCCCTACCTCAGCTGCAAGAACCGCTCCTCCAGCTCGTCTCTGGCCGACTGCGGAACAAAGTGCTCCAGCAGCGTGGCCCTGAATTCCTCCCAAGTGATTTCTGCAATCTCCTTATCAGCAAATGTCGTGTCCAACAGCGTCTTCCACCACCTCTTAGCATGGGACTCCAAGCAAGATACCACCAGGGCCACCCTCTCCTCCCAAGGGCATCGTATCCCAGTCAACATCTCGTACATAACATCCAGCCACTCCTCTGTCCGCACTGCCAACTCTGTCCCCAAGTATGATGGGGGAGAGAGTCCTTGGAAGGTGCTCATCCAGTTGGCCCCTGGGTTTGGCTGCTGGGCCGGAGCCTGCTGAGCCCGGAAGGCCTCAAGGATAGCTATAAGGGTTTTCCCCATGTCTGACTGAAGGAAAGGTGTGGGGACCATGGGAGGTGGTGCAATATCTGGGGTCTGCTGAGCTCCACCTTGTGGAGTGGGCTGAGCTGGGGGCTGCAAAACGAACTACATTAGTAGGTAATCGACTAAACACCCAATAAAAGTGGACAATTTACATGTGATCCCCCATATGGGCACACCACTGCTTCCGCTGCTTAGTTTGTCCCCAAACTAAACTCGCACGGGGGTGACCCAGGGTTGTGGACTGCTACTTTTTGATCGAGGTCCCCTTTGATACCACTTGTAAGACCCCCCCCCCCCCCTTTTTCTTTTCGACACCGGGGTCTTAGGCCCAGAATCGCCGTTTTGCGGTGACTCCTTCACGCCCTGAAGGGTCATCACCACAAAGCACCGATTCTGCCGGCCGATTTCGATCACAGAAAAGTAGCACTATAATCTAAATGCAAATTGCAGTCCACAGAGAATCACATGTCATAATAAATATAACTCCACGAAGGGAGTGTCCACAGAATAAAACATCAGAGTAGCAAAAATACGGGCTTATGCCCGGTACATCATATCCTCACTACAAAATCACTCATGCGGAAGCAAAAGCAGAAAAACTACTCAAGGTCGAGACTCACGGTCCCGGCTGTATGAACTCCGGAGCTAGACTGCCCCAGCTCCAAGCGCACCGGTCTCTGGGGCTGCTACTCCATGCTGGTCTCCACAATCCCCTAAATGATACGGTTCGAAAACCGTTAGTCTAAAAGACTAAGTCCTATCATCCCCCGCCCCTTCCCCCACGACTCCTAGGCACCGAGCGGGGAGGAAGAAAGGGGAGGACTTGAAGGTGGAGAATATCAAAAACAAATGGCAGCGGACCTATACTAGAAATTCTATAACATGTATGGACAATAAGCTGAAATATGAAAAGTAACATTCACTTATGTGAGAACACATAAGCCAAGGGGTCTTCTGCAAGGCTCCCATCGTATAAAAAGTCTCATACCAATTTATACGTTGGGGTGTCGGTTATCAAACAGCAGTAAATATATATATATCAAAATTAACCTTAATTTATAAACTTGCCCACACAAGCTTATAGACCAAGGGGTCGTTTTGTAGGTCCTAATGTATAAGCGTCTCATTCCACTTATACTTTAGGTGTCAGGGGTTAAATGAAACGATTATGCTATGACATTCAAGTGGGTATGATGGACATGCAAGTGCAACGCACACACCCGACTCTATGCACACAGACCTTTAGTTCCCCCTTTCTGGAGCCGTAACCTCCCAGGATACCTCCGTAGTGGCAGACAGAAGCGGTGGGTTGGGCCTCGCCCACCTCTAAACCAGTAAAGCACTACCGGTCAGACCTATCATACGCCTCAACGCTTGGTGCACGAAGCAGACTCCTGCGTACTCTTGCCGGCTGGCGCACCAGACTTCTGTTGGCGAAGTGCTAACCACACTTGCCGAGTCAACGTATTGGCGTCGGTGCATCGACCCTCCAATACCGAAGACCCACCACCTTAATTTCCTTTCCTTTTATGCACATGCAAGTTTAGCGTAATCAAAACCCGAGCCGAAGTTCCCCGGACCAACACGTCCGTCACAAACAATCGAGCCGAAGCTCCCCGGACCCAAAGTCCGTCTTTTAACCATCCGAGCCGAAGCCCCCAGCTAACTTCTGGTGCCAACAGTGTTAGTGAAATGTGCAACCCTAATTACTAAGTTACTCTTTTCAGCTTGTTAAAACAGTTTACGTTAACCCAGGACTGCCCCCGGTATTCCCTGTGAAGGGCTCTCAAGGGGCACTAGGAACTGTGTTGGGATTACGCCCAGCGTTCCCTTTCGCAAGGTACTTATTTTGTTATTAGTTGATTCCCTTACCCTTTGCTTTCTCATGTTCCGATATGCTAATCATAGGGTGATTTGACTCCAACTCTCCTTGGGTAGGACGATCTTTCGTCGGACCCGAACGCCTATAAACCCTAGACAAAACCACACTCTACTCACTCATCTTCCATAGATGCAACCCATTCTACTTATCCTTCCAGCAAACCATGAAGACCCATCACACGTGCTCTAATTCATATCCACAATGATTTCCTGCAGTTTTGCTATATGCAGACCACTTAAGCTACATGACCCGTAAAAATGGAAGTACATGAAATACTCATCCAGTACCCCTATGATAATTATTAGAGGGCTAAAATGACATTTGAAGCATAAATCCAGAAATCCATAATTTTCCTAATTTGTCTGATAATTAATTTATTTATTCTAGTATCCAAAAAACCCAAGTTTGAACATGAAGTAGCAATTTCAGACAAGATAATATTCCAATAAATTTATGGTAATTACAAAATTCATAATCAACTCTAAAGTCTAAGTCTTCAAATTTTTCAGCAAGGTTTAGGCCCTTAAATTTAATTTCAAAGATATCTCATAAAAGTCATTCTAAAAGATTTTACAGTAATAATACCTTCAAAAATTCAGAGAAAATTCAGGGATGATTAAGATGGCCTACAAATACCCTAGAAAAAGTTTCATAATTTATCATTTAAAAATAAGGCTATACTTGATTTTCTCATGAAATTTCAAGTTTATGGGTTAATGAACAAAGTACACTAATTAACCATGAAAAATTTCCACAAAATTCCCACATGATAATATTGAACTAGGAACACTATGTATCAAGTTTCATAATTTTTCAACAAGTATTGCACTCTTGTAAGAATTATTTAGTATGCAACCAAAGTAATGCACTTGTGAAGTAGATGCCCTAACTAGATATCCAAAAATTCTATCAAAAATCATACATGACCAGTATAGTCTAAAACTACCTCTGCCAATGTTTCATGCCCTTTCAATGGGTAGTGAGATCACAATAGCCTAATTATTAATTAGGGCAATCCTATTGGTTACAAATGAAGTGCTACAAATATTGATCAAAACTTCCCAAATAAACTACCAGAGGCTCAAAATATCTTTATTCCCTCACTACCCAAATTTGGTTAAATTTCAAGATGTTTAGCTAACCTAAACTAACACTACAAGTTTTAGGTCCTAAGCTAGGGTTAGGGTTTTGGGGACCCTACCATTTTGAAAATTAGTTAATATTTTTAACAGAGGGTTTTATATATCCTAGGAACCTCCTTGCAAAATTTGATGTTCATCCAAGGTGTTTAGGACTCATGCCCTTCACAAGGCAAAAAGGTCCCTCCTTAGGGTTTGGCCTAGGAACTTAGGGCAAATCAATTCCACACTACCCCACATTCCATGGGGAGGTGCTAAGTGCCATACCAAGTCAGTGGCCCAAATTTCAGCCTCTGTTGAGGTGATTTGGTCACTCAAAATCAAAAGTGCACTTTTTGACCAATATACCCTTATTAAGGTAAAGCTAGGGTTGGGTCACTACCTATTCAAAACACATCCAAATTAAGTGAAACGTTATACAAGTACATAACATGAGCCCAGAGACCACTCACCAAAATTTGGGAGGGTTTGGAGGTCATTAGAACACCTAATTAAATTATCATAGAGAAATTAAATAATTTCCAAAACTATAGAAAAATTGTCCCCAAAAATTCTCATTTTTGGTGTACTTCTAGATATGGTCTAGATTGACTCCCTTCCAAAATTTCAGCTCATTTGGAGCAAAGATAAAGTGTGAGGACCCAATTGAATTTCTGCCTAGCCATATGTGTAGGCCCCACCAAAATGGGTGTCCTGGTCAGACCCGGCACCGAAATTGGTCCAAACCAATTTTCAGATAAACTAGACCCAAGGGTCTATAAATCCTATGTTGAGCATTTCCTCATACAGAGCCTCTATCTATTTTTAAATAATTAAAACATTAAATGACATATGTGTGACATAATTCATATAACACGCATTTCATATACTATGTTTAATTCATCCATCTGCACGAATCTTGGCGCAGGGATTAACGGGATCCTATCTTCTTCTCCGTTCAGCCAACGGTCCGGATTCCTCCCGCCTGGAGCAACTTCCAAACGCCACCACCGGCGATCCGGCCGCCTCCCCGGCCGGCCACCGTCACCACCACCTCCGTTGAGGTGGTGGTCGTCGCCAGGCGGTGGCTTGGCCGCCGGAGGGCCGTTTTCCGGCGATCCCGAGAGGAGGATTTCCATGGCAAAACCATGAAAATTCGAAATGGATTCGGGCTCAATTGAGCCCGAACCTTGAACCTAGTGATTGCTAAGAACTATCCATGAGAGAAGGAGTGGAAGAGGACCTTCCTGGCGGCCTGAATGCGAGTCGATCTTCGGGTTGCCATGGTGGTGGTGCCGCCTACCGGATTTCTGCAACTGTGCAGTCAAGTTGCCTGAATTCCTAAGGTAAACGATGGGAAGGGATCCTCTCATGCCACTGATGGTGTATATATCATTAGCTGGGGGAGGGGAGAGGCCAACCACCAATGGCCATTAATGCCCTTGAAGGCTTGGCTCGGGTTGAGTGGGGGGGGGGGGGGGCTGAATCCTCCTCTTGGTGGCCGGGAAACGGCTGGAATCAACTCCTCTTCCCTAGAGGAGTTGATTGCAGCCATAAATGGTGGCTGTTGATCTCCTTGGCCGGCCTTTCCACTCTCCCCTTCCTCTCCCCCATCTTCTCTCTCCTCCATTATCATGGAGGGAAGCTCCTTTCTCTCTCCTAGTCAACTCTGGTTGACTGGTCAACCCCACAAGCTAAATGCAGCCCACTTGGTTATGACGGTCATGGAAATGGGGTTAGCCTAAGGAAGAAGTAGCTTGGGCTTGGGTTAGCCCTTTTGGGCTAGGTTTGACTTGACCTAAATGAGGGTTGACCTGGGCCAATTTGACCATCTGGGTTGACCCCATTGGGTTTTTAGTGGCCCATTGGACTCCCTTAAGGTCTAGGATTACTTGAATAGGGTTGGTTGGGTATCTTGGTGGTCACATGTCGCTTGGCAAGGGCACTTTGACCATTTTAGGGGTAGAGTTGACTTCGGTCAACATGACCAATTGGGTTGACCCCTATGTGTCCTTGGTGACCCATTGACTTCCCCCAAGGTCTAGGTAGGGTTATGTAGGGTTTCCCTGCACTTTGGAGGTCACATACCCTTAGTAAGGGTACTTTGACCAGATTAGGAGCTTGAGGTGACCTGGGTCAACCTAGCCTCTACGGCTGGCCCCCAATGTGTCCTTAGTGACCCTTTGACCTCACTTTAAGGTTAGGAGGGCATAGGTGGGGTACTCTAGGCTAGGAGTAGGTCAATTGACCCTAAGTAAGCTAGTTTGACCCATTTAGGGCTAGGGTTGACCTTGGTCAACTGAGCCTCTTTGGTTGACCCTAATGGGTCCTTATGGCTCTAATGGGCCTCCCAAGATATTAGGGGGTGTTGTGGTAGGGTCTTGAGGTCAAGGTGTAGCCCATGGTCATCCTAAACCGTTGCTCAGAGTTCTACTATTTGCAGACCATGATGATTTTCCACATTTTGTCCCCTATCTCTTGGCCCATTTCTGGCTTCCTAGGGTTTTGTCATGACCTAGTCATGGCCAAAACCACTCTTAGGGGTCTAGTTGGAAATGGGATGTTACAACACGCCTGTGTCCCAGGCCGTGTGCATATTGCCAGATTCCAAATCTGGCCCAAAACTTCCCCCGTCGCTCTTTTGAGTTTCGGGGCGTTACACCCACCACCGTTTTCAGGACTCAAACGCAACAGTAAAACTTGAACATTTTAGTTTTAATGCAATGCAGGGCTAAGACTCTCATGATGTGATCCTAACGAAGTCGTTCACTTAGGCACTCAAGTTAGACATCCATCACGAGGAGCCAGTTCAGCCCTTACCCGTCGGTCAAATCAACAGTTCAATGTCTAGACTGATGCGGGTCGGCATCCCCTTATCCGTTCGACACATTGGCCTTTAAGTGCGCATAGCTCAAAATAGCCACACTGTCCCTGAAGGACTGACTTCACAATCATAGGTTAGCTACGAGCTATTGCTAGTGACAACCACGATCGTCTAGCGTTAGCGACATTACTCTCTTTCTGTACCCAGCCAAAGCATACATCACATGCCCAACCCACCGACTCCACGCAATACTCATTTATACACGGAGTCCTCTCTAGTGCGCAAAATAAAACATAATCAATCCAGACCAACCTATCCAGATGGGCTTCACACAATATGCCTATTCCGTACTATATATTTTCGGATCTATATGCAAGAGTTCTTGGGGATTTAAAGAATTTGTTCAATAGAAATCACTCATCATTCCACCTTTTGGTGGGGGAAATCAATGTGTATGCCAAATAAGGACTTTGCAAGTCCAAGGAAGAAGATCGTTACCCTTGAAGTTCTCTTCGGAACTGGGGCGAAGCTTTTCTACATGGATGGAACGGAGCACGTCACTCTCCTATTCTCGATTGTCGAATCTGGCCTCCGACCACAAGATCTCCTTCAACGAGCGCACAAAGCTAAGCATTTCCTTAGCTTCTTCTTCATTTTTACTCAAGGAAAATCAAGAAAGGAAGAAAGATAGAGAAAGAGAATGAAATATTCTTCCTATTCTTCTCTGGTTAAGTGGACTCGCGAATAATCCCAACCACATGATCTTAAAGAGAGGATTAGACCTGATATACTCTAGAGGGTGGGGGGGGTGAATAGAGTATCCTGAAAACTTTTTACTGTTTATAAACTTTTTAAAGTAAAGCAAATAATAGATACTAATATTAACAGAAAGCAAAAAGGGCAACCTAAAATTAATCTAACAAGCCACATCAAAACAAAACAATCACAGGCACAACAAGAACAAAAAGAAAGAGGGCAACTAGACAACACAAGAACTTTTATAGTGGTTCCCCAACCTGGGTACATCAACTCTTCTACCACCCTGGTAGAAATCCACTAGCAGGTTTTGATCAGGTGACTGCCACCAAGGAGCTTTTGATCAGGTGCTCAAAAACAAACCAAAGTCTTTTGATCAGGAGACATGCAACCAAGGAATAACTTTTGAAGAGAGTTAAAGAACCCTTTGTATAGTGAGGGGGTGAGAGATTTATGGTGTCTTCACTTTCTCAAAACAACTGAGAAGACAAGTGTATCTTGATGATGTCAATGCTCCCCCTGAGATATTGACTTTGTTCAGGAAGATTGGAGCTTTGCTTCAGGGTTTAGGTCTTCTATCTTCAGCTTTGACTTGAACAGATCCAGGAACTTCTTGACTGATACAAGTTTATTGTCGTTGAAGAATCCTGGAGTGAAGGTTGAAGAAGACTCTTGATTTAAAATGAATGTTCTTCTTCTTTAGCACTGTCAAGGTGAAAACAAGATTATTTTCAGCACAGAGAAGGATTAGAATGTGATTGATGTTGATCTTCTCTTTGTGCCTTGTACTTTCTTTCTAGTCTGGACTGTCTTCTTCTTGTTGAAAAGAGAGAAAATCTCTTTTATATGATCAGTCGGATTTCTCCTTTGAATTTTTGAATTCCTTTTTGCATTAATTGCTGACGGCCCGGAGAATATAATACGGCTGGATAGAATATCTTCATTAATGGATTTCCGCAACTGTCCTATTGAAAAGCGGCAAGCAATAATCCTGATGAATACCACAATCAATGTTGCGTCTAATGGTTCTATTCAGAGAATATTATGCACCTATTATTCAGAAATTACTGCAATAAAATAAGGACAAAAGAAGGTAAAATCCAAGTCTAGATCTACCGAGAATTCGTCGAGCAAAGAACAGATTTCATTGACCTGAGTCCAGAGTTCGTCGACCTGAGAAATCATGTTTGTCCATCAGATAATTCTTGTTCGTCGACCTGAGCACCAAGTTTGTCGACCTAGGAACAGCTAACTGCCTTCTGATAAAACTTGCCAATTCTGTGTTGTAAGTTCATTGAGCTGATAGCATAACTTCGTCGACTGGAGTTCAGAGAAAGGATTCTGGGATTAGAATGTTGAAGTTGAACTTCCAGAAATCATCGACCTGAGCTCGAATATCGTCAAGCTCAACTCAAAGAATTGTTTCTGAGTCGTCGAGTTGAGCATGACTTTCGTCGAGCTGAGTTCGATGAACATCGAACTCACTTTCCTGAAATTTGATTTTTCTCTAAGTCAGGAGTCTTCTGCAGTCTTTTGTTGGCTGGTCCATGCAATGTTAACTTTAAGTACATAGCCTAAACTCTAAGACACAGACATGACCCTAGCTATACATGGTGGGTCATTCATCCTAGTTAGTGAACCTAGCCCAAATCAAACTAGGGATCCAACAATATCCCCCTATTTGGGTGAGGTCACTAATGCAAATGAAAACAAAACAACATTCACAAAGCAAAAGAAAGAATATATCTGGCAGCAAAATTTAAAACATGCAGCAGATATATATTTATAATGTAGCTTTGTGTCTGGAATTAAATAAACAGTTTTAGACAAACAGAAAACTGAATCAGCACATACTCATTTCTTCTTCTTTATCTCCTCTTGCTTATTCTCCTTTGCTTTATCAGCAAGCTGAGTGAATATGATCTCCCTGTTAGTATTAGCTGCTTGACTCTTTGTCATAGTCATGTCCGCAGCTCCAATGATGTTGAGGGAAGTAGCCCTTGGCACAACAGCCTCTGGATGTAATTTCATATAATCATCTACATTAAAGAATTTATTTGCTTTAGCATACCTATTTAATTCTTCTCTCCTGTACTTGGATATTGTTGAATACTATGAGGAATCCTTTTCTTCAGCTTTGGCCTTGTTTATCATAAATAATCCAACCAGTTCTTGAAATCTGGCCATTCTGGCAGAGGTAGCTGTTTCAGGAGCCTTAAATGGAACAGGAGGAGATTCAGGTCTCTTGGGACTATTAACTTTTTGAGATTTTGGAGCTTGTTGTAGATGTTGCTGAGGTTATTGATGTTTCCTGCTTGAGTAGTACCTGTGCTGGCTGCTTCCAGAACGTGAAGAGGATCTACCCGGTTGTCTCTGATAATTTTGAAATTGGGTAGACCTCTGAGAAGAAGTGGCTGAAGCACCAGCAACAGGTGGGGGAGGAGGAGGTGGATCTTTCCTGTATCTCTGAGGAGGAGGAGAATATCTCCTACTTTTCTTCCTGTCTTTCTACTGATTCTTAGACAACCACATCCAAGCTGGAATGCCCTTGTAAGGAGTAATATTTTGATGAATGTAATAAGGGGTATCATGAGTTGGGTTTGGTTTTGGAGAAGCTGCTGGAGGAGCTTTCCTTTTCTTAAAAATTTTCTTTTTCTTTGACTCTGGCTCATCATCAGAATCATCTTTCTCATCTTCCTCATCAGAAGATCCCTGAGGAGTATCATATAAGGCACTTATTTCTTTTAAAGCTTCTGCAGATATTAACAATTTTTTAGCCTAAGGAGGAGCTGGAGTTGGAGTTGGAGTTGGAGCTAGTGTTGGAGCTGGAGGATTATGTACAATAGCTGATTGGTTCTCTGCCCCTATATCTGCCATTATTAACACATCTTGATCTGGCATGGGGCTATCATCCATTATATATGTTGAAGCAGTGATGGCTTTGGGAGGGAATGAAACAATGAAAGAATCTTCTCTTGGTGGAGATGGAATAGCTAGAGCCTCTATACTTGCAAAACTGGCCTTGATTTGCATGACAACGTTGAGGCTTATTGGGGAAGTATAAGTAACTATAGCCATAGAAGGCTTAGAGCTATCTTCTGGAAGAAAGTTTAAGTAAACTATATCAAAAATAGTTAATAGACTCAAATTTTTTACTGTTGGATTTATAATGTTAACACCAACATTGTTTATTTCATCTATAACTGGCTCATCCATATCCATATCAAATTCAATAAAGTCAAGTAAATCAGAAGGAATAGCTGAGTCTGCTACTACTTCTGCTACTGCGTCTGCTTCTTCTATTGTTGCTTCTGCTGTTGCTGCTGCTTCTTCTTCTGCTGGACTGGAGCTACTTCTTTATGAAGTATCTCCCCCTGCCTGGTTTTAGTATTCACTGGAGCCAGGCCCCTGACTGAAGAAGGAGGGACAAAGAGGGCAGAGATTTGAGCAACAAGGGATGAGATTGAAGAAGCAAGAGGTTAAATAGCCTCTACTATTAGGTTTTTATTGAGGGGAGTAAGCATTGCTAGAAGAGATGGAATGAAAGGAGAGTCCAATGGTATGAACTCAGAAGGTGTCTGAGTGGATACAGAAGTATGGATGAAAGATGATGGTGGAGGGGAAGGTAGAGAGTCTGGCATTGCCTCATCTACAGGTGATGCAGTATGAAGGGTGGATGACAATAGGTCAAAAGAAAGCAGTGAGAGGAGGTTGGAAAGGGGAATGTTGGCTAGATGTGTTGGTAGAGGAGATGAGGGTGGGGTACCAGGGTGTGATGGAGTTGGTGTGCCATGGTGTGATGGAGTTGGTGTACCATGTTATTATGGAGTTGGTGTACCATGGTGTGATGGAGTTGGTGTATGAGAGTGAATATGAGTTTATGGATAATGTACTAGAGATGATGGAGGTGGAGGAGTAGGGACTATGGTGTAAACTGTTGAAGGTAGATGAATTGGGGAGGCTGGAGGAGGTGGAGGTGGAACATATTCAGTAGGGTGGGGAGTGGCTGGAGCAGCCCTTATACTCTCAGAAGGTCTGGAGGAAGAGGAGGGAGCCTTGGATGTCTTGGTGATGTTCCTCTCCCACCTGCCAAAGAGGGCCCCAGTAATCCTCTTGGAGGCATTAATGAATATGGTCGGTGTTACCAGGGATTCAACAGCCTTGGCTTGAAGGAAGATGCCCAGAATCATTACAAAACACACATGTTTCTTGGTGTTTTTCTTCCCGATCATCTCAAACAGAATCCTAGCCCAATTCACAGGCTTCTTATTCACAACAGCACACATCACCAGGAATTGATGCCTAGTAATGTAGTCATAGGCTGTTTGTTTTCCCAGCAGTACCTTGCCAATGACATCTGCTGGAAACTTGTATTCAGCAGACAAATGTTTCTTTAATAGTTTGTTGAATGTGGCTCCAGAATAACTCATCTTATTCAACATCTCATCAAGTTCATCACAATCAATCTCCAGTTCTGCTTCACCATTAACTAATCCAAAAATATCTGTTAAGGTGGCGGGGGTAAGAGATATTTCATTATCGGATATGGTTCCCGTCATGGTATTCTCATCTAGGGAGGAGGAGGTGTAAACCCATTCTCGTATTTCTGCACCAGCTATCTTTATTCTTATGGTCGTCAGATGCTTCAACTTTTGATCTTCGAGCAATTGCAGAATTTCCAGGAAGATGGGATCAGAGTGTTGGAATGACTTGAAGTCAATATCAAAGCCTGTATCAAATTTCATTGCTCCAAGAACACCTGCTGGAATCGCCATGAGTTCGCATGTTACAAACACAAAAGAGATCAAGTGTAAGAGAACTGAAAGTGCAGTACGGAGGTCGAAGAAAAACCTAGATATAAGGTTTTTCGTAATATGAATCGACAAACTCCGTTCAACGAAAAATTAAAAATTCTTCGACCTAAGGTCGACAAAATATTCTATAGTTAAAAAATTCGTCGATCTTAGTCAGAAGATTTGAAAATATTTCGTCGAGCTCCGTTCGACGAAAATTTTCTGAAGCAGATTCGTCGATCTCCATTTGACGAAAATAACTTCACTCACAGAGAGTTCGTCAAACGCCATTCGACGAATGTCTCTACAACTTTTCCCAGTTCGTCGATCTCCATTCGATGAACTTTAAAAAATTCACCGACCATAGACATAAATCAAATGAAGTCTTCTCCATTGATCAAACCAAGCTGATTTTTGAACAACAGATGATTCCTCTCATCCAAAGGTTTGGTGAAGATTTCTGCCCTTTGTAAATCAGTGTAGATATAGACAAGATTAATTTTTTTTGTCTACACACTCTCTTATGAAATGATGCCTAATGTCTATATGCTTGGTCCTACTGTGATGGACTGGATTTTATGCTATGGATATAGTACTTGTGTTGTCACATAATATAGTTGAATTATTTAAGTTGAACCCATAGTCCAGGAGTTGGTTCTGAATCCACAGCATTTGGGAACAACAACTACCAGCAGCTATATATTCTGCTTTAGCAGTTGATGTAGACACAGATGACTGCTTCTTGCTAAATCATGAGACTAATCTCATACCAAGGAACTAACATGTTCCTGAGGTGCTTTTTCTATCTACTCTGCATCCAGCAAAATCAGAATCTGAGTATCCAGTTAACTCAAACTCTGACTCAGTAGGATACCAGAGTCCTAGACTAGGACAACTCTTTATATATCTCAAAATTCTTTTTAAGAAAACTAGATGAGATTCTTTAGGGTTCACTTGGAAGCTAGCACAAAGACATGTAGAAAATATTATGTCAGGTCTGCTTGCTATAAGGTATAATAGGGATCTAACAATGCCCCTATATAATTTCTGATCAACAGGTTTCCCATGTTCATCAGAGTCTATTACAGCATTAATGGTCATGGGTGTTTTCTTTGCTGAGGCATCAGCCATCCCAAACTTTTTGAGAAGATCCTTAGTATACTTAGCCTGGGATATGAAGATGCCATTAGGTAGCTGCTTCACTTGGAGACCAAAGAAGTAGGAGAGCTCACCCATGCTACTCATTTCAAACTTTGAATGCATGAGGTCAGAAATCCTCTTGCATAGTTTCGAATCTGTAGACCCAAATATAATGTCATATACATAAATTTGTACTAACAATGTTTGATCCTTATGTTGCCTTATGAATAATGTCCTGTCTATAATGCCTCTAGTAAATTTATGCTCTATCAAGAAGCTAGCTAAGGTCTAATACCAAGCTCTTGGAGCTTACTTTACATCATAAAGAATTTTATGCAATCTAAATTCATATGAAGGATAAGTTGGAGAGATGAAACCTGGAGGTTGTTCAACATAAACCTCTTCTATAAGTACTCCATTCAAAATGGCGCTCTTGACATCCATTTGATAGACTTTAAACTTCTTATAGGCAACATATGAAAGGGAAATCCTGATTGCTTCCAGCCTTGCAACTGGTGCAAAAGTTTGGTCATAGTCAATTCCATACTCTTGCCTATAACCTTGAGTAAACAGCCTTGCCTTATTCCTGACTATAACATCTTGGGCATCAAGTTTTTTCTGAATACCCACTTGTTTCCAATTACAGGATAGTCTTTGGGCCTTGGAACCAAGTCCCAAACTCTACATCTCTCAAATTGATTGAGCTCCTCTTGCATTGCAATAATCTAGTGGGGATCTTGCTCTGCATCATTTATGGATTGAGGCTCAACTTGAGAAATGAAATTGGCATGCATCACATCTTGGTTGAGTTGATGCCTTATATGTACACCTACTGACATGTCCCCTGTTGAAGTTGGTGACCGGGCGGTCTGTCTTGGCGGGTTGAAGACTGCGCGGTCTGGTGGTTTGACTCCCCGGCTTGTAAACCGGGCGGTCTAGCGATCTTCACAGGCGACCTCTCTGCTTCTCTTGTTGTAGCCGTGCGGTTAGCCCTTCTGTCTAACCGTGCGGCTTGTGCGGTTTACTTTGTATAGTCCGCTTAGCTTGTAAATTTTTAGTCCCACATCTCTTATTTGTATTCTCTCATCTCTCCTCCATTCTATATAAGGGAGGGCATACCTTTGTAATAGTTATCTTTTTTGGATAATAAAATTTCAATTATTCAAAAGTTTATCCGCTTGTTCTCTCTTTTTCGCTACTTTCTAACATGGTATCAGAGGACACGGTCATTTCCTCCTGATTCTGTGCGCTCTCTGTTGTTCGCGGCTTGTTTTCCGCTTTCTGCGACCTGTCTCGCGGCTTGCCTTCTCTTCTGTCTGCTACCCTGTTCGAACGGCTTGTTTCTGTCCGCTGCCCTGTTCGCGCGGCTTGCTTCTTCTTGGTTCTCTTCTCCTACTGCTATTCGTCGCAGCGACCTGTTTCCTTGTCGCCGCGCTCCTTGCTCTTTCTTGCCTCTCCGACTTCCTAGTCTTTGCGGCTTGTCTCTACCCGCTGCGGACTTCTTCTCCCTGTCCGCTTCTGCTTTCCCCTTATCCGCTTGTCCATATACTCGCGGTTTGCTGCTGTGATCTGCCTGACCGTGCTGGTTGTTCCTTTCTCACCGGCATCTTGGTCACGGTCACCTGCTCTTCTCCTCTCTTCTGTTCGCTCGGCCTTTTCAGTCCGCGCGACATCTTCCCCGCTGTGCCTTTGACCTCTTCCTAGCCGCTACTGTTCGCGCTCTACTTGTTGTTGCCTTCTACCCGCTCCTGCTTGCTAGTCGCGCCGGCCTCATCTTTTGTCGTGCGACCTGTTCTCCTCTGTTCGCCCGACTTTTTCAAGCCGCGTGACTTCTTTCCCTCTGCTTTGCTCTGCTTCTTGGTAGCGGCCTTCCTAGCCGCCCGACCTGTTTTCTGTTCGCCCGGCTTGGTGCTCTTTTCTCTTCTCGTGGCTTGTTCTTATCGTCGCGGCTTGCTCCTCTCTTGCTTCCATGGCTTTCCCCTCCTCCAGCCTGTCCGCCTCCGTGGTCACCTCTTCTGGTAGTGCTCATGTTGTTACTCGCGGAAGATGGCTAATCGACTCTGGTGCAACCAATCATATGACAGGCAATCCTCAATGTTTCTCTCTTCTTGACACACATGCTCAGTTGCCCCCGGTCATTGTTGCTGATGGATCTCCCTCCCCAGTCCATGGGACGGGCATGGTTCAAGTCACTCCATCTCTCTGCCTGGCTGATACCCTCTATGTGCCCAAGTTTCCGTGCAATTTATTATCGGTTACTTCTTTATGCAAGCAACTACGGTGTTCTGTCATATTCACCCCTAGCTCTTGTGCTTTTCAGGATCCGGACTCCCAACGGACGATTGCTACCGGGACTGAGAGTGGTGTCCTCTACTTCCTCGACAACGTTTCTGCTCTATCCGCCTTCTCCTCCTCCTCTACAGATCTTCTCCAATGGCATCTTCGCCTTGGACATGCTCCTCCCCGAATTCTCCGCCAGCTCCTGCCGCACCTCCCTCCTCATCATCCTCCTCTAAACTGTGATGCATGTCAACTTGGCAAACATCACCGCTTATCCTTCCCACCAATGCAAAGTCGGGACTCTTCCCGTCCGTTCGACCTCGTTCACTCTGACATATGGGGTCCCGCTCCTAACCTCACCATCGGTCGGGGTAGTTCCTATTTTGTCACCTTCAATGATGATTTCTCTCGATGTACGTGGGTATATCTTCTCAAAGATCGCTCCGAGCTGTTCTCTGTTTAGACCTCCTTTTATTCTATGGTTAAGACTCAGTTTGATACGTCTATTAAACTCCTTCGTTCAGACAATGCTAAGGAGTATCTTAGCCACGACTTCTCCTCCTTTTGTATTCACCATGGTGTTCTTCGTCAAATAGGTTGTGTCTACACCTCACAACAAAATGGGGTGGCGGAACGCAAAAACCGTCACCTCCTTGATGTCGCTCGCACTATGATGACTCAAATGCATGTTCCTCGCTCCTATTGGGGTTATGCTGTCCTCCTCTCCTGCTATCTCATTAATCACCTTCCCTCCACAGTTCTCCACGGTGCTACCCCCTTCTCCATTCTTTATCCGGACAAGGATCCCTTTCTTCTTCCTCTGCACATCTTTGGGTGCACCGCTTTTGTGCACTCTCCCGCTGCCACCCGTGATAAACTCTCACCACGTGCCACCAAATGTGTCTTTCTGGGCTACTCTCCCACTCAGAAAGGATATTGCTGCTTTGACCCTGTTACCCGCAAGCAATTTGTCTCTGCGGATGTCACCTTCTTTGCCAATGCCTCTTACTTCTCTCCCGCTTCCTCTTCTACTCCTCCTGATCCTACTTCTCATACCAACCCATCCATTCCCTCTGCTCCCACTGATGTTCCGCCCTCTCCACCCACTCCACCGTCTTCCCCATCCTCATCATCTCCACCCTCTACTCCGCTTTCTCCCTCCACTCCACTGCCATCTCTCTCTACTCCCGGGCCAGCTCTCTCCACCACGGATACTCCGGATACTGAGGCACCTACTGACCTGGATCTCCCGATTGCTCTTCGCAAAGGGGTTCGGGCATGTACCCAACACCCGCTTGCTGCAGTTGTTTCCTATGATCGTCTTACCCCTGCTCGCAGAGCTTTTGCACTGGCTATCTCGGCCACTGCCACCCCTCGTTCCTATCAGGAGGCCCTTGCTATTCCCCACTGGAAGCTGGCCATGGATGAGGAAATGGCGACCCTCACGGAGCGGGGTACATGGACTCTTGTTCCTCCTCCCTTCGGTACTGATGTTGTTGGCTGTCGCTGGGTCTTTGTGGTCAAATTTAGCCCAGACGGCACTGTGGATCGGTATAAGGCTCGCCTTGTTGCTAAGGGCTTTACTGAGACCTATGGGATTGATTACTTTGACACCTTCTCCCCTATGGCTCGTCTCAGCACTATCCGGGTCCTTCTCTCTGTGGCCGTCAATCAGGATTGGCCGATTTCTCAGCTGGACGTCAAGAATACCTTCCTTTATGGAGATCTTCACGAGGCCGTTTACATGGAGCAACCTCCTGGGTATGTTGCTCAGGGGGAGACACGAGTATTTCGGCTGCAGAAGGCAATTTATGGCCTCAAGCAGAGTCCCCGAGCTTGGTTTGACAAGTTCAGCGGCATTGCGGCGGCTGTTGGTTTTGTGCAAAGCTCTGCTGATCACTCTCTCTTTATTCGCAAAACTCCTTCTAGGCTGGTTGTTCTTGCAGTGTACGTCGATGATATTCTTCTCACTGGCGATGACCAGGAAGGGGTAGCCCTGACAAAGCGACAACTTCGCCAACATCTGATCACTAAAGATATGGGCTCTCCAAAGTACTTTCTGGGGATCGAACTCTCTCGGAAGCCCGACTCCTTAGTTCTCTCTCAGCGTAAGTATGCCCTTGATCTTTTAAAAGAGGCATGATTAACTGGAGCAAAACCTGCCCGATGCCCCATGGCTACTGGGGAGGACAAAACCTGGATAGATGATTCGCCTCCTCTTTCAGATAGTTCGCGGTACAAGCGTCTGGTTGGTAAGCTCATATATCTCACAGTGACCAGACCCGACATTTCCTATGCTGTGGGCAAGGTGAGTCAATTCATGCAAGCGCCTAGGGAGTGTCATCTACAGTCCGCCTTGCGGATCTTGGAGTATGTCAAAGCAGCGCCTGGGAAAGGATTACTTTTTCAGAAGAATGGTCATCTGAGGATTGAAGCCTACTCAGATGCAAGTTATGCTGATGACAAAGGGGATCGCAAGTCAACCTCAGGTTTTTGCACCTTTGTTGGGGGAAATCTGGTGAGCTGGAAGAGCAAGAAGCAGTCTGTTGTCTCCAAGTCCAGTGCAGAAGCTGAGTATCGCAGTATGGCGTCAACCACTTGTGAGTTGAAATGGTTGCGGGCTCTCATGCTAGATTTAGGAGAGGTGTACAACCATCCTCTACCTATGTTCTGTGATAACAAGGCCGCCATATACATCTCCAAAAATCCGGTATTCCATGAAAGAACAAAGCACATTGAGGTTGACTGCCATTTCATTCGTGAAGAGATTTTAAAAGAACAAATTTGCACTCCGTTTGTCACGTCTGATAAAGAGCTAGCTGACATCTTCACCAAGCCAGTTTCCGCCTCGTTTCTGCATGTTTGCGACAAGCTGGGCATGATTGATATATATGCTGCAGCTTGAGGGGGAGTGTTGAAGTTGGTGACCGGGCGGTCTGTCTTGGCGGGTTGAAGACCGCGCGGTCTGGCGGTTTGACTCCCCGGCTTGTAAACCGGGCGGTCTAGCAATCTTCACAGGCGACCTCTCTGCTTCTCTTGTTGTAGCCGTGCGGTTAGCCCTTCTGTCTAACCGCGCGGCTTGAGCGGTTTACTTTGTATAGTCCGCTTAGCTTGTAAATTTTTAGTCTCACATCTCTTATTTGTATTCTCTCATCTCTCCTCCATTCTATATAAGGGAGGGCATACCTTTGTAATAGTTATCTTCTTTGGATAATAAAATTTCAATTATTCAAAAGTTTATCCGCTTGTTCTCTCTTTTTCGCTACTTTCTAACATCCCCAATCACTTGAGATCTAGGGTGATCACTTAGTATGACAAGGTCAGTGGGTGGAGTTGGTTCAGCAACAACATTTGGATTTAATTCCTCTTGTGGAATAATGTCTTCTATTGAAGGAAGTTCCTCTTCCAAGAATTCTTCTTCACTGTCTTCATCAGCGTATTGAAGAGGAGGTGATATGACCTCTTGTGTAAGGTTCAACTCACCCAATTTCTCACATAAGTGAGGTACCTGCAAAATATCTGAGGTAGAAGAGTCCTTCTCCTTATAATACATGTTAGCTTCATCAAAAAAAATATGTACAGATTCTTCTATTTTTAGGGATGATTTATTAAAAACCCTATAAGCCTTGCTAACTTAGGAATATCATAGAAACATTCCCTCTGTAGCTTTGGCTTCAAATTTTCTAATGTGTTTCTTCTTATTGTTGTGAATGAAACATCTACACCCAAAAATTCTAAAGTAATCAATTTTAGTTTTCTTCCCTTTGAGTAATTCATAGGGGGTCTTACCCTTAAGTTTGTGTATCAAACTTCTATTCAGCACATAGTTTGTTCTGCTCACAGCCTCTGCCCAAAAGGATATTGGCATGTGTGCATCTACAAGCAATGTTCCTGCAGATTCAATGAGGGTTCTGTTTTTCCTTTCTACTACCCCATTTTGTTGACGAGTTCTAGGAGTAGAGAAACAATACCTGATACCTTGCTCCTCACAGAATCTTTGCATGGGAAGAGATTCAAACTCAGTACCAAGATCACTTCTGATCAATGCAACTGGAGTAGAATACTCAATCCTTATGTCCTTAAGAAAGTCTGTAAGTACTTTGAAGTTATCTGACTTGTGTCTCAAGAAGAACACCCAAGAGAATCTAGACAAGTCATCTACAATAATTATAGTATAAGACTTCCCTCCTAAGCTTTGTACAACAATGGGTCCAAAGAGATCCATATGTAGCAAGTACAGAATCTTATGTGAATCACTCTTATTAATTGACTTAAAGCTATTTTTAGTTTGCTTGCCTTCTTGACAGGCCTTGCATAGGCTTTCCTTCTTTTAGGGGCCAGAAGGCAATCCTCTGACAAGGTTGTCCCTAGATAGCTTAGATATGTTCTTAATATTAACATGACCCAGTCTCTTATGCCAAATAATATTGTTATTGCTAACTTGATTGAATAAGCATAGTTCTGAATTAGCAGAGTTAAAGTTTACTAGGTATAAGTTCCCTTGTCTACAACCTGTTAAAACAGTTTGGTTATTTGAAGAAATAATGCAATTGGAATTATTAAAGCAAACTTGATAACCTGTATCACATAGCTAACTTATGGATATTAGGTTATGTTGTTGACCATTTATATATGCCACTCTTCTGAATGTGACAGCTCCACTATTGAAGTCCCCATAACCTTCAGTTTGTCCAAAGCTGGAATCCCCAAAGATCACTTTTGGACCAAGCTTTACCTTGAAATTGATCAGGCTGTCCTTGCATCAAGTCATGTGCTTTGAGCACTCACTATCCAGATACCACTTATTTTGAGTGATAGGATAGTTCTTCACCTGCAAGGAAATAAATTAGATGTTCTTGACCCAGGTCACCTTGGGTTCTTGTTTCTTTTCATAAGAAAAGCTGGAAATGTAAGAATATTCAGGCTAGCTTTTATACCCGAAGGGGTGAAATCTTCTAGGTGGAATGATCCACTGATTATTGAATGTTCTTGGTTGGTTATAAGTTTTTGAAGAGTTAAAATTTTTGTTAAGTTGATCTATGTTGGATGAATTCTTGTGAGTTCGTCGACCTGAATTCGACGAATTGGGATGAGTTCATCGAACTGCACTCAAAGAATGATAAAAGTGATTTTTTGAGCCCCAAAATCGTCGATCTCTGATCGACGAACCATACTAGTTTCATTAATCATAGTTGAACGAATTATTATAATATAGATCTGCGTTCGGAGTTCGTCGACTTGAGTTCGACGAACTGTACATGTTTCGTGGATCGGAATTCGACGAAAACTGTTGAACACTGTTCTGGTTATAATTTTTCTTATTCTTTCTTCTTTTCTTATTCTTATGTGTAATATCAGTTTGATTAAGATTGTTATTTTCCACATTCTCCTTACCCTTTTCTGAAAAAACTTTATTGGGGTGGTTAATTTGTTTTTCTGAATGAGTGGGGGTAGGCTTGATGAAGCACCTAAGCCCAGCTTGTCATTAAGTCTGGCATTCACTGTGCTAGTGATGTCCATCAACTTGATGCTTCTCCCATTCAGGAATTCTTCAAGTTTCCTTGCCTCACACAGTTCAGATTTTAAAGATATAATTTGTTCACTTGTCAGGGTTAGTTCATCTTTTAACTTAGTATTTTCAGAAATCAAATTTTCTTGATTAGACAGTTTTTCCCTAAGTGTTTTGATTTCTTTTTCAGAGTTAATTAAGTCAATAAACATGGTTTTTTCCTAAGTATTTTGAAACTATCAGAACTATAATCAAAAGATGATAGTACCTGATCAGCTTCTGATTCTGGAGCCCCTCCATTATCAGACACTTCTTCATCATCTGATGGGCTTCCAGAGGCATTGATGGCCATGAGGCAAACTTCCTTGGCCTTTTCCTCTTCTTCCTCTTCACTGGAACTGGAAGATGTGGATTCATCTTCTGTGTCACTCTAGGTATCAACAACAAAGCCCTTCTCATTCCTTTTTTGTTTGCTGGAGGAAGGCATGATGTATTGTTGTCTTTTTGAGTACTTCTCTCTTCTTCTTTGTTGGGTACATTGGTCAAATGTACCTGATTTGAAGAAGCCTCACCCAACTCAATGATATACATCATGATGTATTTGATGTATGTTTGAGTTACTTGTGCAGGTTAGGTATTCACTGGACTGAAGCTAAAACTTTCTAAGTCCATGTGTCGACACCCAGAGGGAAAGTGTCGACACTTTAGAAAGCTTGTGTCGACACCCAGACAAGCAGTGTCGACACTTGGAGTTATTGTGTCGACACCTGGGATGAAGAGTCGACACCAGACAAAAAGTGTCGACACAAGGAGCTGTGTCGACACTCAGTGAAGAAGAATGCAGAGAAGCAGTGTCGACACTTGACAGTTTCAACACATGAAGATGTGTCGACACAAAGGAGATGTGTCGACACTTAGAAGAATTTAACAAGTTATAGAAGATCAAGTACTTGTGTCGACACTCAATTCCAAGTGTCGACACCTGAATAAGAATCTGTGTCGAGACATACAAGGAGTTGTGTCGACACCTTGTAGACTTGTGTCGACACTTACACAGCATGTGTCGACACTTGGTCTATAAGTGTCGACACTTAAGAACAGAAAGTCTCGACACTATCAGACAGATAGAGAATTTCAAGAATTGACTGGATGACATGACAGCTGCCGTTCCAGCCGGTCTACAACACTTGTCAGAGATGTCAGAAGTCGGTTATGAACCGGACCAGCCGGTTACCATGAAGAAGGCCTATAAATAGGCACAGACTGTTTACAGAAAATGTTGTTGTTAATGTTGTTAAGAGTTAACAGAAGAAGATTAAGTTCTGATTGAGTTCAGATTAATCTAAGAGATTTGTTCAAGTGGTTGCTGATCAAGTTATCCAAGTGATACAAATCAAGAAGATCTTGATGTCCAACGGCAGATCTAAGAAGTTGGAGAGAGAGAGATCCAATCAAGAATTCAGTCTTTGGAACTAGGCTGAGAAGAAGGATTCAGAAGCATCTGGATCTTAAGAAGCAGAGGTCAAGGAACAACTGCAGAGGATTCAGACTTATTCAGTTCTACTCAAGAAGCTTTGAAGGAAGCTAAGTCAGTTTGGATCTATCTGAGTTCTTCCAAGAACTCAGCAAGAAACTCTCAACTCCTCTCTTATTTTCTGAGTTGTTGAGTTATTTGTTGTAATACTATTTTAACTTGTAGGATCTTTGGATCTGAGTGCATTGTAAGCCTAAATTTATAAAGGCTGAGGGTAGGGCTTGATAGCCTGAGTGTAGGAGTTGAAGAACTCTGAGTGTAGGCCTTGATTGGCTGAGTGTACGCCTGGGTGGCTGAGTGTAGGCCTTTGTGGCTGAGTGTAGGCTTTGGAGAAAGCTGAGGTGTAAGGCTTTGGGCCTGAGGTGTAGGAACCTATTTGGGTTCTGAGACAGTGGAGAAGTTTGGCCGAATCTAGTACACTGCTAGATAGGCGAAGGGGGAAAGTGGATGTACCCAAAGATTGGGGAACCACTATAAATCACTGTGTGCTGTACTGTGAATGTGCTGTGTATGTTTGATTATTGCTGATTGCTGTAATAGACTACTTAGAAATCTGTGATAAAACTGTTTGGCTGCCAACAAAGTTAGAAAAGGATTAGGTCACCTATTCACCCCCCCCCCCCCCCTCTAGGTGTTTAGGTACCATATCTTTCAAGTGGTATCAGAGCCAGGTTCCTCAAAACAAGGACTAACAGTCTAAGGAGATCCTGTTTGGCAGAAACAGTCTAGGTCAGAAAACAGCTTCAAGAAAATCAAGAATCATGGGTTCCTTTGAAAATCATAAAGAATTGGGTTCCATGAAATTACCTATTTGCAGAAAGGAAATTTTTGGGATCTGGAAAGAGAGGGTAAGGCTATTTATGGAGGCCTCAGACCCAAGAATCTACATCACAGTTAAGGAAGGGCCTTATGTGCCAATGAAGATCTCAGTATTGGATGCAAATCAGAGGACTCCAAAGGATTTCTCTGAGATGACCAAGGATGAAATTGTCCTAGCCACTATGGACAAGAGGGCACAAAACATAATAGTGAGTGTCATTGATGATGCAACTTTTCAGAACTTAATTCACTGTAAAACAGCAAAAGAAATGTGGGATACCCTCATTGTCTATATGGAAGGTTCTGAAGAAGTTAGGCAAGATAGGAAGTCCTTGCTTAATCAAGAGTATGAGAGCTTTAGGCAAGGCAAGGGAGATAGCATCACTGAATGCTACAAGAAGTTCTATAGAATAATTAATGAACTCATGTCTTATGGAAGAGAGTTCAGCAACTATGAACTAAATGACAAATTCCTAAGGTCCCTAACCAAAGATTGGGACACCAAGATCTGTGCCATAAGAGAAATGGCAAAGTTGGGAGAAATTCCTCCTCCTACACTGTTTGGCAATTTATTGTTATATGAGATGCAGCTGACAGTGAGGAAAGAGGAGGAGAAATCTACTAGGACTGAGCACAAGGAAAGGACTGTTGCCTTCAAGATAGAAGTTCCCAGAAAATGCAGAACTAAGTCATCAACTCCACCTCCAGAGGTAGTTGAATCTGAGTCAGAAGGGTCTGTCAGTACAAAGTCTACAAGCAGTGAAAGTGATGAAGACTTTGCTGCCTTCACTAGACACTTTCAGAAATTCCTGAAAAAGAAACAGTGGAGGTCCAGACCATCTACTTACAAGGGAAAAGAAGTCTTGTATCAGGAGAAAAAGCCTTCTAAGAAGGACAGGAAGAAGACAAAGACAAGCAAGGCAACTGGATCAAAGATTGTGTGCTACTGCTGCAATAGACAGGGTCATGTCATTGCTGATTGTCCTGAGAAAAGAAAAGAATCCAGTGACAGGAAAAAGACTCACTTCAAAGGGAAGAAAGAGAAGTCTTTTGTTGCCAAGAATGAGAAGACTCTTTCAGATATTTCTTCTTCAGACACTGATACTGATGCTGAAGCCTACATAGGGCTATTTGCTGAAGAAGAAGAAGAATTTATGCAGATCTTGGAGTCAATTTATGAACAAGAAGACTGCCAGTGCCAAGGACTGATGGCATTGACTGAGAGTACCAAAATCCTGGAGCAGCCAGGACCTAGTCAGGTACAAAGTCCAACTCTAAGTTTAGTTTCTTGTTCTAGTTCAGAATCAGAATCATCTTCATCAAATGATGGAAGTGGTTCTGAGTCTGAGGATGATATTCATCAACTCATAGATGAATATAAGGTGCTGTTACAGGCTTATAAGAAAAGCAAGTCCCTTGCCAAAAGTCAGGCAAAGGAGATTGCTGATCTCAAGGCTGCTGCAACAGAATTTGAGAAGCAATTTGATCAAAAACTGAATGAGGTAGCTAGGCTGAAACACATTACAGTGATTCAGATGGGTACTATCACATTTAAGAATGATCAAATTAAGAAACTGGAGACAAATCTTCAGAAAGAGAAAGAACTGGTTGCAAAGTTTTCAAAGCCTAAATCAGTTCTACCTTAGATTGATGATTTTACTCATCACAAAGGCAAGGCTGGACTGGGTTTTGTTAAACCTGCTAGGACTATTCAGGATCAGTCCAAGCCCAAGGGCAAGGCCCCAACATTCAATAAGTTAGTTGCAGTTAAGACAGCAAAGTCTGTACCTAAGCAAAGGTACAATAAGTTTGAATGTTGGTGTTGTGGCAAGGTTGGCCACTTTGCCTTGGATTGTTGGCACAATACCAGTGCCAAGTTGAGTAGCAAGTTACCTGGTGGAAAGCCAGTAGGTAGCTGTGTCATGTTGCAAACTAACAATCACCAAGGACCCAAGTTTACTTTGGGTTCTAAGGTTCATTAATTTGTTTTGCAGGTGAATCCAAGTGGCCATACCCCAACATGGTACTTGGATAGTGGATGTTCCAGACATATGACTGGAACAAGGGGACTACTGAAGGACTATATTCCAATCAAAAATGGTCCTAAAGTGACCTTTGGTGGTTCTGAAAAAGGAATCATCAAAGGGTTTGGTAACATTTTTTCAAATCTTGTTACCATTACTCAAGTGGCTTATGTTAAAGGGTTGAAACACAACCTTATAAGCATAAGTCAGTTAAGTGATGTAGGGTATGACATCTCATTTGTTAAAAATGGTTGTCATATCAAGAGGTCAAGTGATCAAGAGATCATTTTGACAGGATATAGAAAGAGGAATGTCTACTGTCTAGACATCATGATTGAGAACAATGGTTCTCCTGTTTGTCTTGTAGCTGATGAGACAGTCTCTCATTGTGTCAAGTGGCACAAGAGGCTAGCTCATCTTAACTACAAGACTATTAGCAAACTCTTTAGCAAAGAGTTAGTGAGGAATGGTCCTCAAGTTAAGTGTGTTAAAGATGGCATTTGCTCAGCTTGTCAAAAGGGCAAGCAGACCAAATCCACCTTTAAAAGCATTGAGAACAAAGATGCTGTGAGGTGCTTATACCTCTTGCATATGGATCTCTTTGGTCCAATGCCAGTTCACAGCTTAGGTAGGAAGGTCTATACCTTTGTAGTTGTTGATGACTACTCAAGGTTTTCCTGGGTGTTCTTCTTAAGGCAGAAATCTGAAACACCTAGTGTCTTCTACAGCTTTGTCAAGCAAATTCAGAATAAACTAAATAGTACTGTGGTCAAAATTAGAAGTGAGCATGGTACTGAGTTTCAATCTCAAAGCATGACAAAATTATGTGAAGACTTTGGGATTTTTCAAGAATTCTCTTCACCTAGAACACCTCAGCAAAATGGCATTGCTGAGAGGAAGAATAGAACCTTGATAGAGGCTGGTAGAACCCTACTTAGTGATACATCACTGCCTGAGTATTTCTGGGCTGAAGCAGTTAACACTGCATGCCATGTGATAAATAGGGCTACCATCACTAAAAGACTAAACAAGACCCCCTATGAAGTAGTGAAAGGCAGGAAACCAAACCTATCATATTTTAGGATCTTTGGTTGTAAATGCTTCATACTTAACAATGGAAAGTCTTACATAACTAAGTTTGCTGCCAAGTCCCAAGAGGGAATTTTTGTTGGGTACAACAATAATAGTAAGGCTTATAGAGTATACAACTTGACTACACAAGTTGTAGAGGAGACTGTGCATGTAGTTTTTGATGAGACAAAACTTATTAACAATGAGTTGTCTAGCAATGTATGCAGCCCCACAGGTCTGACAAAGAGATTGGACAAGCTTACTATAGAAGAGATGCCTGCTGCAAGACAGCAAGTAGAAGGCAATAGCAGTTGTCCAGGGGGAGAACTACATGTACCAATAGCTGAAGAAATACAAGAAGTACAGTATGATGCAGATGCTGAAGAAGCTCAACCTGAAGTTAGGATGCCACCAGCCAACAGGCATCTAAGAGATCATCCAGTAGAGCTGATTATTGGAGATCCAAGACAAGGAGTTCAGACAAGGAGCAGAAATCAGAATGCTGCAGTATATTCTAGTTTTCTGTCTCAAATAGAACCTAAGAAATTTGAAGAAGCTATACAAGATCCACAGTGGACTGAAGCTATGCAAGAAGAACTTAATCAGTTCAAAAGGTGCAAGGTTTGGGAACTGGTTCCTAAACCTAATGTAACATCCCATTTCCAACTAGACCCCTAAGAGTGGTTTTGGCCATGACTAGGTCATGACAAAACCCTGGGAAGCCAGAAATGGGCCAAGAGATAGGAGGCCAAGGTAGGGATCACCATGGTCTGCAGATAGTAGAATTCTGAACAATAGTTTAGGATGACAATGGGGCTTCACCATGACCCCAAGACCCTATCACAACACTCCCAAACATTTTGGGAGACCCATTAGAGCCAAAAGGACCCATTAGGGCCAACCCAAGAGGCCCAGTTGACCAAGGTCAACCCTAGCCCTAAATAGGTCAACCTAGCCCACTTAGGGCCAATAGACCCACTCCTAAGTCTAGAGGACCCCACCTATGCCCTCCTAACCCTAAAGTGAGGACAATGGGTCACTAAGGACACATTGGGGTCAGCCCTAGAGGCCAGGTTGACCCAGGTCAACTCAAGCCCTAATCTGGTCAAAGTACCCTACTAAGGGTATGTGACCTCCAAAGTGCAGGGCAACCCCATATAACCCTACCTAGACCCTAAGGGAAGTCAATGGGTCACCAAGGATCCATAGGGGTGGACCCTAATGGTCATGTTGACCCAAGTCAACTCTAGCTCTAAATGGTCAAAGTGACCTTACCAAGGGTCAAGTGACCTTTAAGGTGCCAAGTCAACCCTACCCAGCCCTACATAGACCTTAGGGGAGGCCAATGAACCACCCAGGACCCAATGGGGTCAACCTAGATGGTCAAATTGGCCAAGTCAACCCTCATTGAGGGTCAAGTCAACTTAGCCCAAAAAGGGCTAACCCAAGCTCAAGCCACTTCTCCCTTAGGCTAAGCCCATTCCCATGATCATCATAATCCAGTGGGCTGCCTTTAGCTTGTGGGGTTGACTAGTCAACCAGAGGTGACTAGGAGAGAGAAAAAGCTCCTCTCCATGATAATGGAGGAGAGAGAAATGAGGAAGGAGAAGGGGGAAGTAAGAGGCCGGCCAAGGGAGACTAACAGCCACCCTTTATGGCTGCAATCAACTCCTCTAGGAGAGAGGAGTTGATTCCAGCCGTTTCCCGGCCACCAAGGGGTGGGTTCAGCCCCCCTCCACACAACCCGAGCCACTCCATTAATGGAGATAATGGCCATTGAAGAACCAGCCTCTCCCCTCCCCCAATTGCCTTTTAAACACCATCAGGGAGCCGAGGGGATCATTTTGGAGCACTTACCTGGAGGAGACGAGCCCTTCCACCGTGCAGTTGCAGAAGCCGAGCGCCGCCGCCGTCGCCAATGGCATCCCGCCGCTCCTCTCGCATCCAGGCCGCCAGGAAGGTCCTCCTCCTCTCCTTAACTCGCGGGTAGATCCTAGGAATCCTTAGGCTAGAGTTTCGGGCTCAATTGAGCCCGATCGAATCCAGGATTTCTCCTGGTTTCGGCAAGGAAAAGTCTTGCTCAATCCGCCGGAAAACACCTCTCCGGCGGCGGAGCCGCCGCCTGACGACAGCCACCACCTCAACGGAGGTGTTGGTGGCGGTGGCCGGCCGGGGAAGGGGCTGGATCGCCGGCGGCAGAGCTTGGAAATCGCTCCAGGCAGAACCAATCCCAGCCGTTGGCTCAGTGGGGACGATGACCAGATGCCGTCGATCTGCGCCAAGATTCGTGCGGCATCAGATCAGATACTATAGGGTTAAATAAAATTTATTTCATTTTTGTCACACTGGATGTATTTAATGTAATTAATGTTTAAAAATACCTAGGGACCCTGGATGGAAATTTGCCCAACATGAACATTGTAGCTTAGGGTGTCTAGTTTGCAGCAAAAATTGTTGGGACCCTTTTGGGTCACTGGTTGGACCAGGGCACCCATTTTGGTGGGACATGTCCTTAGGGCTAGGCAGTCACTAAAATGAGTGCCCACTCTTCACCCCAAGCCCAAATGGGCTGAAATTTTGGCAGAGGGTCTATCCTAGGCATACCTAGGGCCTGCCCAAAAATGGGAATTTTTGGAGAAAATATTTCTATAGTTTTGGTAAAAATTTAATAATCATTAGATAAATTAAATAGGTGCCCTAAACACACCCAAACCCTCCCAAATTTTGGTGAGTGGTCCCTGGGCTCCAATTAGGTACCTGTATAAAATTTCAGTTGGTTTGGGTGAGTGTTGAATAGGTTTTGACCCAACCCTAGTTCTACCCTATGAAGGGCATTTTGGTCAAAAGTGGCACTTTTGGTTTTAAGTGACCAAATCACCTCAACAGAGGCTGAAACTTTGGCCACTGATATGATTTAACTTTTTACACTCACTCATGAGTTTGGAGTGGATTGGGCTAGGGTAGCCCTAGAAGTGTAGGGTAGGCCCTTTAGGGTAATTCTCTAGGGTTTGAAGAATTGGGGTCAAAAGACCTTGGATGGGCTTGAAACTTGGGAATGATGACCATAGGGTCACTATGGTCCTATGGTTAAAATTTTAGGGCATTTGGAAGATTAAAGACCCCTTAAATCCATAACCCTAGTTTAGGGCACTAGCTTTGAAACCATAAGAACTAATACCAAAACTATCTGAAAAGGGCTGAGATTTTGAATGGGTAGTTTCTTAGGGCATACATGTCTCTGGAAATTTTATAATAAATTTTGGATGAATATTTTTGGTACTTTATTCACAGAGTTATATTTTATAATTTACACTTAAGAGTTTTTGCAGAGCACTATACTTGCTTAAACTTGATAAAACTTAGCCAAGGGGCTTATAATCATGTTACCCATCTCTGTAAATTTTTATGGAATTTTTGAAGAATGATATTTAGTTGTTGCTTCTTTAATTATTTAATTCCATGGAACCTTGGAAAATTTAATAATGACTTTTAGATTGTCTGAAAAATTCTAATTTCTTCATCATGATGTTTCTAGTTCCCTATGAAGCCCTAGTAATTTTTACATAATTATTGGAGACATATATGTGGCACTTCCTTCATTATTTTTGATTTTTGGAATTATTTTAATAAATCCTTTAGAGGTCAAGAATTATCTGGAAAATTATGAAAATTAGCATCCAATGATATTTCTCTGTTATTTAGTGAATACAAATTTTAGGAGGCCATTACCTGAGAAAATCTTATGGTTCATGTTCAAATTGACTATGGCCTAGTTCTTGAGGAAAATTCAATAAATAGTAGATTAATTGGGAAAAATATGATTTTCTGAATTTAGTCTATATTTATCATAATAGACCCCTGATAATTATCATGAGGGTACTGGATGAGTATTTCATGTACTTCCCCTTTTACGGGTCACGTAGCTTAAGTGGTCTGCATATAGCAAAACTGCAGGATTTCATTTGGATTGAATTAGGGCACGTATGATGGGTCTTGATGGTTGCTGTAAGGACAAGTGGAAAGGGCTGCATCTTTGGAAGATGAGTGAGTAGGGTGTGGATTTGTCTAGGGTTTAAAGGCGTTCGGGCCCGACGAAAGATCGTCCTACCCAAGGAGAGTTGGAGTCAAATCACCCTAGGATTAGCGTATCGAAACATGAGAAAATAATGGGTAAGGGGATCAACCAATAATAAAATAAGTACCTTGCGAAAGGGAACGCTGGGCGTAATCCCAACACAGTTCCTAGTGCCCCTTGAGAGCCCTTCACAGGGAATACCGGGGGCAGTCCTGGGTTAACGTAAACTGTTTAACAAGCTGAAAAGAGTAACTTAGTAATTAGGGTTGCACATTTCACAGGCACTGTTAGCACCAAAAGTCAGCTGGGAGCTTCGGCTCGGATGGTTAAAAGACGGACTCTTGGTCCGGGGAGCTTCGGCTCGGGTTTTGTTTACGCTAAGTCTGCATGTGCATAAAAGGAAAATAAATTAAGGTGGTGGGTTTTCGGTATTGGAGGGTCGATGCACCGACGCCAATACGTTGACTCGGCAAGTGTGGTTAGCACTTCGCCAACAGAAGTCCGGTGCGCCAGCCGGCAAGAGTACGCAGGAGTCCGCTTCGTGCACCAAGCGTTGAGGCGTACGATAGGTCTGACCGGTAGTGCCTTACTGGTTTAGAGGTGGGCGAGGCCCAACCCACCGCTTCCGTCTGCCACTACGGAGGTATCCTGGGAGGTTACGGCTCCAGAAAGGGGGAACTAAAGGTCTGTGTGCACAGAGTCGGGTGTGTGCGTTGCACTTGCATGTCCATCATACTCACTTGCATGTCATAGCATAATCGATTCATTTAACCCCTGACACCTGATGTATAAGTGGAATGGGACGCTTATACATTAGGACCTGCAAAACGACCCCTTAGTCTATAAGCTTGTGTGGGCAAGTTTATAAATTAAGGTTAATTTTGATATATTTAGTTACTGCTGTTTGACCACCGTCACCCCAACGTATAAATCGGTATGGGACTTTTTATACGATGGGAGCCTTGCAAAAGACCCCTTGGCTTATGTGTTTTTCCACATAAGTGAAGGTTACATTTCAGCTTACATTTTATTGTCTTTATATGCTATAGAACTTGCTAGAATAGGACCGCTGCCATCTGCTTTGATATTCTCCACCTTCAAGTCCTCCCCTTTCTTCCTCTCCGCTCGGTGCCTAGGAGCCGTGGGGGAAGGGGTGGGGGATGATAGGACTTAGTCTTTTAGACTAACGGTTTTCGAACCGCATCATTTAGGGGATCATGGAGACCAGCATGGAGGAGCAGCCCCAGAGACCGGTGCGCTTGGAGATGGGGCAGTCTAGCTCCGGAGTTCATACAGCCGGGACTGTGAGTCTCGACCCTGAGTAGTTTTTCAGCTTTTGCTTCCGCATGAGTGACTTTGTAGTGAGGATATGTTGTACCGGGCATAAGCCCGTATTTTTGCTACTCTGATGTTATCTTCTGTGGACACTCCCTTCGTGGAGTTATATTTATATATGTCATGTGATTCTCTGTGGACAGACAGTTTTCATTTTACTTCATTACGCTACTTTTATGTGATCGAATTGGCCGGCAGAATCGGCGCTTTGTGGTGATGACCCTTCAGGGCGTGAAGGAGTCACCGCAAAATGGCGGATCTGGGCCTAAGACCCCGGTGTCGAAAAAAGAAAAAAAAAAGGGGGGTCTTACAAGTGGTATCAGAGGCAACCTCGATCGAAAAGTAGCCGTCCACAACCCTGGGTCACCCCCGCGCGGGTTTAGTTTGGGGACAAACTAAGCAGCGGAAGCGGTGGTGTGCCCATATGGGGGGAATCACATATAAATTGTTCACTATCATTAGGCATTGAGTCGATTACCTACTGATGTAGTTCATTTTGCAGCCCTCAGCTCAGCCCACCCCACAAGGTGGAGCTCAGCAGATTCCAGACATTGCACCACCTCCCATGGTCCCCACACCTTTCCTCCAGTCAGACATGGGGCAGACCCTTACAGCCATCCTTGAGGCCTTCCGGGCTCAGCAAGCCCCAGCCCAGCAGCCAAACCCAGGGGCCAACTGGATGAGCACCTTCCGAGGACTCTCTCCCCCATCTTACTTGGGGACGGAGTCGGCAGTACGGACAGAGGAGTGGCTGGATGTGATGTACGAGATGTTGACGGGGATACGATGCCCCTGGGAGGAGAGGGTGGCCCTAGTGGTATCTTGCTTGGAGTCACATGCCAAGCGGTGGTGGAAGACGCTGTTGGACACGACTTTTGCGGATAGAGAGATTGCAGAAATCACATGGGAAGAATTCAGGGCCACGCTGCTGGAGCACTTTGTTCCTCAGTCGGCCAGGGACGAGTTGGAGGAGCGTTTCTTGCAGCTGAGGCAGGGCACCAGGACAGTGGTGGAGTACCACCGAGAGTTCGATCATTTGGCCCGATATGCGGGCTCTTATCAGCTGGATGAAGCGGGGTACGTCAAGAGGTTTTATAAGGGCCTAAAAGAGGAGTTGAGAGAGGCTTTGCTTTTTGTCTCTGACGGGCCCATCTCCCGGATTTTAGAGATGGCGAAGAGGATTGAGGCCGACTGGCACACCACTCGGGGCCGGAAACGGCAAACGGAGGACCAGGGCCGGAGGGCCCGAAATGATCAGCGGCGAGGCATCGTACCAGATGGAAGAAGGGCAGAGGAGCAGCCTCGTCAGGAGTTGAGGCAGGAGCCGAGAGAGCAGGTGGTCTTGGCCCCTCAACCTCTCCGGATCCAGGAGATGCAGAGACCCCGGGGTATGGCGTATCCCCCGCCGGAGTGCTTCCACTGTCACCAGGTGGGACACCTCCGGAGAGATTGCCCTATGAGGGGGGCACCACCTCCAGCACCACGGGGTGGCCCACCGGCCCAGCATTTCGGAGGCCGAGGACGCGGCCGAGGACGTGGTTACCAGGGAGGTGACCGCAGGCAGAATGGGGAGCAGATTTACGCTCTGGACTTAGCACAGCCCCGGAACCCGGACAGGGTTATTGCAGGTATGAGAGTAATCTTAATGTTAGAATTATTCTTTGCTCGTATTAAGCATTGATAGAACTACTATACAACCTAGGTTAGAAAACCTTACGCTAGAATTTCTTTCAAACTGATTTAGGAATGGTGATGGTGTGCGGCAAGCCTGCCCACACCCTGTTCGACACGGGGGCATCACATAACTTTGTATCGGAGGATTTCGTCAAGGACCTGGATCAGATTCGTTGCTATACAGGACTATCCAGGAGGGTGCGCCTCCCCAATGGGATGGAGATTCAGTCCACAAAAAAGTGCCTCCTGGAGGTTACCATAGAGGGGTTGACACTCGAGGCCCCGGCGACGATCTTGAGGATGCCGGACTTCGATCTCGTCTTGGGCATGACATGGCTTGTCTGGAACCATGCCCAGATTGATTGCCCGGCAGGGAGGGTCGTGCTCAGCCACGGCGATACTTATGCAACGTTCGAAGGTACTACACCAGTCTCCCGTCGCTTGCTTTCATCTATTCAGGCCATTAAGGCCCATATGCAAGGGGACGAGGTATACCAAGTATTGTTCGAGATGACTGAGGAGAAGGACTTGATCGCAGACATTCCGGTGGTTCGTGACTACGCCGATATTTTTCCGGATAAGCTGCCGGGACTACCTCCGCATAGGGAGAAGGACTTCCAGATTCAGCTGGTACCAGGGGCTAAGCCGGTATCCAAGGCCCCTTATCGGATGGCCCCGAAGGAGTTGGCGGAGTTTCGGACACAGTTGCAGGAGCTGGTGGAAGCAGGATTTGTTAGGCCGAGTTCCTCATCATGGGGAGCTCCTGTCCTATTCGTAAAGAAGAAGGACGGCACCTTACGCCTGTGCATCGACTATCGAGCACTAAATAGGCTGACCGTCCGAAATACCTATCCGCTCCCCAGGATAGACGAGTTGTTCGATCAGCTGGAGGGAGCCCATTACTTTTCGAAGCTGGACTTGAGATCAGGCTATTACCAGCTGCGGATCCAGGAGGAGGATATCCCGAAAACGGCCTTTAGTAGCCGGTATGGGTTGTATGAGTTCATCGTGATGCCCTTCGGGCTCACGAATGCTCCGTCAGCATTTATGAGCCTCATGAACCGGGTCTTCGAGGCTTACTTGGATGTGTTTGTCATAGTGTTCATAGACGACATCCTTATCTATTCTAAGACGGAGGAGGAGCATACACGACATCTAGCATTGACCCTGGAGAGACTGCGGGAGCATCACCTTTATGCGAAATTCAGTAAGTGTCAGTTCTGGCTGAAGGAGGTGGCGTTCTTAGGTCACATTATCAGCGGAGCCGGGCTGGCAGTGGACCCGGCAAAGATTCGAGCTATTTCAGAGTGGCCGCAGCTGAAAACAGCCACTGACGTACGGAGTTTTCTAGGACTTGCCGGTTATTACCGGAAGTTCGTAGAGGGATTCTCTCGAATCGCCCTCCCGCTCACATCCTTGACAAAGAAGGAGGCACCGTTCGTGTGGACCCCGCAGTGCCAGACAGCTTTCCAGGAGCTGAAGGATCGGCTGACCTCGGCTCCCATTCTTACTCTTCCCTCGGGGAGGGAGGGATTCCAGGTCTACACCGACGCATCATATCAGGGGATGGGAGCGGTACTGATGCAGAACGGACACGTCATAGCTTATGCCTCCCGCCAGCTGAAGACCCATGAGAAGAACTACCCAGTACATGACCTTGAGATGGGGGCAGTTGTATTCGCACTGAAGATATGGCGGCACTACCTTTATGGAGTCCACTGTGACATATATTCCGACCATAAGAACCTTAAGTACGTGGACACGCAGAAGGAACTGAACATCAGGCAAAGGCGGTGGGTGGAGTTTCTATCTGACTATCAGTATGAGATGCACTATCACCCGGGAAGGCAAACGTGGTGGCAGATGCACTGAGTCGGAGAGCCGCCACAACAGGAGCAGAGCCTCAGTTGATGTCTATGGAGCTGCTGCAGAGACTAGAGGACATGCACATTACTCTGGTATCGTCTGATGATCCTGAGCTCTATGAGGAGTACTTGGCCGCGATAGGCGTTACCGATGACATCAGAGACCGGGTCAGAGAGGGACAGAGGCAGGATGCCAAGTTGGAACCCATCTTCCAAGCTCTGAAGGCGGGCACTGCAGGAGATTACACACTGAGGGACGATCTGGTGTGCTTCAGAGGACGGGTGTATATACCGGAGGGAGGCCAGATCCGGGAGGATATTATGATGGAGGCACACTGCAGCCGGTATTCTGTACACCCGGGGATCACAAAGATGACGGCTGATTTGAAGAGGACGATGTACTGGCCGGGCATGAAGAAGGATGTCTCACACTTCGTGACCCATTGTGAGGCATGTCAGCTAGTGAAGGCGGAGTGCAGGAACCCCGCAGGATTATTGCAGCCACTCCCGGTGCCGGAGTGGAAGTTTGATGACATAGCCATGAACTTCATACATGGGCTTCCCCGGTCTCGGACAGGGAATGACTCGATCTGGGTAATCGTCGATCGGTTGACCAAGGTGGCTCGATTTATACCGATCAGGAAGGATGATTCAGTAGGAGTACTGGTGCGGAAGTTTGTGGAGCAGTTCATTCGTTATCATGGAGTGCCCAGGACGATAGTGTCGGATCGGGATGGCAGGTTCACCTCCAGGGAGTGGAGGTCCGTGCAAGCTTACTTAGGCACGCGATTGACTTTCAGCACTGCATTCCACCCCCAGACAGACGGGCAGACAGAACGCACCAACCGGACGCTGGAGGACCTTTTGAGGCTATGCATCTTAGATCGCGGGGAACCGTGGGAGAAACTCTTACCCCTTGTCGAGTTCTCCTATAACAACAGCCACCAGTCCAGCATCAGGATGGCGCCTTACGAAGCCTTGTACGGGAGGAGATGCCGGACCCCGCTCTCATGGGTGCAGAATGAAGATCCGAAGGTATTGGGGTCAGAGTTCGTTGAAGACACCGAGGCACAAGTGAGGCTGATCAGAGACAGGATGCTCGAGGCGCAGAGTAGACAGGCCAAGTACTATGACGCCCGACATCGGCAGGTGGAGTTCCAGGTGGGGGACCGGGTGTTTCTGAAAATCCGGCCCATGCATGGAGTTTCACGGGTGCGTGGTCGGAGGAAGAAGCTCAGCCCTAGGTACATGGGCCCTTACAGGATCCTGGAGCGGATCGGACCCCTAGCCTACCGGCTGGAGTTACCACCAGAGCTAGAAGCGCTGCACGACGTCTTCCACATTTCTTCTTTGAGGAGGGCTCTACTACGCCCGGAGCAGCAGATTCTGACCACCGAAGGGCCGGTAGCTTCAGACCGGTCTGTTCATTTGGAGCCTGTGAGGATCGACGACCGAGGAGTGCGGGTCTTACGACGCAAGAGGGTCCCTCTAGTCAAGGTCCTGTGGAGGAACCACGGCCAGGAGGAGCATACCTGGGAGCCACAGGACCTGATGCGACAAAGATACCCCGAGCTATTCAGTCAGGTATACCTCTCAGACCCCTCAAGATGTTAATTTATTTTTCTGCTTTAAGTATACTAAGGGCTGCTCTAGGTAGATAGGGGCTTATCTTTGTTTATTGGGGGCTTAACTTTGTTTATTGGGATTTTGGTTCGCCGTTTGGGCGAAAGGGGTCTTAGATCTAAGTTTTCCCTTAAATCAAATTTAACAAACAAGACGTCATAATGGGATGTTACAAGACTCTTTCCTTCGGTAATAAGACCCGTAGGTCCAACCTTGATTTCGGGGACGAAATCTTTGTTTTGTTTATTGGGATTTGTAACATCCCATTTCCAACTAGACCCCTAAGAGTGGTTTTGGCCATGACTAGGTCATGACAAAACCCTGGGAAGCCAGAAATGGGCCAAGAGATAGGAGGCCAAGGTAGGGATCACCATGGTCTGCAGATAGTAGAATTCTGAACAATAGTTTAGGATGACAATGGGGCTTCACCATGACCCCAAGACCCTATCACAACACTCCCAAACATTTTGGGAGACCCATTAGAGCCAAAAGGACCCATTAGGGCCAACCCAAGAGGCCCAGTTGACCAAGGTCAACCCTAGCCCTAAATAGGTCAACCTAGCCCACTTAGGGCCAATAGACCCACTCCTAGTCTAGAGGACCCCACCTATGCCCTCCTAACCCTAAAGTGAGGACAATGGGTCACTAAGGACACATTGGGGTCAGCCCTAGAGGCCAGGTTGACCTAGGTCAACTCAAGCCCTAATCTGGTCAAAGTACCCCCACTAAGGGTATGTGACCTCCAAAGTGCAGGGCAACCCCATATAACCCTACCTAGACCCTAAGGGAAGTCAATGGGTCACCAAGGATCCATAGGGGTGGACCCTAATGGTCATGTTGACCCAAGTCAACTCTAGCTCTAAATGGTCAAAGTGACCTTACCAAGGGTCAAGTGACCTTTAAGGTGCCAAGTCAACCCTACCCAGCCCTACATAGACCTTAGGGGAGGCCAATGAACCACCCAGGACCCAATGGGGTCAACCTAGATGGTCAAATTGGCCAAGTCAACCCTCATTGAGGGTCAAGTCAACTTAGCCCAAAAAGGGCTAACCCAAGCTCAAGCCACTTCTCCCTTAGGCTAAGCCCATTCCCATGATCATCATAATCCAGTGGGCTGCCTTTAGCTTGTGGGGTTGACTAGTCAACCAGAGGTGACTAGGAGAGAGAAAAAGCTCCTCTCCATGATAATGGAGGAGAGAGAAATGAGGAAGGAGAAGGGGGAAGTAAGAGGCCGGCCAAGGGAGACTAACAGCCACCCTTTATGGCTGCAATCAACTCCTCTAGGAGAGAGGAGTTGATTCCAGCCGTTTCCCGGCCACCAAGGGGTGGGTTCAGCCCCCCTCCACACAACCCGAGCCACTCCATTAATGGAGATAATGGCCATTGAAGAACCAGCCTCTCCCCTCCCCCAATTGCCTTTTAAACACCATCAGGGAGCCGAGGGGATCATTTTGGAGCACTTACCTGGAGGAGACGAGCCCTTCCACCGTGCAGTTGCAGAAGCCGAGCGCCGCCGCCGTCGCCAATGGCATCCCGCCGCTCCTCTCGCATCCAGGCCGCCAGGAAGGTCCTCCTCCTCTCCTTAACTCGCGGGTAGATCCTAGGAATCCTTAGGCTAGAGTTTCGGGCTCAATTGAGCCCGATCGAATCCAGGATTTCTCCTGGTTTCGGCAAGGAAAAGTCTTGCTCAATCCGCCGGAAAACACCTCTCCGGCGGCGGAGCCGCCGCCTGACGACAGCCACCACCTCAACGGAGGTGTTGGTGGCGGTGGCCGGCCGGGGAAGGGGCTGGATCGCCGGCGGCAGAGCTTGGAAATCGCTCCAGGCAGAACCAATCCCAGCCGTTGGCTCAGTGGGGACGATGACCAGATGCCGTCGATCTGCGCCAAGATTCGTGCGGCATCAGATCAGATACTATAGGGTTAAATAAAATTTATTTCATTTTTGTCACACTGGATGTATTTAATGTAATTAATGTTTAAAAATACCTAGGGACCCTGGATGGAAATTTGCCCAACATGAACATTGTAGCTTAGGGTGTCTAGTTTGCAGCAAAAATTGTTGGGACCCTTTTGGGTCACTGGTTGGACCAGGGCACCCATTTTGGTGGGACATGTCCTTAGGGCTAGGCAGTCACTAAAATGAGTGCCCACTCTTCACCCCAAGCCCAAATGGGCTGAAATTTTGGCAGAGGGTCTATCCTAGGCATACCTAGGGCCTGCCCAAAAATGGGAATTTTTGGAGAAAATATTTCTATAGTTTTGGTAAAAATTTAATAATCATTAGATAAATTAAATAGGTGCCCTAAACACACCCAAACCCTCCCAAATTTTGGTGAGTGGTCCCTGGGCTCCAATTAGGTACCTGTATAAAATTTCAGTTGGTTTGGGTGAGTGTTGAATAGGTTTTGACCCAACCCTAGTTCTACCCTATGAAGGGCATTTTGGTCAAAAGTGGCACTTTTGGTTTTAAGTGACCAAATCACCTCAACAGAGGCTGAAACTTTGGCCACTGATATGATTTAACTTTTTACACTCACTCATGAGGTTTGGAGTGGATTGGGCTAGGGTAGCCCTAGAAGTGTAGGGTAGGCCCTTTAGGGTAATTCTCTAGGGTTTGAAGAAGTTGGGGTCAAAAGACCTTGGATGGGCTTGAAACTTGGGAATGATGACCATAGGGTCACTATGGTCCTATGGTTAAAATTTTAGGGCATTTGGAAGATTAAAGACCCCTTAAATCCATAACCCTAGTTTAGGGCACTAGCTTTGAAACCATAAGAACTAATACCAAAACTATCTGAAAAGGGCTGAGATTTTGAATGGGTAGTTTCTTAGGGCATACATGTCTCTGGAAATTTTATAATAAATTTTGGATGAATATTTTTGGTACTTTATTCACAGAGTTATATTTTATAATTTCCACTTAAGAGTTTTTGCAGAGCACTATACTTGCTTAAACTTGATAAAACTTAGCCAAGGGGCTTATAATCATGTTACCCATCTCTGTAAATTTTTATGGAATTTTTGAAGAATGATATTTAGTTGTTGCTTCTTTAATTATTTAATTCCATGGAACCTTGGAAATTTAATAATGACTTTTAGATTGTCTGAAAAATTCTAATTTCTTCATCATGATGTTTCTAGTTCCCTATGAAGCCCTAGTAATTTTTACATAATTATTGGAGACATATATGTGGCACTTCCTTCATTATTTTTGATTTTTGGAATTATTTTAATAAATCCTTTAGAGGTCAAGAATTATCTGGAAAATTATGAAAATTAGCATCCAATGATATTTCTCTGTTATTTAGTGAATACAAATTTTAGGAGGTCATTACCTGAGAAAATCTTATGGTTCATGTTCAAATTGACTATGGCCTAGTTCTTGAGGAAAATTCAATAAATAGTAGATTAATTGGGAAAAATATGATTTTCTGAATTTAGTCTATATTTATCATAATAGACCCCTGATAATTATCATGAGGGTACTGGATGAGTATTTCATGTACTTCCCCTTTTACGGGTCACGTAGCTTAAGTGGTCTGCATATAGCAAAACTGCAGGATTTCATTTGGATTGAATTAGGGCACGTATGATGGGTCTTGATGGGTTGCTGTAAGGACAAGTGGAAAGGGCGGCATCTTTGGAAGATGAGTGAGTAGGGTGTGGATTTGTCTAGGGTTTAAAGGCGTTCGGGCCCGACGAAAGATCGTCCTACCCAAGGAGAGTTGGAGTCAAATCACCCTAGGATTAGCGTATCGAAACATGAGAAAATAATGGGTAAGGGGATCAACCAATAATAAAATAAGTACCTTGCGAAAGGGAACGCTGGGCGTAATCCCAACACAGTTCCTAGTGCCCCTTGAGAGCCCTTCACAGGGAATACCGGGGGCAGTCCTGGGTTAACGTAAACTGTTTAACAAGCTGAAAAGAGTAACTTAGTAATTAGGGTTGCACATTTCACAGGCACTGTTAGCACCAAAAGTCAGCTGGGAGCTTCGGCTCGGATGGTTAAAAGACGGACTCTTGGTCCGGGGAGCTTCGGCTCGGGTTTTGTTTACGCTAAGTCTGCATGTGCATAAAAGGAAAATAAATTAAGGTGGTGGGTTTTCGGTATTGGAGGGTCGATGCACCGACGCCAATACGTTGACTCGGCAAGTGTGGTTAGCACTTCGCCAACAGAAGTCCGGTGCGCCAGCCGGCAAGAGTACGCAGGAGTCCGCTTCGTGCACCAAGCGTTGAGGCGTACGATAGGTCTGACCGGTAGTGCCTTACTGGTTTAGAGGTGGGCGAGGCCCAACCCACCGCTTCCGTCTGCCACTACGGAGGTATCCTGGGAGGTTACGGCTCCAGAAAGGGGGAACTAAAGGTCTGTGTGCACAGAGTCGGGTGTGTGCGTTGCACTTGCATGTCCATCATACCCACTTGCATGTCATAGCATAATCGATTCATTTAACCCCTGACACCTGATGTATAAGTGGAATGGGACGCTTATACATTAGGACCTGCAAAACGACCCCTTAGTCTATAAGCTTGTGTGGGCAAGTTTATAAATTAAGGTTAATTTTGATATATTTAGTTACTGCTGTTTGACCACCGTCACCCCAACGTATAAATCGGTATGGGACTTTTTATACGATGGGAGCCTTGCAAAAGACCCCTTGGCTTATGTGTTTTTCCACATAAGTGAAGGTTACATTTCAGCTTACATTTTATTGTCTTTATATGCTATAGAACTTGCTAGAATAGGACCGCTGCCATCTGCTTTGATATTCTCCACCTTCAAGTCCTCCCCTTTCTTCCTCTCCGCTCGGTGCCTAGGAGCCGTGGGGGAAGGGGTGGGGGATGATAGGACTTAGTCTTTTAGACTAACGGTTTTCGAACCGCATCATTTAGGGGATCGTGGAGACCAGCATGGAGGAGCAGCCCCAGAGACCGGTGCGCTTGGAGATGGGGCAGTCTAGCTCCGGAGTTCATACAGCCGGGACTGTGAGTCTCGACCCTGAGTAGTTTTTCAGCTTTTGCTTCCGCATGAGTGACTTTGTAGTGAGGATATGTTGTACCGGGCATAAGCCCGTATTTTTGCTACTCTGATGTTATCTTCTGTGGACACTCCCTTCGTGGAGTTATATTTATATATGTCATGTGATTCTCTGTGGACAGACAGTTTTCATTTTACTTCATTACGCTACTTTTATGTGATCGAATTGGCCGGCAGAATCGGCGCTTTGTGGTGATGACCCTTCAGGGCGTGAAGGAGTCACCGCAAAATGGCGGATCTGGGCCTAAGACCCCGGTGTCGAAAAAAAAAAAGGGGGGTCTTACACCTAAAGACCACAATGTTATAGGAACTAAGTGGATCTACAGGAATAAGTTAGATAAACAAGGGGTCATCATAAAGAATAAAGCAAGACGGGTTGCAAAAGGATATATGCAAGAAGAAGGTATTGATTTTGATCAAACCTTTGCCCCAGTAGCCAGACTGGAGGCCATAAGGATGTTCTTGGCCTATGCAACCTATCAAGGATTCAAGGTTTACCAGATGGATGTCAAGTCAGCATTCTTAAATGGTAATCTTAAGGAAGAAGTCTATGTGGAGCAGCCTTCAGGTTTTGTTGATCCAACTCAACCTCATTATGTCTATAGACTTAGGAAAGCATTATATGGGTTAAAACAAGCTCCTAGAGCTTGGTATGAAACCCTATCTAGTTTCCTCATTGAGAACAAGTTCACAAGGGGGAAAATAGATAAGACTCTATTCCTTAGGGAATCTAGAGGCAAAGTCATACTTGTCCAAATATATGTAGATGACATTATATTTGGGTCTACTGAAAGTAGCCTTTGCAAAAAGTTTGCAAAGCTTATGCAAAGTCAATTTGAGATGAGTAGTATGGGAGAGCTAAAGTTTTTCTTGGGTCTCCAAGTTAAACAGACTGAAAGTGGCTTGTCCATATGTCAGTCCAAGTTCACCCTAGAACTCATAAGGAAATATGGAATGGATTCATCCAGTACCATGAAGACTCCTATGGGGTCAAGTATGTCTCTTAGCAAGGATGATGCAGGAAAACCTGTAGATGAAACCTTGTATAGAGGGATAGTTGGCTCCCTACTATACTTGACTGCAAGTAGGCCTGACATTATGTATGCTACATGTGTTTGTGCCAGGTATCAAGCCTGCCCTAAAGAGTCTCACTTGACTGCTGTCAAAAGAATATTGAGATATCTAAAGGGCACTCCCTATCTAGGCCTCTGGTACCCTAGGAATGGAGATTTTGATCTAACAGGTTATACAGATGCAGACTTTGCAGGATGCAAAGAGGATAGAAAGAGCACAACTGGAACCTGTCAATTCCTAGGTGGAAGAATAATTTCATGGAGCAGCAAAAAGCAGACTAGTGTGGCTATCTCCACAGCTGAGTCAGAATATGTAGCTGCAGGAAGTTGCTGTGCTCAACTTCTATGGATTCAACATCAGCTAGTGGACTATGGATTTCAGGTAAGTAGAACTCCACTTTACTGTGATTCTACAAGTGCTATTTCAATAGCTAACAACCCTGTATCTCATAGTAGAACAAAACATATTGATATTAAATATCACTTTCTTAGGGAGCATGTAGAAAGAAATGATATTGCACTTGAATATGTTAAAACTGATAATCAGATAGCTGACAAGTTTACTAAGCCCTTAGAAGAAGCTAAGTTCAATAGATTCAAAATTGAACTAGGTATGATAAACTTAGACTAAGTTTACAGAATAGAAAATTGGCTAAGTAAAAAGGTGTCGACACATAGACAAGTCTATGTCGACACAGAATAAAAGTGTCGACACTTCAAGAAAAAAGGTGTCGACACATCTAGTAGAGTGGTGTCGACACTTCAGAATGTTAGTGTCGACATATGTTGAGTAGGTGTCGCAACATCCAATGTGGTGTCGACACTTAAGTTTTACTCAGAATTTTCTAAGTAAAGTCTCGACGATTAGTCGAGTAGAGTGGTGTCGACACATAAACATGTGTCGACACATAATATCTGTTGACTAAACTTGTGTCGACACATGTGTGTCGAGACATTATAAGTCAGTGTCGACACTTATTGACAGTGTCGACACATTTTTAGTTATCCATCCCTCCTGTTCGTCTTCAAATCAGAAAGGTATAAATAGGGTTCTGTCTTTGATTGTCGACACGCTTTCAAAGTTTCGAGACCAAAACTCTTATGTCGACATTTCTCTTTTCTCTAGCCTAATTCTCCAAACCCTAATGGCTCCCAAGCTCGAGGAAAACGTCAACGAAGGCTACGAACTTGTGCGCGGCGCATTCGACGATGGCGATCAAGATATCTAGTCAGTGGTTACCCTAGTCAGCGATTCAGGACTAGAATACTTGGTTTCAGAACCAACCAAGATATGGAAGAAGGAAGTGCTTGAATTCCTTATTGGAGCAACTATGGATGACTCTGGATACAGAATCAAATCCAGAGTGCATGGAACCAAGGTCAAGGTATCACCCAAAAGTCTGAGAAAGGTACTTCAGCTAACTAAGACTCAAGAAGAAGAAGAAGTTTCTACAACCAAGACCAGGGAAGCTTTGGTCTGGTGTGGTCTTGATTCTAAGATGAAGATATGTTCTGTCTTTAACAGAAAAGGCATGAACAGTCAAGGAAAATTTCTATCAGAGATAGTGGGCAAGGTAATTCTCAGTAAACCTGGAGGGCATGACAGGGTGTCAGCCTCAATGCTCAATATCATGACAAGAATCATCTTCACCCTCAAAACAGATTGGTCAATGGTCATCTATGAAAAGATCAAGGAAAGTCTGAAGAAGCCCAATCTGGGCAGAATTATAAGTCTCTACCTGGCTGGTACAATACCAGAGGTAATGAGCACAGCTGCTGGAAGCAAGATCAATCATATGAGAAAGATGGATTCTAGGATATTTTCTAGGTGGGAAAGGGTGTTGTCAAAGGACATGCCTACCCCTGAGAAGCCAGTTTCTGAGAAAGTTACTCCTCCCAAGAAGAAGAGAAAGACTGTTGCTGTGACACAAGAGTCCTCCAGCAGTTCTGATAGTGAAGAACAGGTTGTTTTCACACCTGATGACCATGAAGAAGTGGCTGCAGAGAAGACTCCTGCTCCTCAAGATGTAGCTGAGATCCAGGGGGAGCTGCCTCCAGCTAGCCCCATCCATAGGGATCACAGCCAGGGGGAGCTTCCAGCAGTAGAAGAACCATCTACTCTGGACAGTGAGCAAGCCACCATCATTATTCAAGAGGTACTCACTGACTTAAAAACTTTAGAATATCTTATTGAAGATGCTGATTTGTCTGATGTTCCTCAGCAAACTCTGCTACCTAGCCAAGCTCCAGATGTTGGTCTTGAAGACACATCTGCTGTTGTGCAAAATGTTCCAGATACTACTCAAGTAGTTGAAGAACCAAGTACTTCTCCTGCACAGTCACCTCCTGAATACACAATGGAAGACCTCTTTCTGAATTTAGATCAAGAGGATTTTGACATGGACAAGGTTGCTGCTGAAGATAAGAGTGCTGCTGCTGAGGGGGAGCACATATCAGTTCAGGATGAGCCTTTAAGGCCAGAGACTGAGAAGGCACTTGATGTGCAAGCAGAAAAACCAGAGAGCCCTAAGAATAGAGTTGATATTGCCAGTACCTCTGCCTCTGAAGATGAGGAGAGTGCTAGGGCTAAAAAGAAGAAACTCTTTGTATTCAAGAGAAGAAGTCAGAGCTACAAGAAAGCCCTACAATCCATTGCCCCACAGCCTATAGTTCAGCAAGCTCCAACTGCTGACTATAGTGCTTTACTGATTGCACTACAGATCAAAATGGATGAACAAAGGAAAGCCATAGAGGCTTATGTTGATGCAGGGCACAGATCATTACAGTTTGATCTTGCTCAAGATATAAAATCTATAAGGTTTGAGATGAATCTCAACAAGAAAGAAATGACTGACTGCTTCCACAAGGGTGGGAATGCAGTAGTCTATTTGGCTACTCACCAGGAGAAGATCAAGACTCAAGTAGATGATATAGCATTGAAACAAGGCTATGTGCTGGAAAATCAATTAAGGATGAATGATAATTTGACTGCATCCCACAATGCTATAGTCACTGAATTAAAGAATAAGTCTGCTGAACCATCAACATCTACTGCTGCTGCAAAGGCTGATTTTGATAAAATCTTTCAAGCTGAGATTATTGCTGTCAAAACTGCTATACAAGATTCCCAGAAAGCAATCTCTGAACAACTTACAAAGCTTAGACCTTATTTTAAGGATGGAATCAGGTATTTGGATAGTCAGATTAGATTCCAAAAGGATGATGTAAGAGACCATGTGGCCCAAGAAGTCATAAAGGGGGAGAGAGTGTTAGTCAAGGCAAGTTCTGAGCATGCAAAATGGATATCAAATTCAATCAGGGCTATACTTGGATATCCTCCCCTGTGTGATGACAATGAAGTTGCTGAATCTGGACTGAACCCTGCATATTTTGGAGGTGAGCCACAAGAGGTAGCTCAAATCATTTATCCACCTCCAAATTTTGAAATGATTCAAGCAGAGGTGAGCACCATGTATAGCCCATCTGGGGGCAAGGACAATGTCCATTTAGAAAAGGTTGTTCAACCTATAACAGCAGTTATGCAAGAGGCTTTGGACAAAGAAGAAGAGACAAGGCTGTCAAAGAAGAGGTTTAGGGAACTAGCAGAACAAAAGCCAGATTTTGAACAGTGGAGCCCTATCTTTAGAAATATCATTCTAACTGCCTGGAAAGCTGCTAAAGACAACACTACTGATAGAAACAAGTGGTTCTCAGAAGCAGAATGGAGGAAGCATGAGATCAGGCAGGAAGCCATTGTCGAGTACAGAAGAAAGGCTAAGTTAGGAAAGCTACCTCCTACTGTAGTGGAGCCTAGCAAGTACTTTCCTAAGCCCTATCATTATTTTGAGAGACAGAAAATCAAGGCTGAAGAACAAAAGAAGAAAGACTCAAAAGGCAAGAAGCCTGCTGATGCTGAGCCTACTGGTGCTGCTGCTGTCAAAGCTCAAGTCCAACCTGGCAAAGGAATTGTTATTAAAGAACCTGATCAGAAATAGATTAGGAATTAAACTTGATGCTTATTGTAATCTTTTAAGTGAAAAACACTGTTGTACACCATTGAAAATGTATAAGGAACAATATTGGAACAATATATGATAAATGTATTTCATGATTGTTCAGAAGAATGTGTCTATTTCTTGTTTGTTCTGCAATGATGAATATGTATACATGTGTGCATTATTACATGTTTAAGTTTACCCTGTTGAAATATACCAGCTTTACTTCATTTTATAATTTTTAATTATGAGTGGTGTATATCACTGACTAAGGGTTATGACTTCTCCAAATAGGGGGAGATTGTTGGGTACATTGGTCAAATGTACCTGATTTGAAGAAGCCTCACCCAACTCAATGATATACATCATGATGTATTTGATGTATGTTTGAGTTACTTGTGCAGGTTAGGTATTCACTGGACTGAAGCTAAAACTTTCTAAGTCCATGTGTCGACACCCAGAGGGAAAGTGTCGACACTTGAGAAAGCTTGTGTCGACACACAGACAAGCAGTGTCGACACTTGGAGTTATTGTGTCGACACCTGGGATGAAGAGTCGACACCAGACAGAAAGTGTCGACACAAGGAGCTGTGTCGACACTCAGTGAAGAAGAATGCAGAGAAGCAGTGTCGACACTTAGCAGAAGTGTCGACACCTAGAAGAGCTGTGTCTACACCAGAAAGTGTCGACACTTGGAGTTGTGTCGACACTCAGCAAAATTCTGCAGAGACTAAGTGCAAGTGTCGACACCTAGCACAATGTGTCGACACTTAACCAGAAGAGTCAACATATTAAGTATGTGTCGACACTCAGCACAATGTGTCGACACACAACCAAAAGAGTCAACACTTGAAGTATGTGTCGACACTCAACACAATGTGTCGACACTTAGAAGAATTTAACAAGTTACAGAAGATCAAGTACTTGTGTCGACACTCAATTCCAAGTGTCGACACCTGAATAAGAATCTGTGTCGAGACATACAAGGAGTTGTGTCGACACCTTGTAGACTTGTGTCGACACTTACACAGCATGTGTCGACACTTGGTCTATAAGTGTCGACACTTAAGAACAGAAAGTCTCGACACTATCAGACAGATAGAGAATTTCAAGAATTGACTGGATGACATGACAGCTGCCGTTCCAGCCGGTCTACAGCATTTGTCAGAGATGTCAGAAGTCAGTTATGAACCGGACCAGCCGGTTACCATGAAGAAGGCCTATAAATAGGCACAGACTGTTTACAGAAAATGTTGTTGTTAATGTTGTTAAGAGTTAATAGAAGAAGATTAAGTTCTGATTGAGTTCAGATTAATCTAAGAGATTTGTTCAAGTGGTTGCTGATCAAGTTATCCAAGTGATACAAATCAAGAAGATCTTGCTGTCCAACGGCAGATCTAAGAAGTTGGAGAGAGAGCTCCAATCAAGAATTCAGTCTTTGGAACTAGGCTGAGAAGAAGGATTCAGAAGCATCTGGATCTTAAGAAGCAGAGGTCAAGGAACAACTACAGAGGATTCAGACTTATTCAGTTCTACTCAAGAAGCTTTGAAGGAAGCTAAGTCAGTTTGGATCTATCTGAGTTCTTCCAAGAACTCAGCAAGAAACTCTCAACTCCTCTCTTATTTTCTGAGTTGTTGAGTTATTTGTTGTAATACTATTTTAACTTGTAGGATCTTTGGATCTGAGTGCATTTTAAGCCTAAATTTATAAAGGCTGAGGGTAGGGCTTGATAGCCTGAGTGTAGGAGTTGAAGAACTCTGAGTGTAGGCCTTGATTGGCTGAGTGTAGGCCTGGGTGGCTGAGTGTAGGCCTTTGTGGCTGAGTGTAGGCTTTGGAGAAAGCTGAGGTGTAAGGTTTTGGGCCTGAGGTGTAGGAACCTATTTGGGTTCTGAGACAGTGGAGAAGTTTGGCCGAATCTAGTACACTGCTAGATAGGCGAAGGGGGAAAGTGGATGTACCCAAAGATTGGGGAACCACTATAAATCACTGTGTGCTGTGCTGTGAATGTGCTGTGTATGTTTGATTATTGCTGATTGCTGTAATAGACTACTTAGAAATCTGTGATAAAACTGTTTGGCTGCCAACAAAGTTAGAAAAGGATTAGGTCACCTATTCACCCCCCCCCCCCCTCTAGGTGTTTAGGTACCATATCTTTCATTCTTTCTTTCTTCTAATTCTCTAGACACTCTAAGATAAAGTGTTCAGGTTTCCTGCAGCCAAAACACACTACTTCTTTAGTAGGAGTTTTATCATACCTGGCTTATCATCCTGCCTGGATGATTTTCTCGTGAAGTCTTTACTTGCCATTTTGTAGAATATCTTGGCAAAGAGACTCATTAGTTCTTCATTAACTGTTGAAGCGTTAGTCTCTTCAGCAGCCTTGAATGCTATATTTTGCTCCTTTCTAGCTAGTGGAGGAGTCCTTTATTTTGTAGCTTCTCCAGACCCATAAGATTTGAGTTTTCCGATTAGAGATTATGTGGAATCTCATTTAAACTCCTGGCCTCCTTGATTGGCAAGATCCTGGAATCCCATGAGCTTGGGAAGCACATGAGGATCTTATCATTCACTTTAGTAAGAGTGATGTCCTTGTCTAAAGACTTCAGCTCATTGATTATTGAGCTCAATTTGTTGTACATGTCTGCAACAGATTCTGCCTCATCCTTCTTATAGTTCTCATATTGGGAAATGAGAGTTGATCTTCTATCTTTCCACTCATCAGCAGAACCAGCTACCATCTGGTTAAGAGAGTCCCAAATAGTGTTGGCTGATGTGCATTCAGCCACCTTCTGGAAGATGTCATCAGACATAGTCTGAACCAGAATATTCATGGCCTTTGCATTAGCAATCTTGGCCTTCTTCTGAGCATTTATCCACTCATGTGGTGGAACAACATGTGTGCTTGATCTTGAAGTAGATGCAGTTGGTTGAGGAGGACCTGTCAAAATAGAATTATAGATGTCCTCATCAATGGAATTCATATAAAGTTTAATTCTTACCTTCCAGATGGCAAACTTATTCAAGTTGCACATTGGAGGTCTGGTGCTTGCATAATCCTTGTTCTGTGTCATGCTGTGACAATAATCCTAAGATAAATAAAAGATTAGATCTAACACAGGATCTTTTGGTTCAAGGGTTAGCTTGTACAACCAAATAAACTGCTCTGATAGCAATTAAAAGAGAGGGTTAGACCTGATATACTCTAGAGGGGGGGGGGGGTGAATAGAGTATCTTGAAAACTTTTTACTGTTTATAAACATTTCAATGTAAAGCAAATAATAGATATTAATATTAACAGAAAGCAAAAAGGGCAACCTAAGATTAATCTAACACAGCCACAACAAAACAAAACAATCACAGGCACAGCAAGAATAAAAAGAAAGAAGGCAACCAGACAACACAAGAACTTCTATAGTGGTTCCGCAACCTGGATACATCCACTCTTCTAACACTGTGCTAGGAAAACACTAGCAAGTTTTGATCAGGTGACTGCCACCATTGAGCTTTTGATCAGGTGATCAAAAACCAACCCAAGTCTTTTGATCAGGAGACTTGCAACCAAGGAATAACTTTTGAAGGGAGTTAAATAACCCTCTATGCAGTGAGGGGGTGAGAGATTTATGGTGTCTTCGCTTTCTCAAAACAACTGAGAAGGCAAGTGGATCTTGATGATGTCAAAGCTCCCCCTGAGATATTGACTTTATTCAGGAAGATTGGAGCTTTGCTTCAGGGTGTAGGTGTTCTATCTTCAGCCTTGACTTGAACAGATCCAGGAACTTCTTGACTGATAGAAGTTTGTTGTCCTTGAAGAATCCTGGAGTGAAGGTTGAAGAAGACTCTTGATTTAGAATGAATGTTCTTCTTCTTCAGCACTGTCAAGTTGAAAACAAGATTGTTTTCTACACAGAGAAGGATTAGAATGTGATTGTTGTTGATCTTCTCTGTGTGCCTTGTATTTTCTTTCTAGTCTGGACTGTCTTCTTCTTGTTGAAAAGAGAGAAAATCTCTTTTATATGATGAGTCAGATTTCTCCTTTGAATTTTTGAATTCTTTTTTTGCATTAATTGATGACGGCCTGGAGAATGTAATACGGCTGGATAGAATATCTGCATTAATGGATTTCCCCAACTGTCCTATTGAGAAGCGGCAATCAATAATCCTGATGAATACCATAATCAATGATTCATCTAGAGGTTATATTCAGAGAATATTAAGCACTGATTATTCCGGAATTACTGCAATAGAATAAGGACAAAAGAAGGAAAAATCCAAGTCTGGATCTGCACAGAATTCATCGAGCAAAGAACAGATTTCGTCGACCTGAGTCCAGAGTTCGTCGACCTGAGAAATCATGTTCGTCGATCAAATAATTCTTGTTCAACGACCTGAGCACCAAGTTTGTACACCTGAGAACATCTAACTGCCTTCTGATGAAACTTGCAAATTCTGTGCTCTAAGTTCGTCGAGCTGATTGCATAACTTCGTCGACTGGAGTTCAGAGAAAGGATTCTGGACTTAGAATGTTGAAGTTGAACTTCAAGAAATCGTCGACCTGAGTTCGAATATCATCCGAGCTCAACTCAGGGAATTCTCTATGAGTTCATCGAGCTGAGCACGACTTTCTTTGAGCTGAGTTCGACGAACGTCGAACTCACTTTCCTGAAACTTGATTTTTCTCTAAGTCTGTAGTCTTCTGCAGTCTTTTGTTCGGCTGGTCAATGAAATGTTAACTCTAAGGACATAGCCTAAACTATAGAACACAGACATGATCCTGGCTATACATGGTGGGTCATTCATCCTAGTTAGTGAACCTAGCCCAAATGAAACTAGGGACCCAACATGATCTCTCAATCAAAATAAAGCAAACGCCGGGATTTGAGTTGACTGGTCAACTATGGCTCTATCGCCTGGCGATATCGACTATCGCAACTCGACGATATCGACTTCACCACTTTGACCGCTTTGACCTAGGTCAACCACCACTTATTGGCTGCTTAACAGCCAGGCCGACACGTGTCTCACGCCATGCGACACTATAGCCCGATGATATCCACTATCGCCCGCGGTATGAAACCACTCAAAGCTTTCAGTCATTTGATGTATCGATAGTGTCAAGTGCGTCGAGTGATGTCTCAATGCTTACCGTTATCACCATGTAAGACCCCATTTTTTTCTTTTTCAAACCCGGGGTCTTATGCCCAGAACTGTCATTTTGTGGTGACACCGACTGTCGGGAAGGTCGCCACTACAAAACACTGATCCTGCGGGCCTTTACGATCACTAAAAGAAAGATAAGTATACACATAATATGGATAAAACTAAGGCCACAATCACATGTAATATATGTAAAGGAAATCACATCAAGTCCACACATAGTAAATGTACTGAAATAAAATAGTACAAGGAAACATAAACAGGCTCAAGTATGATGAGTATAAAATTTATAGGGTTTTTTGGACTCATCTGGGCTGGTTTTCTCACTCGTGCACTACATTTCAACCAGATATCGGTTATATTTGCATCATTCGGTCATGGACCATTTTGTGCATTGTTTTGGCCCGAGGGTGTGCAATTGCACATTCTGTTGTTGGGGGTATGCACATGGTGCTCCTCGTGGCTCTTTCGTGGTGTTTTCTTTACAGTATTTGTTGTTGGGAGCATGTGCTCTAGTTTTGGTTTTGTTGTGCAGGTGGTGCGTTTTTCCCAAAAGCAAGAAATCTGTCTTATGGAAAACGCACGTTTGTGCTTTTCTTTCACACATGATTTGCACTGGATCGTGCGTTTTAGTCAGCTCGAAGAACGTCGAGCCGAGCTCGATGAATTTCGTCAAGCTGAGTTCGGCGATCCTCATGCACGTTTGACGCACGATTTCTTTGAAACCTTGCGCGAAGGAAACGCACGGTTTTTTTGAAACCTTGCGCGAAGGAAATGCACGGTTTTCCTGTAGCTTTCTTTTTTGTTCCTTCTGTGGTTAATCGTGTGCTTTGTTCATGCACGGGCGGCTGGGGCCGTGCGCGAATAAAATGCATGGTTTTTCTATATGTCCCTATTTTCCAACTCTTTGTCGCTACCCGTGTGATGTCCTTCATGCACGAGCGCAATAACCCGTGAGCGAGGGAAACGCACGGGTCAATGCATCTCCTTCCTCAGGTCTATTTGAAAGTTAATATCGCACGGTTTGCGCACAGCTCTGCGCCAAACCGTGCGTGACCATTTTTTCTGACTTTTCTATTTAAGTTGTACATTTCCGCTTTCCAAGGATGCAGCCCTGCTTCCCCCTCCATTTCCGCTCCTCCGAGGAGGAAAACTCGCCTCCAGCGGCCATTTTCTCTCTCCTCCTTGGAGAGTTGATCCGGTCACTATTTCTCCTCAGAAAACTTGCAATAGTTGCGTCTCCGGCCACCATCATTTTCTCCGACCTCCAAGCTACCAACCGAGCTCATTGTTGCTGTACTTGAGGAATTCTTCGGTCAAAACTAGCCCAGTGATCAAACACGAAGAAGACGGGTTATACGGAGGAGGCGACAGCCCTTCTGGATCCCAGACGACATCCGAAGACCGAGCTCATAAAAGGATTGACAACCCTTGTATCCGGCCATGAATCTTAGAAAGCCTTCATGCGCTCGGTTGTATTTCTGCAACTCTCTTGTGGTTAAATCCTTCTGAACTTGTGAAAGTGGGATTGTTGCTTGAGAACAATGTTTTTCTTAAGGTTTAAGCATGTCGATATGTTATTTTTTCTTAATCATTGCTTGTGTTGTTAAGCTTCAGTTTTTCATGTGCTTGTTGTGATCGAGTCGTTCTAGCACTTGCTAGGAGCGTGTATTGCGATGAGGTGATAGCGACCCTCATTGTTTCGTCAATCGTCCATACTACTCTCCATATTAAGCCACCCAAGCGACGCGGTGACGGCGACCAGCATTAGTTTTATTAGCCTTAAGCTTAGGAAACCAAAACTAAACCCCCTTTGTCACGTTAACACTTGCAATCACATTTCCAATAGCAAAACCACACTCCCTACTTGTACTCCTCAAAAGATCGATATCAGGTGATTAAACTCCTCACTTTTATTAGTTGACAGCAATCGGCACACTTGTCGAGAGTGCATCAAGTTTTTGGCGTCGTTGCCGGGGAGTGCAACCATTGTGTGCATTTTTCTTTTGGAAAAATTTGAAAGTGTTTGAAGATTTGATAGATTTTTCATGTTGTGTGACGGATCCTAACCCTGGTAATAGGGGTGAAAATTTGGGAACTGATCTTGAGACCGCACGAGCAAGGAGAGCTCGTGTGCGTGCTGCTTCTGCTGAAGTTAGAATGGAAGACTTGGGCCAAGTAGGAAATGGCCAAGGTGATAGAGTTGTTGAGGGTTTGGAGGTGGTCCAACCTCGCTTTAGGATGATGCGTGATTTCACTACCACGACTACGGGAAGTGTTTATCCAGGCTTCGAACCAGCCATTTCCAACAACCATTTTGAGATAAAGCCCGCGATTCTGAATATGATCAGAAATAATACGCAGTATTCTGGTTTGCCGAGTGGGGACCCGCAGCTCCATCTGGCGGAGTTCTCAGAGATTTGTGGCACCTTCCAATATGTTGGAATTTCTGATGAGGTAGTTAAGCTGAAGCTATTCCCATTTTTGCCGAGGGACAGGGCTAAGACCTGGCTTCACACAATTTCCCCTGGGACCGCTACCACATAGTAGGCTCAGCCCTCTAAGTTTTTGGTCGAGTTCCACCATGTGGACAAAATTGTGAATGCCCGAAGGGAAATTGCTACGTTCCGGCAGCTGGACCAAGAGACGTTGTCTGACGAGTGGGAGCGTTTCACTGACCTGCAGTGAAGTTGTCCCCAACATGGCTGCGAGTCGCGGAATCTTGTAGAAATATTCTATTTTGGTGTCGAGCCAAACTACCAGGCTGTGATCGATGCAGCAGCCGGCGGCACAATTATGAACCTTTCTCCTGAAGAGGCTTTGCGGCTTCTTCGAGACACAGCCTACCATAGCACATACTAGACTGCGGGAAGAAATGCCCCTAGCGGGAGAAAAATCTGTTTGCTGTATATGCGGTGATGCAGTAAGCCGAAGCAAGCCACTGTATGATGGATGGAAGAAGGATGCTGACCAGATAGACTACTCCTCCGGCTCCGGTTGGGGGCATATCATGTTAGGGATTTGGAAATCCCGGCCACCATGCTTTTGAATGCCCAGGTGGAGAGTCATTTGCAGAACCGGCAGGTATAACCTTTGATGAAAGTGTTAATTTTATAAACAGTCAAAACTGCACTGCGCCCTATAATAATGTGTATAACCCAAATGCGAGAAATCATACGAATTTCTCGTGGAATCAAAATGCCCTAGGTCAAAGATGGCAGGGAGGCCATCATCAATTTGATGCTCAAGCCTCCAATAGCAAACCGTGACCGCCGCAGCCGGGTTATAATCAGAGCAGGCAAGGGGCACGTAGGAGTGCTCTAGAAGAAATGATGGAAAAGTTTATTGAGATGGCCAAATCTAACATGGCCACTCAAACTGCTTATATGAGGAACTTAGAGACACAGCTAGGGCAACTTGCCCATGTGTTATCCGAGCGTACTCGCGGCGCGATCCTAAGCGACACGGAAAAGAATCCCCGTGAGCAAGGGAAGAGTGCTGGGGAGGCAGAGGAGTGCAGTATTAATGAAGTGGCTGTCAAGTGTGAGATTAATGAAATTGAGACGGTAGCCCTTTGTGATTCAGGTTCTTCGTCCAACATTCTTGCTCTGCAAGATGTTGAGAAGCTTAATTTAAATATCAAAACTAGTATCCATAAATCATTTGTGCTAGCTGATGGGTCGGTGGTTAAAACTGATGGGGTGATTAAAGAGGTGGAGGTGAAACTTAACGAGGCTGTGGTTGTTACCGACTTCCAGGTGTTGGGACCCATAGGAACTAATTCAAAGCCTATTCTTGGGGTTCCATTCCTGAAAGCCAGTGAAGCGACACTGTGCTTTAACACATGTGGCATAACCTTGGATTCCAAGGTTGATTTGCCGCTATCGCCATCACTTCCCACTCTAATCCCGAGTGAATCTAAAAAACTGTTGGAATTACATGTTTTATTATCTGATTATTTATCTACGGCTGATGAGATAGATGTTGTGCTGAATAAGTAAGACTGGGCTGTGCAAGTAAAATACATGCTGATGATTGATGTGTTGATGATTGCTAATGGAGAAGCGAAGGAGGAATTGTTTGACGTGAAACAAGTTGCTGAATAAAAGGAACTGGGGCTGTGCACGATAATTGAGAGTGTGCAGGAAACAGATTTAAAAACTTTGATTATGCTTAATGAATGTTGTAAAACTATTAAACAGGTGACTTGGGCTGATCTTTCACCCCCCGTAGGTGAGGAAAGGATGCCCCCCGATCAGAAAGATAGTCTTGTTGCTGATTTGGTTGGGTGGATATACCACCCTAGCGATCCCCATTTGTTAATTTGAAAAGAAAATAACTTCTTATATGCAAGGCATCAGATTTTTCCCGCCGACGCGAGAAGGACGAGGCTAGGGGTAGGGGAGACTCATCTTCCGGGACCTAAAGCCTTCACCTCGCCCTCATGTCGCGTGACTGGGGGGATCTATGACAAGTTAGCGTTCAGCTGAAGAGTGAAGGATCTTTGGGGCCCCCTTTCTTGCCTTTTCTTGTTTTATTTATCTTCATGCAGTGTGTAACTTTGGACTTTTTTATGCATTCTGAACTCTTGCTTTTGAACATTATCTATATAACTGTTAATACAGGTATTTGGTCCACCTTATGGACTGTAAAGAAAAGGGCTTATGGGAGACAACCCTATGTTGCTGCTTGCTTTAAATTTATGCAATTTAGTTATTATGCTTAATTGTGTATATCTTTTTGTGGTTGGAGATATTCTATTTTGCAGGTGGAATTTGTTTGGGCCGTGGGTTTATTGCTGAAGTTTAATGCCAATCTTCTGGTTTGCTCATTTGCTGAGCATGGGCTAACTTGTTCCCTCAACTTTCATTTTTTCTGTTTTTATTACAAATCATGGATATATTGTTTAGTTTAAGTCTGGTGGGGGAAAATTTCGCCAGTTACCTTTGCACATGCACTTGCATACCATAAGAGTATTTTCATTTTCAGTTTTTATTTTATCATGACAATAATGTGCACCTACACCGCATAAGCGTGCACTTAAGCACGCGCTCGGCCCAAGTTTAATTTATTTCTTTTGTGTTAACTTTAAGATAGTGGTGCTGGCTTAAGATTTTGGAATAGGGTAGTGTGAAACTTGTTCAGTGCTCCTAATCGAGGACTCATGATGTGTAGAAATAGTATAGATTTAATTTTTCTTTATGCTCGTAGATTTATGCTTTTCTGCATTTGTAAATAATGTTTGTACTACTCAAAACTGTGGAATCTGGAGCAATCGAATGGTAGTTTAGTAATGTGTGTAGTCATCACTAGCCACGTATTGCTCGAGTCGGGAAGAAGGATCATCTTTCTCGGCGGCTAAGAACTTGCCCCAAGCTACTATCAAAGCTTTGGTACATGGTTAGTCATGCGTGAGTGTGATCTAGGCCATCATTTTGGCACGGTTGAGCCTTGTACCCAATCCTAACGTAATCCTTGTTAGCCTATTTTGAGCTTACCCCTCCTATTGATTTAGCCCCACTTTGTGATCACCAAAGCCTAAAAGCATATCAGAGTAGCACACCCCTAGCTCGAGCTATTAGTATATCACTTCTTGCATTTGGTGATGTTGCTGAGGTGCTTTTTGTGTTTGTGAGCTGTAGATTTCATGATTATGTGGCTGAATGTGATATAAATGTTTTTGAAAAAAGAAAAGAAAAAGAGAAAAATAAAGTAGTTTGATATGAAAGAAGAACAAGTTTAAATGAAAATTCCATTTGAGATTTTGTGCATTTGGTGATGTACGCGGTGGCCGCACCTATTTGTCAACTCCAAGTCTAGTGGTGTGGAGCACCTGTATGTATTGCTTGGCGAGAGGAATTTTTGTATGAGCTCATTTGGGTTGTGCGTATCCATTGTTTACCTTTTGCATCCTTACCTACGTATATGCCTAAGCCCCATTATCTTCCTAAAGACCTGCGGATTCGCGCTCCAGTTAAACTAGCACTGTGGAGAGAGTGTGAACGGGCAAGCATATGGTCCCCGACATTGCTGGATTCCTTTGGAGGTGGTCCCGAGCCCCGGTCTTTGGCAATGCTTAACTTAGTGGCCTTCCTACTTTCTTCCTATGCATGACCAAACGATTCTCCAGAATTCTATTTTTTAGTAGTTACAATACTTAATTATACTTGTCGAAATCTATAAACTTTGTAGCTTAATTTAAACGTTTATCTATTATATTTTTTGTACCCATGAGTATTTGATTTCACGCTTTACCTTATTTTTAAAATCTCTATGCCAGCTAGCTATTTTCTAGTGCACGGAGGGATGATTTGCTCGGGGCGAGCAAATGTTTAAGTCTAGTAGTGTGATGAGTCTGATATTTATATGTTTTTTCGGACTCATCTGGGTTGGTTTTCTCACTCGTGCACTGCATTTCAATAGGATATCGGTTATATTTGCATCATTCGGTCATGAACCATTGTGTGCACTATTTGGGCCAGAGGGTGTGCAATTGCACATTATGTTGTTGGGGGTATGCACATGGTACTCCCCGTGCCTCTTTCCTAGTGTTTTCTTTGCAGTATTTGTAGTTGGGAGCTTGTGCTCCAGTTTTGGTTTTGTTGTGTAGGTGGTGTGTTTTTCCCAAAGGCAGGAAATCTGTCCTAAGGAAAATGCACGGTCGTGCGTTTCTTTCACGCATGGTTTGCGCTGGATCGTGCATTTTAGTCAGCTGGAAGAACGTTGAGCCGAGCTCGACCAATTTTGTCCAGCTGAGTTCGACGATCCTCACGCATGCCTGACGCACAGTTTCTTCGAAACCGTGCGTGAAGCCAACGCACAATTTTCTTGTAGCTTTATTTTTTGTGCCTTCTGTGGTTAATCGTGCACTTTGTTCATGCACGGGCGGCAACGCCCGTCCGCAAATAAAACACACGGTTTTTCTGTATGTCCCTGTTTTACAACTCTCTATCGCTACCCGTGAAATGTCTTCACGCATGGGCAGAACTTCCCGTGCGCGAAGGAAAATGCACGGGTCAACTCATCTCCTTCCTCGGGTCTATTCTGAAAGTTAATATTGCACGGTTTGAGCACGACCGTGCGCCAAACCGTGTGTGACCATTTTTTCTGACTTTTCTATTTAAGTTGCAGATTTCCTCTTTCCAAGGATGCAACTCCACTTCCCCCGCCATTTCTGCTCCTCCGAGCAGGAAAACTTGCCTCCAGCCGCCATTTTCTCTCTCCTCCTTAAAGAGTTGATCTGGCCACTATTTCTCCTTAGAAAGCTTGCAATAGTTGCATCTGCGGCCACCTTCATCTTCTCCGACCTCCAAGCTACCATCCGAGCTCATTATTGCTGCACTTGCAGAGTCCTTCGATCAGAACTAGCCCAACGTTCAAACACGAAGAAGACGGGTTATAGGGAGAAGGTGACAACCCTTCTGGATCCCGGACGACATCCGAAGACTGAGCTCGAACAAGGATTGACAACCCTTGAATCTGGCCGTGAATCTAGGAAAGCCTTCGTGCGCTCGGTTGTATTCCTCCACCTCTTCTTGTGGTTACTTCATTATGAACTTGTGTTAGTGGGATTGTTGTTTGAGAATAATGATTTGCTTAAGGTTTTAGCATGTCGATATGTTGTTATGTATTAATCATTGCTTGTGTTGTTAAGCTTCAGTTTTTCCTATGCTTGTTGTGATCGAGCCGTTCCAGCGCTTGCTAGGAGCGTGCATTGCGATGAGGTGATTGCTACCCTCGCTGTTTCGTCCATCGTCCATACTATTCTACGTAGTAAGCCACCCAAGCGACGCTGTGATGGCGACCCTCATTAGTTTTATTAGCATTAAGCTTTGGAAACCAAAACTAAACCCCCTTTGCCACGTTAATACTTGCAATCACGTTTCCAATAGCAAAACCACACTCCCTACTTGCACTCCTCGAGAGATCGATGTCCGGGGATTAAACCCTCGCTTTTATTACTTGACAGCAATAAGTACACTTGTCGAGAGCGCATCAAAGCCCGGTACATCAAATCCTCACTACAACTAGTCGTGGAAGCTAAGTAAACTAATCACTCACGGAACCAGTAGCTGGTGCTCCTATGCTAGACTGGCCCAACTCCATGAGCACTGTATTCCGCTGGTGCTGTGTCCCCTGATACTGCTCTCTGTCTCCCATCTGGAGTCCCTGGAATATTGTGTTCCGAAAACCGTTAGTCAAAAGTCTAAGTCCTATCATCTCCTACCCCTCCCCCATAGCTCCTAGGCACCGAGCGGGGAGGAGGAAAGGGAAGCTATGAAGTTGGAGAATAAGCAAAGCAGGTGACGGTGGAACAATTCTAGCAGTTAATTATAATGAATATACAGCTAAGGATGGAAGGTACTGATAATACTGTTTTCAGTCAATTTTATTTGGGTATTTTCAGGGTTTTAAAACAAATCATGTCTTGTAAAGTACTTGTTTTGATTCACCTTTGTATATATTTTTGTCGCTAATGCGTTTTTTCTGCTTTTTGCAAGTTTTCACGGCTTTCAGCCGAATTTTGCTGTGATACGCCCCAAGGTCACGCCATACTCAGGCGTGTACCTAGGGCATGTAACCCATATGAATGAAGCAATTGGTCCGAAACTGCATTCCGAGGATTCGCCGAAACGCGCTCGTTTTTCCCGCTCCACCATCGCACTAAAAGTGTCACGCCCCCGGGTCACGCCCGACCCGGGCGTGACATATGGGTGTGTACTTCAGCAACCACGCCTGTCACCTCTAGCATTCAATTCCAGCTCAACAAAGTCACGCCGCAAAGAACACACCCCAGGTACACGCCCTACCAGGGCGTGACATTTGGGCGTGTACTTCAGCTACTTCGCCAGAATTAAAATCCAGCCCGAAAAAGTCGCACCGAATGTGTCACGCACTAGGGTCACGCCCGACCCGGGCGTGACAGGGGGGCGTGACCCGACCCGAAAAAATCTATAAATAGAGCCCATCTCCAAGGGTTCAGGGACACCTTTTGGATTGAGAGGGGAGGTTCTGTCCTTTGTATTTTTGAACTTTTTCAAGCATGTCTCTTCATTTTTAGCTCTTCTTATCTCTAGCTTAATGCTTTCCCTGTATTAGCTCCTAACTTCTTTCTGTAGCATAATGTTAATGATAGTGTAGTTTACTTTCCATGCGCTTGTAATCTCTTGTTTTCAAGTTGTAAGATCCCTGTTTCCATTAATAAAGAAGTGTTGTTTTCTTTTTCGTTTCTACTTTGTTTTCATTATTTTCTTCTACGCATCTTCTTTTCTCCATTTCACCATGAGTAACTAATCCTCCTTGTACTCGATCTTGATGATCTGAGGTTCGAGTTGATTAAGTTATGATGCTTTAACTCTACTTTTTCTTTCTAAAGTTATACCTTGAATTACTCTTGATTAAAAACCCTACTTGGAGATATATCATCAATATGTATATTTTCCATCATTATCTTTCATTCTTGGCTAGCCGAGAGGCTGATAGTTTGAAGTAAGCAATCAAGAGTAAAGAGAGTTGCACTCACCCCTCGAGGGAGGCAGACGTTAATTCTCCTTGATTGGAGTGAAATCCAATAGAGGGGTTCACAGCTTAAAGCGAGCTTTAGATCTCCAATCGGACGAGAGTTCGGTTGAGCATTCCAAAACTCAAGGTAGACACGGCTTCGAGAGGAGCGTGTTTACGCTTATGGAACCTCCACGGTCAAGGTTTTAGTTTTATTAAGTAAAAGTTTATTTTCGCATTTCTTAATCAACTTTAGCTGAGGTGATCCTCGATCGAGTGCTCTTCTCTTTCATTGTCTTAATCCCTCGCTATAATCGTTTTAATAGCTCTCTATTTTTCCGCAAGCTTTTCTTTCTTAGCATAATACTTCTCTCCTCAATCGCATTTTATTAATTCATGAGTCCGATTTATATAGGGTTTTTCGGACTCATCTGGGCTAGTTTTCACGCATTTGCACTTCACTATTAGTTCTATATCGTTCATATTTCATCATGTCTTTATTTCCATAGGAAGTGCACACTTAGGCCCGTGGTTGTGTATTTTTGTACTTTTAATGTTTGTACTCCCTTTTTGTTATTGCCTGTAATGTCTGCACATATCAGTGCTGGGTTTAGGGATTGTGTGCGTGTTCCGGGATGGTTGTGAAACAGGAATACTGCGCACGATCATGGGATCTAATGCGTACGACCACTGGTCGTGCGCCCCTGATCGTGTGCACTACTCTACGTTTTCCAGAATCAGCCTGGGGTAAGCGCACGACCACTGGACATACTGTGCACGACCACCGGTCGTGCGCCACTGATCGTGTGCATTGATTCCTCTTTTCTGGAGTCCTGTGTGGGTAATCGCATGATTATTGGACTTAGTGCGCACGACCACTGGTCGTGCGCCACTACTCGTGCGCATTATCCCCAGTTCTTCTTCCTGATATTCCATGGCAGTGCGTACGAGCACAGGACATAGTGCGCACGACCACTGGTCGTGCGCCTGTGATCGTGCGCATTGTTCATTTCTTCTTTTGTATAAATAGTGCAGGTTCCGCCCTAATCGAGAGATCGCTCATTTTCCTCCGCCGTTTTCATCTCCGAGGAGGGATTCCGCCGTCCTCCTTCAATCTCCACACTAGGGAGGTGCTCCGGGCAAGCTTTCACAACCAAATCCAATCCGGAGCTTCCTCTCGGCCTCATCCTTCATCTTTGAGCTTCAAGAAGAGCTTGACCTAGCTTTCTTCACCAAGCTAGGAGAAGTTGTGCCATCCTCCACCGGATCATAGCACGAAGAAGACGGGCCATTGGAAGGTGGTGACAGCCGTTCTCTATCCCGGACGCAGTTGCGGACCGAGTTTGGACGCGGATTGACAACCCGACGACCCCAACCGTGAATCCTCAGCAAGGCTTCGTATTCGGTCGATTTCGCACAGTCTTTTCTTGATTGGTTGTTGAATGTGTAGTTGAACTCTTGTATTTGATGAAGCTATGCTTAGTGTAATATACGTTTATCTGTAATCATGTCTATGTGATTGTATATTTTCGTTATATTTACTGGAGGTGCGCCTATTATTCCATCCACCACCATCCACCCTTGCCGCACTAGCAATTGCTAGTGGCGTGCGTTGCGAAGATGTGCTCACGACGCTCATTCCGATATTCTAACCACCTCATCCGCTAGCCTTCTCGTCCATCCGCCTAGTAATTCGGTGCATAGCGGCCCGACTAGTCTTCCATCCTGCCTGGCGAAGCATCGCATAGCGGCGTTGCATAAGAGTAGTTGATAGTGTTTTATTTTCTTTGTCCGCAATATCAAAGCCCCCTTAGATAGCGCTGACCCTAAGGACTTCAATCTCAAGTCCTCCTCAAAATTAACTCCACCTTACTGTGTTACTTGTGAGATCGATACTTGGGAAAACCCCCATTTTATATTACTTGTGCGACCGGTTCACTGCCGTGATCTATAGCATCAAGTTTTTGGCGTCATTGCCGGGGAACACAGTCGTGTGAGTTTCTGAAGAGGGAGATGTGAGATTGTTTTCCTTTTCCTTTGTAAATCGCTTTTGTTTTGTTCTATTTCTATTTTGCCTTCCTTTTTATTGTTTGTTTAGGCAATTGTAGTAATATATTGTTGGATTTAGTAATTTGCACAATTTATTTTGAATCTGCTGTTTCGACACCATGTGGTGATATTCGTATGCCCAATGTCTTTGGTGTGGGAAGCCTTCCCACGCTAGTCATGAATGCCCTACGAGAGATATTGAACATAAGCCTCAGCGCACAATGCATGAGATGTTGTATTCGTACAGCCTTTCGAACACTGTGCCCCGAGCTTATGGTCAATTGTCCTCGCCACATACACCGTTCTCCTATTCCTCTCCGGCCACACAAGGACCGCAGCGTAATTGGAGAAAGTGTTTGTATTATCGTAGAACAGATCATGTCCTGAAGGATTGTGCCGAGTACCTCTGTGTTATGGAAGAGGATGATGAGCCGGACATCCGGATCATCCCGACTCCTACCCTTGGTGGCACACTTTCATCATCTGGTTATGTGTCCCTGTCACATTCCTTTGTTGAAGGGAATGATATGGACACAACCACCAGATGTGTGACTGATCTAGGCTTCGACATGGCTGAGCCCATCTCTCCTGTTCATACATCTCCAAGCGTGGAGCCGATTCTTTGGGAGGAACCTGCGCTTGAGTTTTTTCCAAGCAAAGTTCTTCCACCTTTTATGCATTCTACTTCAGTTGCCTCTGGCAACATTTTCGACGATGCAACACAAGTTGAGTATTGTGATACAAGGGTTGTTTCCACTCCCATGGAGGAGGACAACCTTCTTGGTGTCGAGGATTCTTCCTTGATACCAAAGGAGGAAGTCTAAGTATTGGTGGAGGCCTTTATGGATCCAGCCGAGCCTTGTAGCATTGTCGAGATTACTGACGATATATTTCTACCTCAGCCTTTGGGGAGTGAAACCGGGATCACTCCCCCGATTATTTCTTTATGTTCTTCGTCACTTTTATTTCTTGACCCACCTTCCTTTTCTGAGCCTGTGCAGGTTGAATCTCCACGGGTAAGTTGGGTTGACGTTGAGTCTTACGCTCAGGCTGTCGACGAGTGCATCCCCTTGTGTGAGGAGGTTCCTACCTCCTTCACAGTGGAAGCCCCTACCGTCACCTTCGCCCCCAGCAAACTTGTGGTGGACAAAACCTTGTTAGGCAAGGATGTGTTTTGTGGTGAGAAGAGTGATGACCAGCGCTCCTTCTCTTCTTACTTCCTATTTCCTCTACCTGTGTTGGGCAGGTATTACTATTTAGGTAGAGGGATAACTGCTCTATCACCGTATCGATACACGTTACCGAAACGGATATTAGGCCAGTTACCTGTGCACTGTTTATTTCATAGGCCCATTAGCTAGAACTGTTTAGAATTTAATAAGTCGTGCTGGGATGACAGTAACCCCAGTACTTATCTTTCATTTTCTGCATTTTATTTTTCATGTTTATTTTAGTTTTAGCATTTCTTTTTGTATATTTTTCTTTTGTTTTTGCGGAGCTCACCCCTGTAGGTATTCATAGCAAATTGCATTGGCAGGGTTCTGATTCTTCGTATGGCGGGCCTGCTTCTGTTTCCACGCGTCTTCTGGTATGCTCACTAGCTGAGCATGGGGTAAACTCTTCCCTTAGCTCTTTATGATTTTAATTTCTCTATCTTATGATTTGTTGCTTAGTTTAAGTCTGGGGAAGAGATTTGTTACCTATTGCACCTACACATCTCATGTGCATACTAGAAGCTTTTATTGTTTTATTTTGCTTTGTTCATTGCATCACACACCACTGCACCAACATGAGCGCGTGCTTAGCTTTTTGCGTGCTGCGAGTTAAACTCATTTCTTTGTTAGATTTGGGAAAATTATGGTGCTGGCTTAGGATTGTGAGACGGAGTAAAATGTTGACCTTGTTGTGTTTCTAGTCAACTGATCTCGTCTCGTGTAGAAATTGGAGTAGATTTAATTTTTCTGTATGCTTATAGTTTTATATCTTTCTATTTGTGTAAAAACTTTTTATTCTACTCAAAAGTTGGTGAATCCGGTGTGAATCCGACGGTAGCTTAGGGATGTGTGTAGACGGCCGTTAGTTTTGTATTGTTCGAGTCGGGAGGAGGGATAGTCTTTCTCGTTGGCTAAGAACTTGACCCAAGCTATTCTTGAAGCATGGGTATAGGTTAGTCATGCATGAGTGTGATGTAGGCCATCATTTTGGCCCGGTTGAGCTTTGTACCATTCTTAACATATTTTCCTCGCCAGCCCTGTTGTGCCTACCCCTCCTTTTGATTCAGCTCCACCATGATTTCACCAAAGCCTCATAGCCAATCCTAGTCGCACACCCAAGTTGAGCTTTAGTGTTTACATTTTAATGTTGGGGTGTGATGTGGTGTTATTACATGTGAAAATGTGGATGTGTTCCAATGTTATATTCGCTGAAATTGCAAAAATAAAAAGATGATTTGAATAAAGAAAAAAAAAAGAGCAAATATTTGTAAAGAAAAAAAAGTGAAAAGTAAAAGTAAAATTGAAAATCATTTTGGAAATGTGATTATATTTGGAGTAGGCAGTGCACACACCCATATGTTAAAAGTTAAGTTTGGGGGTGTGGTGTACCCGCATATATTTTGGTTAGCTGATGGATTCCCTTCATACTAGCTCCTTGGGGTTAGGTGCATAGCCTTCTTGTTTATCCTTGTTTACCTCACCGAAACCCAAGCCTCATCTATTCACCTAAAGTCTTACTGATTCGTGTGTGAACCAAACCAGTGCCGTGGAGAGAATGCGAAAGGGCAAGCATATGGTCACCGACATTGGTGGATTCCTTTGGAGGTTATCCCAAGCCCCGATCTTTGGCAATGCTCGCCTAGCAATTAGTCTAACTTTCTCCCTACGCGTGACCGGATGATTCACCGTGATTCCATTTTTGAGTAGTAATAAAATTTTGATACGCATTGTGAAAAATATAAACTATTCTGCATACTTAGAAATTTTCTCTATTGTATTTTTACGCATGCGAGCATGCGACTTCGCATGGTACTTTTTTTTTAAATTTCTTTGTTAGCTAAAAATTTTCCCTATCTGCTTAGATTTTGTTTGCTCGGGACGCACAAATAGTTAAGTCTGGGGGTGTGATGAGTCCGATTTATATAGGGTTTTTCGGACTCATCTGGGCTAGTTTTCACGCATTTGCACTACACTTTTAGTTCTGTATCGTTCATATTTCATCTTGTCTTTATTTCCATAGGAAGTGCACACTTAGGCCTGTGGTTGTGTATTTTTGTACTTTTAATGTTTGCACTCCCTTTTTGTTACTGTCTGGAGTGTCTGCACATATCAGTGCTGGGTTTAGGGGTTGTGTGCGTGTTCCAGGATGGTTGTGAAACAGGAATACTGCGCACGATCATGGGATCTAATGCGCACGACCACTGGTCGTGCGCCCCTGATCGTACGCACTACTCTACGTTTTCCAGAATCAGCCTGGGGTAAGCGCACGACCACTGGACATACTGTGCACGACCACCGATCATGCGCCACTGATCGTGTGCATTGATTCCTCTTTTCTGGAGTCCTGTCTGGGTAATCGCACGATCATTGGACTTAGTGCGCACGACCACTGGTCGTGCCCCACTACTCGTGCGCATTATCCCCAGTTCTTCTTCTTGATATTCCATGCCAGTGCGCACGAGCACAGGACATAGTGCGCACGACCACTGGTCGTGCGCCTGTGATCGTGCGCATTGTTCATTTCTGCTTTTGTATAAATAGTGCAGGTTCCGCCCTAATCGAGAGATCGCTCATTTTCCTCCGCCGTTTTCATCTCCGAGGAGGGATTCCGCCGTCCTCCTTCAATCCCCACACTAGGGAGGTGCTCCGGGCAAGCTTTCACCACCAAATCCAGAGCTTCCTCTCGGCCTCCTCCTTCATCTTTGAGCTTCAAGAAGAGCTTGACCTAGCTTTCTTCACCAAGCTAGGAGAAGTTGTGCCATCCTCCACCAGATCGTGACACGAAGAAGACGGGCCATTGGAAGGTGGTGGCAGCCCTTCTCTATCCCGGACGCAGTTACGGACCGAGTTTGGACGCGGATTGATAACCCGACGACTCCAACCGTGAATCATCAGCAAGGCTTCGTATTCGGTCGATTTCGCACACTCTTTTCTTGATTGGTTGTTGAATGTGTAGTTGAACTCTTGTATTTGATGAAGCTATGCTTAGTGTAATATACGTTTATCTGTAATCATGTCTATGTGATTGTATATTTTCGTTATATTTACTTGAGGTGCGCCTATTATTGCATCCACCACCATCCACCCTTGTCGCACTAGCAATTGCTAGTGACGTGCGTTGCGAAAAGGTGCTTACGACCCTCATTCCGCTGTTCTAACCACCTCATCCGCTAGCCTTCTCATCCATCCGCCTAGTGATTCGGTGCATAGCGGCCCGACTAGTCTTCCATCCTGCCTGGCGAAGCATCGCATAGCGGCGTTGCATCGGAGTAGTTGATAGTGTTTTATTTTCTTTGTCCGCAATATCAAAGCCCCCTTAGATAGCGCCGACCCTAAGGACTTCAATCTCAAGTCCTCCTCGAAATTAACTCCACCTTACTGTGTTCCTTGTGAAATTGATACTTGGGAAAACCCCCATTTTATATTACTTGTGCGACCGGTTCACTGCCGTGATCTATAGCATCAGTAATCTCTTAAACCCTAAAACATACTTCGATAAGATAATGGTTTTCATGTGAGTAAGATTAATTAACGGTTCCCGGATATTAATACGACACTTGTGTCCCCTAGCTGCATTTCGATAGATATACTTGCCTTGCTGGATTGTTAGTTTGGTTATTTTCTCCTTGCGAATATTTGTAGACACCATATTTTTGGCGCCGTTGCCGGGGAAGCAACTTCTGTTAATAATTTGAAAACACGAATCTATTAATTTTATCACTTCTCTTTCTCACCCTCCTTCTTAAAATTATTAAGTACCGCTCCTAATAGAAACCCACATCACAAATTTTTCTACACCACCTAACTCTTTCGAAAAGGGCAAAGTGGCTCTAAATGCCACTATCTTGTCTAGTACCTTGCGAACCCTTCACCGTGTAGCCCTTGGGAAGTTCGGGAGTTAAAACATAAAAAATCTATTTCAAAAAAAAACATCATTAGCTCTTTTTTTTAGTTTATTGTATTCGTCTTTCTTCTCTTCTCTTCTTCTAGTGTATGACCTGCGGGAGTCCGTCGGTTATTTTGGACCTGAAACACGAAATTGAGCGTACTCTTCGGAGAAGATCGCGATTTCAAGGCCCTACTACCCAAGTGTCGGTTGAGGATTACGAGTCATTTTCTACTTTAAGAATGGAAGAACCCAATGTGGAGGAAGCCGTGCAAAGGCCTATGTCCTATTATGCACGACCGAATCTCGAGGGTACAGAATCTAGTATAGTTCGCCCTGCAATAGCAAATAATAATTTCGAACTGAAGCCTAGCATAATTCAAATGGTGCAGCAGTATGTGCAATTTGACGGGCTTCAAGATGAAGATCCGAACGCACACATAACCAGCTTTCTTGAGATTTGTGACACCTTCAAGATAAATGGTTTCACAAATGATGCTATTAGGCTAAGATTATTTCCTTTCTCTCTTAGAATTAAGGCTAAGCAGTGGCTGAACACCCTTCCTAAAAATAGCATAACTACTTGGATGCAATTAACTGAAAAATTTTTGGCAAAGTATTTTTCGCCTGCTAAAACTACAAAACTTAGGAATGACATTTCTGCATTTGGACAAATAGACTCTGAGACCCTTTAAGAAACGTGGGAAAGATTTAAAGAATTATTAAGATGATGCCCACATCACGCTCTGCCTGTATGGTTGCAGGTGCAGACGTTCTATAATGGGCTAAATCAAAGCACAAAGCAAATGATAGACGCAGCTTCTGGCGGTACTTTAAACCATAAGACTGCGGAAGCAGCTCTTGAGCTGTTTGAGGACATGGCCATGAACACTTACCAGTGGAATGTGCCTAGGTCCAGCCCAAACAAACCTGCAGGTCTCTTTGAAGTGGACAACGTCTCCCAGCTCGCACTGCAAGTTGAAATATTAAGCAAAAAAATTACGAAGATGACTGCTGCCTCCGCCCCTCAGGTATAGGAATCTGCAACTCCCCCCCCCCCCACCCCCCGAACATTTGGATTATGTAAATAATATGCCTAGAACTGCTTTTAATAATTTTTCTGCTGCAAATTTTCATCCTCCTGGTTTTAATTTTCCGAATAGTTATAATCCTGCTTTAAGAAATCATCCGAATTTTTCGTGGAGCAATCCATCGAATGCTGTGCGCCCTCCACCGCAAAGTGATTTTTCTGCACCACCACCTCCTCAAAGTTTTCCAAAACCTCCAAGTTTGGAGGAAATGTTTTCAAAATACATGAATGCTAATGACGCTATGATTAGAACCTTAACTGGAAGTGTTAAAAATTTAGAAAATCAGGTAGGACAGCTCGCTAAAATAATTTCTGAGCGACCCGTAGGGGCTCTTCCTTCCAATACCGAGCCCAACCCGAGAGAGCAAGCGAAAGCTATAACTCTTTGGAGTGGGAAGAAAGTTCCTTGTATGGTAAGTGAAGAACCCGAGGCAAGCTCTGCTCCCGCTTTAAAAAATCAAAGCTCCGCTCCTGCTTTAAAAAATCAAAGCTCCGCTCCCGTTTTAAAAATTCCACCTTCTGCCGAAGAAGTTATCACCCATGTTTTAGAAAAAGAACTCACTCCACCACCCACCTTTAAAAATAATCCATCCCCTCCATACCCTTCCGAACTTAATAAACAACGACAGGACGATTAATACACCCGTTTTTTAGAAATGTTTAAACAAATCCACATAAATCTGCCTTTCCACGAAGCCATATCCCAGATTCCAAAGTACGCAAAATACCTTAAGGACCTCCTGACCAACAAGAAGAAGTTAGAGAACCTTTCGCATGTCACGTTAAATGCCGAGTGCTCGGCGGTTTTGACAAAGGGATTACCGAAGAAAATTAGTGACCCGGGTAGTTTCTCTATCTCGTGTGTCTTTGGTGATCTCTTCGTCAAACACACTTTAGCCGACCTCGGTGCGAGTATTAATCTTATGCCCCTCTCATTGTTTAAAAAGTTAGGAATTGGTAGTCTCAACCCCACACGCATGAGTATCCAGCTCGCCGACAGATCGGTCAAATAGCCGTAACGTATAGTGGAGGACGTCCTAGTCAAGGTCGACAAGTTCATCTTCCCGGTGGACTTTGTCATTTTGGACATCGAAGAAGACGTCGAGGTTCCCCTGATCCTTGGTCGGCCCTTCCTTGCCACCTCCCGAGCTATCATTGGCGTAAGCAATGGTAAGCTCTTCCTTCGAGTAGGAGACGACGAAGTAACTTTCTCTATCACCCCCTTGATGAAAAACATCCGAGCCAATGATGACTCATGTTTCTTTGTAAATGTCGTAAGTGAAGAGTCCTCCTCTCACCTCTCTGATTTCGAAAAAGAATTTTCTGATTTTCTTTCTTATACTGCTCCAACTGAATCGCTACATTTAAGTGAAGAGTCCTCCTCTCAACTCTCTGATTTTGAAAAAGAATTTTCTGATTTTTGTTCCTCTTCTACTCCTCCAACTGAATCGCTGCGAGAAGCCGCCTTCAAGCTAGCCCCACCCCTTTAAAATTACCATACAAAGAAAAATTTTATGAACATATTGTTTTTGAAAAAGATCAGATTTCAAAAATGTCATATGAAGACCCCCTACCCTGGAACTGAAAGAACTACCAGAGCACCTTAAATACGTTTTCTTAGAAAAGGATTCTAAGCTGCCCGTCATAGTTTCAGCCTATCTTACGGATTCGCAAAATGATAAACTCCTTTTAATTTTACGTAAGCATCGCCGAGCCATTGCTTGGCAGATTTCTGATATCAAGGGCATAAGCCCATCCTTCTGTACTCACAAAATATTAGTGGAAGATAATTCGCGTAACTCTATCCAACCTTAGCGCCGTATAAACCCAAACATGAAAGAAGTAGTTAAGGGGGAGGTTATGAAGTTGTTAGACGCCGGAATTATCTATCCTATATCAGACAGTAAGTGGATTAGCCCTGTCCAGGTAGTACCAAAGAAGGGAGGGATAACGGTAATAAGTAATGAAAATAATGAATTAATCCCAACACGGACGGTGAACGGTTGGTGAATGTGTATAGATTACCGTAAGCTAAATGACGCCACCCGCAAGGATCACTTCCCCTTGCCATTCATCGATCAGATTTTAGAACAACTTTCCGCACATTGCTTTTATTGTTTTCTTGATGGCCTCTCGAGGTATTTACAAATCCCTATCTCTCCCGAGGACCAGGAGAAAACTACGTTTACTTGTCCCTTCGGCACCTTCGCCTACCGAAGAATTTCGTTTGGATTGTGCAATGCTCCAGCTATATTCCAGCGATGTATGCTCGCTATCTTTGACAAGTACGTAGAAAGCATCATGGAAGTTTTCATGGACGATTTCTCCGTGTTCGGTGATTCCTACGATAGTTGCTTAGAGAACCTTGAAAAAGTCTTAGAGCGATGCGAAGAAACTAACCTCGCCTTAAATTGGGAAAAATGTCATTTTATGGTGAGGGAAGGGTTAGTTTTGGGACATAAAATTTCTGAAAGAGGTATTGAAATAGACATTGCGAAAATAGAAGTTATCGAGAAGCTGCCGCCACCTACGAACATAAAAGCTATAAGAAGTTTTCTAGGTCACGCGGGTTTCTATCGCCGCTTCATAAAGGACTTTTCCAAAATCACCAAGCCCCTTACCCATCTCTTAGAAAAAGACGCCCCATTCATCTTTGATGACCTCTGTCTAGCTGCCTTCAATTTAATAAAAGAAAAATTAGTTAATGCCCCAATCATGATAGCTCCAGTGTGGGAATTTCCATTTGAGATAATGTGCGATGCGAGTAGTTATGCGGTGTGAGCCGTTTTAGGCCAACGCATATCTAAAAACTTCCACCTCATCTATTACGCTAGTAAGACACTCACATCTGCACAGGAAAATTACACCACGACTGAGAAGGAGCTCCTAGCAGTAGTATTCGCTTTTGATAAATTTAGTCCTTATATTACTCTTTCAAAAAGTTATTGTTTTTACGGACCACTCAGCCCTCAAATATCTTCTTTCCAAAATGGATGCCAAGCCGCGCTTGATTCGCTGGGTCTTACTCCTCCAGGAGTTTGACTTAGAGATTCGTGATAAGCGAGGAGCCGAGAACTTGGCCGCCGACCACCTTTCGCGCCTAGACAACCCGTTTACAGAAAAATTAGACGAAAATTCTTTTAATGACTATTTCCCCGATGAGAAGCTGTTCATAATTAACACATCTACTTCTCCTTGGTTTGCCCGCATTGCCAACTATCTAGTGGCTCGTGTATTCCGAAAAGAGTTTTCATCTCAGCAAAAGAAGAAATTCTTTTCTGAGCTGAAGAACTATTTTTGGGAGGACCCGCATCTTTTCAGAATTTGTGCCGACCAAATGATAAGGAGGTGTGTTTCTTATGAAGAAGGATTAAATATTATTAGACATTTGCATGAAGGACCGACAGGTGGGCACTATCAAGCTGCTCGCACCGCTCACAAAGTGTTAAGCGCGGGTTTTTACTGGCCTACCCTATTTAAAGAAGTGCATGCCTTTGTGAGTAGGTGTGACAGTTGCCAACGGTGGGGGAATATTTCGAATAAAAATGAAATGCCACAAAATTATTTCCTAGAGTGCGAAGTTTTCGACCTCTAGGGGATTGATTTTGTCGGCCCTTTTCCTTCTAGCTTCGGGAATAAGTACATTTTAGTTTCCGTTGATTATGTTTCGCGTTGGGCTGAAGCCCAAGCTCTTCCTACAAATGACGCCCGAGTCGTAGTTAATTTCCTAAAAAAATTATTTTCTCGCTTCTGTATGTCGTGCGCTATCGTTAATGATAGGGGTTCCCATTTATGTAACACGCAATTTTCAAAAATCCTAACTAAATATGGCGTTACTCATAAGCTTTCCACTGCCTACCACCCCCAAACTAACGGACAAGTCGAAGTAGTAAATAGAGAAATAAAAAGAATTTTAGAAAAGACTGTTTCTATATCTAGAAAAGACGGTCAGCAAAATTAGACGATGCTCTATGGGCCTACCTAACAGCATACAAAACCGCCCTCGGATGTACGCCATATCGGTTGGTTTATGGAAAATCGTGTCATTTGCCTGTAGAATTAGAACACCGTGCTTTTTGGGCCTTAAGATTTGTTAACTTCGATCCCCACACTGTCGCCAATTTTAGAAAATTCCAACTTAACGAACTCAATGAGTGGCGCTCTAACGCTTATGAAAATAATAAATTTTATAAAGAGCGGACGAAGCGTTTGCACGATAAACATCTTAGGTACCCAAAAACCTTTAAGCCGGGCGACCAAGTTCTTTTATATAACTCCTGATTATGTTTATTTCCGGGAAATCTAAAATCACGATGGTATGTGCCATTTACAGTAAAAGAAATTTTTCCATATGGCACGGTTTTAGTTTCGCACCCTGAAAAGGGTGAGTTCAAAGTGAATGGACAGCGTCTTAAACTTTATCTCTATAGTGATGTCAGTCCAAACTGTATTAATATTCTTCTACACGAACTTTAAACTAACTGGACACTGTCTAGTTACTTGCTACTTTGGACAAATAATCGTTCGGACAATATTTTTTTTAATGCGTCGAGCTCAAATGACGCTTTAAACAAAGGGCGCTCTTGGGAGGCAACCCAATCATTTTTTTGTTTGTTTTCTTTCTTTTTACATTTTTCCCCCGGATGGTTCCGCCAAGCTCAAGCTTCTGTGATCGCCTGCTCCAATGCTGCTAAATCCATCACAAAGTCCTACAAAAGACCTTTCCAGAAGACTCAAAGCACAAGCATGGGGGAGCGACATCACTGAGCTTTCGCTGCAAAATAAAACCGGGGAAGTACCTGTTTTTCAATTCTGTCTTTCATTTCTGTACTTTAATTTTCTCTCGTTCTCCAATCTCCTTCTCTATTGAGGACAATGTAGATTTTAAGCTTGGGGGAGGACTTCCTCCTTCTTTTTGCTTTTTGTAAATATCTTTTACTTTTTTGTAAATATTCTTCAAAAATCCAAAAAATCCAAAAATCCAAAAAATATATATATAGCTGCATTTTGGTATTTCAATAAGTACCCCATGTTTATGTTTTGTTTTTCTCAAACATCTTTATAAACAACGTAGTTAATTATAATTTTTTTAATCATTTTTGGTATTTCATATTTCACAAGTAAAATGTTGGTCATGCTGTGTTTCTAATTCACGGTAGCATGTTAAGGTGAAATATTTCTCTAAAACACGCATTTCTATTATGGTTTTCCGTTCTTTATTTTCTTTACTTTCTCTATAATTTATCATCCACTATTTTCCTTTTCGTCTTTAGATAATTTTTATGAGGACAACTTTTGAATAACGTAGTAGATATGAACGATCCAAGTCACATATTATTTTTATTTTCAAGATAATTTCATCAATCTTATTTTATTATCTCGAACTTGCTTTTTGAAAATTTTCAAATATATGTTTTAAATAAATTAAAAAAGCGTGAAAATGATTTAGGCCATTTTTGTTTACGTTTGAGCTTTCCTGCCAACCTAAAATCTTTTACCACTAGTTAGCCGCTTTTGAGCCATTTTTTCCAAATTCATTTGATAACTCCACATAGCATTTCATTTTCACCAAAGCCAAAATTCCTACCAATCTAATCACGCTAAAGTTTTTGAGTTTCATTCTAAAATTTTCATGATAGGAAATTTTGTGTTAACATTGGAGAATTGTTGAAAAAAGTGTACTCAAAAGCAAAATTTGATTTTTTCTGACCAATTCAACATGAAAGAAAAAATTTTTATGGCCTTTGTTTTGAAAAAATAAAAAAATGAATGATGAAAAAAAAAATAATAATAATAAAGAAGAAAAAGAAAGACAATATATATATATATATATATATATACATATTTTGTTTAAAATAAAAATTTTTTGAAACTCGTTGTTTTGGTTTCGTGTGATTTTAAGCCTCCATGTTTATATTTGAATTTCACTTCTATTCATAATCCTAAACCAAACGTTTCGGTCCTATTAAGTCCTTTTGATTCACGTCTTTTTAAATTTTATTTAACAACTAACAAAAGAAGAAAAGTAAATCAGTTTTAGTTTTGGATTTAAACTTAGATTTTTGTTATTTAATTGATATAATTATAATGCGTTGCTTGGATCTAGTAATAACTCAATACGTTTTTTTCATTTTCGTTGCCTCGCATAAATATAGTTAAAGAATTTCGTCAAAATTCTGGATGATTTATTTTTATTAAGTAAAGTTTATAAAAGTTAAACCATACCAAAATAATTGTTTTAGATTTACGTTTTACATTCTCCCTACCTGAAATTTCGCATAGTACCTGTGTAAGCATGATTAAAACTTTTTTGAATTAGTCACTTTTTACGATTAGCTAGTTTTTATATCTTTGCTTGGGGACAAGTAAAACTTAAGATTGGGGGAATTTGATAATACGGTTTGCAGTCAATTTTATTAGGGTATTTTCAAGGTTTTAAAACAAATCATGTCTTGTAAAGTACTTATTTTGATTCCCCTTTGTATATATTTTTGTCGCTAATGCGTTTTTTCTGCTTTTTGCAGGTTTTCATGACTTTCAGCCGAATTTTGCTGTGACACGCCCTAAGGTCACGCCCTACTCGGGCGTGTACCTAGGGCATATAACCCAGAGGAATGAAGCAATTGGTCCGAAACTACATTCCATGGAAACTTAGTGTAGACGCCATCTGTCACGCCCGTGTCACATCCGACACGGGCGTGTTCCAGAGGCATGTCTCCAGGTTCCGAGGAATCGCCGCAACGCGCTTGTTTTTCCCGCTCCACCGTCACACCAAATGTGTCACCCCCCGGGGTCATGCCCGACCCGGGCATGACATATGGGCGTGTACTTCAGCAACCACGTCCATCACGTCCAGCATTCAATTCCAGCTCAACAAAGTCACGCCACAAAGAACATGCCCCAGGTACACGCCCGACCAGGGCGTGACATTTGGGCGTGTACTTCAGCTACTTCACCAGAATTAAAATCCAGCCTGAAATAGTCTCACCGAATGTCTCACGCCCCAGGGTCACGCCCGACCCGGGCGTGACAGGGGGGCGTGACCCGACCCGAAAAAATCTATAAATAGAGCCCATCTCCAAGGGTTCAGGGACACCTTTTGGATTGAGAGGGGAGGTTCTGTCCTTTGTATTTTTGAACTTTTTCAAGCATGTCTCTTCATTTTTAGCTCTTCTTATCTCTAGCTTAATGCTTTCCCTGTATTAGCTCCTAGCTTCTTTCTGTAGCATAATGTTAATGATAGTGTAGTTTACTTTCCATGCGCTTGTAATCTCTAGTTTTCATGTTGTAAGATCCCTGTTTCCATTAATAAAGAAGTGTTGTTTTGTTTTTCGTGTCTACTTTGTTTTCATTATTTTCTTCTACGCATCTTCTTTTCTCCATTTCACCATGAGTAACTAATCCTCCTTATACTCGATCTTGATGATCGGAGGTTCGAGTTGATTAAGTTATGATGCTTTAACTCTACTTTTCCTTTCTAAAGTTATACCTTGAATTACTCTTGATTAAAAACCCTACTTGGAGATATATCATCAATATGTATATTTTCCATCATTAGTTTTCATTCTTGTCTAGCCGAGAGGCTGATAGTTTGAAGTAAGCACTCAAGAGTAAAGAGAGTTGCACGCACCCCTCGAGAGAGGTAGATGTTAATTCTCCTGGATTGGAGTGAAAACCAATAGAGGGGTTCACAGCTTAAAGCGAGCTTTATATCTCCGATCGGACGAGAGTTCGGTTGAGCATTCCTAAACTCAGGTAGGCACGGCTTCGAGAGAAGCGTCTTTACGCTTATGGAACCTCCACGGTCAAGGTTTTAGCTTTATTAAGTAAAAGTTTATTTTTGCATTTCTTAATCAACTTTAGCTGAGGTGATCCTCGATCGAGTGCTCTTCTCTTTCATTGTCTTAATCCCTCGCTGTAATCGTTTTAATAGCTCTCTATTTTTCCGCAAGCTTTTCTTTCTTAGCATAATACTTCGATCCTCAATCGTATTTTAGTAATCTCTTAAACCCTAAAAAATACTTCGATAAGATAATGGTTTTCGTGTGAGTAAGATTAATTAATGGTTCCCGGATTTTAATACGACACTTGTGTCCCCTAGCTGCATTTCGATAGGTATACTTGCCTTGCTGGATTGTTAGTTTGGTTATTTTCTCCTTGCAAATATTTGTAGACACCAGGTACAAGCTAGCAGTTCTATGATAGTAAGCAGTAAGGTGAACAAGCAGAGTAAAGCAACACAGGTAAGAAATACTTACTAAGAAGTAAGTAACCATAACTTATATGAATGCCCATACAAACTTATATGTTAAGTGGTTTTCTGCAAGGCTCTCATCGTATAAAAAGTCCCATACCAATTTATACGATGGGGTGTCAGGTATAAATGCAAAAATGAGTGTAGTGATATGTTATGCCATGATTCATGCAAGTACAACTCACGCACATGACTCAATGCACAGAGACCTTTAGTTCCCCCCCCCCCATTTGGGAAGCTAGCTTCAATCCCAGGAACCTCCGTAGTGGCAAACGGAGATAGTGGGTCGGGCCCCCACTCCTAGGCAGGTATCCACACTACCAGCCATAGCCCTTATGTACGCCTCTAGAAGGACACAACTTAGAGTCACCACGTACTAGTGCTGGCCATATCCACCAGACTTTTTTTGGCTAAGTGTCAACCACACCCGCCGAGTCAACGTATTGACGTCGGTGTGAACGATCGTCTAATACAGAAGACCCACCACCTTATTTATGTATCCAAATCCTTCTGAGCCACCAGCTCCCCGGACAGTCCCGTCCGTTACATATACCTTATGAACCTACCATTCGGACGTCTAATTAAACTAGCCTAACCAACCTCCCAAGCTATCGGGGTGTGTGAATGTGAAACCTTAGTTATACTAGTTGTTGTTAAAGATTGATTTTACTTACTGTTTAGGTTAGCCCAGTACTGCGCAAGGAATTCCTGGTGAAGGGCTCTCGAGGGCACTAAGAAGTCTGATGGGTTAAAGCCCAAAGCTCCCTTTCGCATGGCACTTACTGTTATTGATTAATACCCGATCCCCGATCCCCGATCCCTTTTTAATATTACTCTGGATCTAACCCTAGTGTGTTTTGACTCTTCCTCTCCACGGGAAAGAAGATCTTTCGTCGAAACCGAGCACTACCTACTCTAGTTATCCCAATATTATTCCCAATGATGAACTCCTTAGTACCTGACCTCAACCAATAGCACAATATCCAACTCTCTGAGTTCATTTTGCAGTTTTACAATGTGCAGACCATCCTAAGCTATATGATGTACATGATAGGAGGTACTCCAAATTTTCTTCCAAAAGCCCTATAAAATTTACTGGGGGTCTACCATGATATATTTAGTCCAAATCCAGAAATTTATAATTTTCCAATTAAATTTGGCATTTAATTAAATTTTTCCAAAAAATAATTCATGGGTGATTTGCACAAGAAGTACTAGATTTACTTAGGGTATGACCATTCAAAAATTATGAACATTGTAGGTTAACAAGATATCAGTGAATACTAAATATCATAAACTTTCATAAAATATTTATCATCTAAATATTTATTCCAATATAATTCAAATAAATAGGGGTATTGAAGAAAGTACCAAAAATACTAGTCCAAAAATTCCTCAAAAATTAGCAGAGCTACAATATGATCGTAAAACTCCACTACCTAAGTTTCATGAAATTTCCAATTAAGTAGACCAGGTAAAAGATTATTCTAAGGAAACCCTTCATAAGGCACTTTATGAAGTCACACCCTTGTAAACTCAATTAAACAACTTTAACTATTTTCCATGCTTCTGTATGCCCTAATATGTTCCTTGACTAAGTTTCACAATTTTACAGAAATCTATGATATTTAATTCCTATTTATCCAGGTAAGGTGCACTAGATTACTTTACAAAGGAGGTACTACAAATACAGCTTCAAGCACTCCAAATAATCTACTAGTGTTGCATAATGATATTTGATTATCTATTACAGAATTTCAAGCCATTCTACCACATATACGTCATATTTTCATCATTAACATCAAAAGGGCAATATGGATGTTACCACTATAAGGATGATCTACTGATCTCTAAACACCATAAGATAATTACCAGAGGTTAGTAATACTATGAAATTATCCTTGCCAAAATATCATCAAGATTCAAGGTCATTTGACCCACAAGATAATTTCTAGGGTTTAAAGTAATAAATGCTTATTAAGTGGTTTATGTGTGGTGGATATGTCTAAGTACCACCATATCACTTCCTAGAGCATTTCACGACCCTAGGATCTCATGGACTGATCCCCAAGTCCATCCAAGAACATAACCCCGTATGTCCTTCACAAGCCCTCAAAGTTCAACATTAGGGTTAGAACTAGGGTCCTAGGGCAAATCCACCCTAATCGATCACATAATATATATGAGGGTGTTAAATTTCATGAGAAACTAGTGGCCAAAATTTCAACCTCTGTTGAGGTGGTTTGGCCACTCAAACCGACAAGGGGCACTTTGACCTAAATACCCCTTTTAGGCAAGGATAGGGTTTGCTTATTTCCAACCCAAATCATCTCCAAATGGGATGCAAATTTATATAGAGCCTTATGATGACCCCAAGGACCACGCACAAAAATTTGGAAGGGTTTGGAAATAATTAGATCATTTAAATAATTCATAAATGAATTATTAAATTCTTACAAAAAAATTATGAAATATTTTCCAAAAATTCCATTTTTGGATATGTTTCTAGGCATATAGGTAAAACTGGACCACATCCAAAATTTCAAGTCATTTGGATTGTGGACTGTTGGGGGCACTCAATGTAACACCCCCTATCTGTCACATAGCATATAGCAGTAGGTCCGGCCGGGGCCCGATGTCGTATGCCACAGACAGACCGTGTGGTTACTTATGGAAACCATCCAACCAATCTCAACGTCCTACACAGAGCATTCTAGCGGAAGCAGTTTAATAAGAGTTGCAAAATAAGAACCCAGCATTGGAGCATGAATGTCCACTAATACCAAAATAGGAATGTTACAAAATACACCAGTACAAGCCTTAAGGCCTTACAAAATGTTTCACTTGATATTACATGATTTACAAACCACGGCACGCAGGCCGGTCATACATGAATAAAATAGTAAACACTTCCAATTAGGCCTTTAAGGGCTGGCTTCGCATTCGGGCTTTAGCCCGCTATTGACCGCTTGGTCCAGCTGCACCTGCAAGCAACAAACCACCGCACGGTGGCAAAACAAGGCAACAGTCAGTAATGCTGACCAAATTATAACGATCCCGCCCCCGACTCGGGGCGGCGATGCTCCTTCCCTGCATTTCATTAGCATAAGCGAGCAATATATAAATATAGCCATTCATCACAGACGTTGGCTCGCACGGCCACATGCCCCGTGCTCTCAGGGCACATTCTCAGTGAACCGGTCGATGTCACGATAATTTAAGCCATCGACATTCCGGACTCACCACCGCCACTTAGACGGCCAAACCTATGAGCAATTTGTCTTCTTGGCCTGGGTCACGACAATTTAAGCCATCGACCGCCGAAGACCCTAATCTATGCCAACGACAAGTGCCACGTGCCTTTAGGTCTCTTTAACCGAACGACATAGAGCGGGTACGGTTCCATCTAACCCGTGCTCACGTCGCAACGACAATTTAAGTCATTTGCGCTGGTCAAACTTCCACCGAGTCCCGTTTCCATCACAAGTCACATAACCCGGTTATGTTCAAGTTGGCTCTCAGGCCACCAAGTTGGCAAGATCTCGTATCCGCCCAGTTTTCCGGGTGCACCTTTGGGTTAGTCCCCAAGGCTCCCTGCTGCAATCTACCGCGTAGAAAACCCGAAAAACAATCAATAGCACGGAGTCTTCTCCGGCCTTATGCAATGCAACATCACCGATCCAGACCAACATGTCCGGGTAGGCTTCACACATCATGCCTATGTCTGTTCTCGCTTCCGGACTCTAAACAACGGGGACTTCACATATCTACCCGAAGGAACGCCTCCAACTCTCCGCAAACTCGCGAGAGCGGGCTTCCTATGCAAAGAAACAGAGCTACTCATGCTCAAGATGAGGATCGTTACCCTAGCATTCCTCTTTGGCGCCATTGAAAAGTAAACGGATGAAAAGCACCGCACTAGCTTTGCCTCCGTGGATCCGAAGTCGGCTCGCGATTCGGAGCTTCGAAGCTCCTCCAATGGCCAGATCTAGCTCCTTCTTCCTTCCTTGGCTCACCCCTCTCTCTAAGCTTTTAGAAAGATAATAAGTTATGAAAAGTGAGGGTTTCTAAGTCCAATCCCGGGTATATCCCTTCAGGAACAACCCCCAGCCGTTGGATCTCAAAATAAGAAAACGAACGGCTTTGATTCGGGACTGAAATGCCCAATCTGGACCGAACACGGCTTGGCACATGCCCGTGTCCAGGGCCGTGTGCCTCATTCGCCGTCAAAATCGGCTCGCCTGGAACCTCACACGGGTATCGAACACGCCCGTGTTCGAGCTGACATGCCCGCGTTCCACCTGACATGGCCGTGTGGCCGGCGTGTACCCCCATCATTTTTTCCCCGAAATCAACCCGAGCACTGCACGAGTTCTAGGACACGCCTATGTCCCTACCCGTATCACCTCAACACGCCTGGACCCCAGGCCGTGTACAGGGTCTAGACACTCGACACTTCGTCGAGCGAAGATCGTCGACCTGATGACACGACCTTGGACACACCCGTGTCCTAGGTCGTGTGCTTTGTCTCGACACCATGTCGAGACCAAAGTGTCGACTCCACGGGACGAGTGTCGACACGGGTTGACACGCCCTGCGACACGCCCGTGTCGCAGGCCGTGTGCCATGTCTCGACACTTCGTCGAAGCAGAGTGTCGACTTTGCGGCTAAGTGTCAACACAGGTCGACACGCCCTGCGACACGCCCGTGTCACAGGCCGTGTGCCCAGTCTCGACACAATGTCGAGGCCATAATGTCGACTTCCCGTCTCAGTGTCGACACAGGCTTGACATGCCCTGGGACACGACCGTGTCCCAGGCTGTGTGCCTGCTGCCAGAACCCAAACTGGCCCAAAACGTCCCCCTTCGCTCCTTTGAGTTTTGGGGCGTTACACTCAAAATAATCTCTGATGTACCCTAGGTATAGATCTCACTAAAATGAGTGTTGTGGTCTGACCTGAACTCCAAATTGGTTCAAACTAATTTTAAATTAAACTAGACTCTTAGGGCTACAACTGTTATTTAGACCACATTTTCTATAGGGGAACCTAAGTATTTTTAATATTTAATTTAAGACAGCGTAGTAAACAGGATAGAAATACAAAAAAATCAAAATAAACATATAAGATCCAGCACGAATCTTGACGCGCATCCGATGCCTCCTGGTCATCTTCTTCCTCCAGCCAAGGGCTGGGATTGCCCGAACCTAGAGCAACTTCCAAGCCATTTTCCCGGCCACCCAACCACCTCCCTGGCCGGCCACCACCACCTTCGTTGAGTTGGGGGCTATCGCCGGGCAGTGGCACGGCCGCCGGAGGGGCTGTTTCCGGCAAACCCGATTGGCTGAAAAACCATGGAAATTTCAAAAACTCTCTCACCCAATCGGGCTCAATTGAGCTCGATTTCTCTCCTAATTGATCTAGGATTCTAGCCCACGAAGAGAGGAGTTGAGGAAGAACTTCAACTGTGCTTGCCGACGTGTTTGGTGGTGGTGCGCCATGGCCGCCGAGCTCTAAAAGCTTCCACCTCACGATCTCTATCCTTGATCAAAAGCAGTGATGTAAAGGCCTAAATCCACAACTTATGATGCTCTGAAGATGATAAAGTTGTAACGTCCACTTCCACCTTTCGTGAACTCCATCACTAGGCCTTAGGCGGACCGTTACCGAGCTGCAGCCCAAGCACACCAACCCTTCTCCTGCCCACAGGAGGGTTGTTGGTGGCCACAACCTCCCTTTGATGAGCGAACTCGATAGTTAAGTTGGTTCGTACGGGAACTTCCCAGGAGGTCACCCATCCCAGTACTACAGTCTCCCAAGTACGATTAACTATGGAGTTCCTTCACATCTCATCACCAATTGAGCTGCACCTCAATTGGTGATGAGATGTGAAGGAACTACATAGTTATGCATGTTTGCGCGAGAGTAGTACTGGGATGGGTGACCTCCTGGGAAGTCCCCGTACGTCCCAACTTAACTATTGAGTTGGTTCGTCATAAAGAGGTTGTGGCCACCAACAACCCGCCTATGGGCAGGAGTGGGGTTGGGGTGCTTGGGCTGCAGCCCGGTAACGGACCGCCTAAGGCCTATTGATGGAGTTCAAGAAAGGTGGAATGGGACGTTACAATAAAAAGTGCATTTTTATTGCAACACCTCTCCACAACACCAGAGTGGTCTATTAACGAGCATGTTACCGGACTGTAGCCCAAGCACCCCAACCCCTCTCCCTCCACAGGCGGGTTGTTGGTGGCCGCAGCGTCCCTTGATGAGATGAGGTAAACTCGATAGTCAAGCCTGCACTACGGGAACTTCCCAAGAGGTCAACCATTCAAGAATTTCTCCATCCCGAGCACGCTTAACTATGGAGTTCTTTCAACTCTCATCACCAATGTTTTTGAAGGAGGGAAGGGTTGTAACACCCCAAGTCCCATTTTGGGTTCAGGTTAGGTGACACGGCTTAGGACACGGGCGTGCCCCGGGCATGTCGTGCTCGTGTTGAGTAGTCTCTCGAGTGTTCGACGAAATGCATTCGAGGAGTTCTGGAGTCAAGTTGAAGCCCTAAGTTCATCCTAAACTACTGTTTATAATTCTAATATATGCAGACCATGGTGACCTTCACCTTCCTACCTAAGTTCACCTAGTCTACTTGGACTTCCTAGGATTTTGTCATGACCTAGTCATGACAAGACCACTCATAGGGGTCTAGCTAGAAATGGGATGTTACACGCCATGTGGCTATACCCACTATTGCCACTCAGTGATATCCACATTTTCTGCCAAATCATCAAACGGGAATGATTTTGTCGACCGAACTTCGTCGATCAGGAATAAGTTCGTCGAACAGGCTTTAGTTCTTTGAACGAGAAAGATTTCATATAACAGGCTATAATCGTCAAGCTTCGCTAGACGATCAACATTTTCGTCGAGCTCCGTTTGACGATTTTCGTCGATCTCCGCTCGATGATTTTCGTGGAGCTCCGCTCCATGATTTTCGTCGAGCCCAGGTCGACTTTTTTCATGTTCTCGCCAACGCCTTTTTGATGTGTTACAACACTCTCCCTCCTTAAAGAAATTTCATCCTGAAATTAACATACAACTAAAAGGAAGACAGCAACTTAAAAGTTACAACAACTTTTTATTCATACAAATAATATTATAACAACTTACACAAACACTCGGGCTCGGGCTATTCATCACGCATGGTCTACTGACGCTCTTATGTTATTTCTTCATGGCCATAGTTGTCCCACCGGACTTTGACCATCCCGATTGTCTTGTTCTGTAGTCATTTGATCTACGTATCCTCGATCCAAATAGGCTTCACTTTCATTGTTAGCCTACTATCGACCGGTACTTCATCTGCATCAACCACTTGAGCTGGTTCTTTCACAGATTTTTGCAGCACAGATCTGTCAAACACATAGTGCAAATCACTTAGCTCTGCAGATAGAGCTAATGGATAGGCAGCTTCTCCAATTCTCTCCACCACTTCAAACGGACTAAGATACCTCGGACTTAATTTTTTCAAGCGCCGAATCATGGGCACGCCTTTGAATGGCTTGATCTTAAATATACCCAATCGCCCACCGCAAATTCCACATTATGATGCATGGCGTTGTAGTATTTTGCCTGAATATCTTGTGTTATCAAAAGCCTCTCCCGGATAAAGCATATCGTCGAATTAGCTTGTTCGACTTCCATATGCTTATATAACTTAGACTCGCCTGATTTTGCCCAATCTAATGGTGTACGACACTTCTTACCATACAGAGCTTCAAAAGGCGCCATGTTGATAGTATCTTAATAACTATATTGTAGGCAAACTCTATCATATAGAGATGATCTTCCTATCTCTTCCCAAAATCCAAGGCGCACATTCGGAGAATGACCTCCATTGTTCTGTTAGTTATCTCAGTTTGGCCATCTGTTTGTGGATGAAAGGTCGTATTGAAGGTTAAATTTGTCCCAAACAACTGATGGATTATCATCCAACCGTTCGACGTGAAGCACCTATCTCGATCATTGACGATGCTACTGGGAACATCATATAACTGTACTATCTGCTCAACATAAAGCTTAGTCAAAACTTCCACTGAATTGTCCCTCTTGTTCGGAATAAAGCGTGCCACTTTAGTCAACCTGTCTACGATCACCCAAACTGAATCGTTATCGGGTTAGATCACGGCAAACTGCGCATGAAATCCATTGAAATGTCATCAAACTTCCATTCTGGAATAGGTAGTGACTTCAGGAAACCTCCAGGCTTCTGACATTCAGCTTTCACTAAGGCACAAGTCTGACATTTAGATTTTTCTTGTCTTCATACATCTTTGTGTTCCAGTGGTGAATTGAATATTTCATGAAGTGAGCTTCATAAAACAATTCATTTCGTAGCTTACACATATTCGGGACGCACAAACGACCATCTTTTAGCAAAAGGCCGTCATCTCAGGCGAATTGTCCAATTGACCCATCCACTACATAGCGTTGCAAACATTCATCAAGTTCTGTTGCTCTCCAAACCCTGTCCGCAAGGTCATATTGTACTTCTATCTAGTTCAAGCATGCATTTGTTGTGGAATTCTCTTCAACACAAGAAATCTCTAACGCTTCTAACTCATGGATGAGACGCTCATCATACATCTGCAACCAAGTTGTCATTGTCGGCGTCCTACGACTCAAGGCATCTGCGACGTCGTTTCCCTTCCCTAGAGTATAATGAATCTGGAAGGTGTAGTCCTAGAGGAACTCCATCCACCTACGTTGTCGCATGTTGACACCATTCTGATCCAACAAATACTTTAGTCACTTATGTTCTGTGAATATATCCACGTTCACGACAAATAAATAGTGATGCCACAGTTTAAGTGCAAAAATCACCGCCGCCAACTCCAAGTTGTGGACGGGATAGTTCCGCTCATGCACTTTCAACTGGCATGAGCCATAAGCGATCACCTTTCCAAACTGAAGAAAAACGCAGCCTAAGCCACTCACTAATGCATCACTATAAATTTCAAAGCCATCTTAACCACATGGCATCGTCAAGATTGGCGTCGTGGTCAAGTGACTCTTCAGCTCCTCCAAAGCTCGCTCACACTCTGGCGTTCAAACGAACTTCTGGTCCTTCCTCCTCAATGTGGTAAGAGGCAAATCTATCCGTGAAAAGTTCTCTACGAAGCGTCTGTAATAGCCCGCTAGTCCAAGGAAACTCCTAACTTCGGCTACAGAAGACAACACTGGCAACTATATTTGCAGGATCCACCATAATGCCCTCTCCACTCACCACATGACCAAGAAAGGCAACTAACAACATCCAAAACTCACACTTTGAGAACTTGGCATAGAGCTTATTTCTCCTCAGGGTGTGCAACACCATCCGTAAATGGTTCGCATGATCTTCTTCAGACTGAGAATACACTAGAATGTCATCGATGAAAACGATTACAAACAAATCCAAGTATTCTTTAAATGTTCGGTGCATTAGGTCCATGAACACTGATGGCACATTTTTAACCCAAACAGCATTACAGTGAACTCATAATGACCGTAGCGTGTTCCAAATGCTGTCTTGGGAATGTCACATTCCCGAATCTGCAACTGGAAGTAACAAGACATCAAGTCTAGTTTAGAATAAATGGTTGATCCCTCTAGCTGATCAAACAAGTCATCATTATGAGTTATTGGATACTTGTTTTTCTCCATCAACTTATTCAATTTGCGATAGTCGATGCACAACCACAGACTTTCATCCTTCTTTTTCATAAAGAGAACAGGTGCGCTCCAAGGTGACATACTTGGGCGTATATAATCATGTTCCAACAACTCTTGTAGTTGAACTTTCAGTTCCGCCATTTCCTTTGGCGCTACATTATATGGCGAGCGGGGAATAGGATTTGCACCTGGTACCAACTCAATAGAGAAGTCAATCTCCCACTTTGGTGGTAACCCCAGAAGCGCCTTCAAAATAACAACCACAAAATCTAAAACAATCGGAACATCAATCACACTGGGCTTCGACTCACCAACCTCCAACAGAGTGAAGAATAACTCCGCTCCCTTTCTAACTGCCTTGACCACTTGGATCACAAACAACAATGTCTTGCTCGATCCTCGTATACCAGTGAATTTAGTCTCTCGTTCGGTGTTCTGCCCCAGTATGACTTTCTTAGAATTGCAATCAATAAAGGCACGCTGCACCGAGAGCCAGTCCACACCGAAGATCACATAAAATTACGATATCGGTAGCATAGATGCTTCAATCTGAAATCCTGACTTCCTATCCGTACCTCCACAAATCAAGCCCTATCTGCATGCATCACACATCCGTTCGGTAATAAAATATTCACACTATCTGCCGTCATAAGAATCGGCACTCCGATCAGTGACACGAAGTTTACAAATAGAAATGAATGTGAAGCACCCGTATCAAACATTGCTCTTGCTGGATAGTCCCGAATCAGGACAAAGCCTAATACAAACACATCATACACAATCTACAAAATAGGTATGAAGTATCAAAAGCAATAACAAAGTATCTTAACTCATACTTATGATGACATCACTATACTTTATGGCCTCCTATTGGCCAAGATTATATACACAGGGCTGCGCATGGGATACAGAGAACTCAACCAATGCCTTCCCTTTTCAGCATATGACACTCCTGTCTTCTTCTCACTCTTTGGCGGACCAACCCGAAAGTCACGGGCTAGATGACCCACCTTATCACATGTATAACAAGCACGAGGGTCTTGCCTCGAAGTTGGTCCAGATGTAACCGAACAGGGAGCCTGTGAAAAGTACTTGGTCTCTTACCCCATTTACTTCAGTTGTTTGATTTTCCTTGGTGCGGCACTTTGAACTCAAGCTTTGTCACATCCAAGTCCTTTTTCCCTGTACCCTCTTCATATCTTTCTCCAACAAACGCGCCGTATCAACCAATGCTTGAAACCCCTGGTTCACCGAACTCGAGAGCTGAAATCTCAACTTATCCCACAACACTTCATAGAACCTATTAGTTTTAAGCTATTCTTAAGCAAAGATCTACCCCGCATAGCGTCCTAACCGTGTAAAATCATGTAAGTAGGTATCGACACTACTTTCTCCCTGAGTTACACGCTGGAATTCATTTTACATGGTTATGCGCAGAGCCGATGGCAAATGCTTTGCCAAAAACATTCTCGAAAACTGCTCGATCGAGACTTCCGTCAGTTGTCTGTCAGCTAAGTGGTGCAGCTCCATTTCATCCCACCAAAACCGAGCCTCTCATTCCAACAGAAAAATCGCCAAGGTAACTTTTTGTTCCTCCTCAGTTCGTATCACCATCAAAATCCTCTTGACGAGCGCAAGCTAATCCTCTGCCTGCGTTGGGGATCCGGCCCCTGTAAATGTAGGACGATTAAATCTCATAAATTGTTTCAATAGATGTTCCGCTGCTCGGGGATTTACAACATCCGCAACAGGTTAGAGTCTCACAGTTACCTGTTCTGGCACAACAACGCAGGCCGCGCGTGCCCAATAGGTTGTGCATGGATCATGGAAAACAATGCCTCGGGAACTAAGCATACAGTCTCCGCAAACAGAGGAGGTGTAGGCATCTCAACTGGTGTCGTACTCTCATCAGGACGCTTGGGCTCAGACTACCCCGCACCACTTCGAGTCACCTATACGTATACAAGACACACTTTAGTGACTTGGAAAAGGAAACAACAACATAATAGGAACATGCAGGTTCCTCAAACAAGTGTATTTACATTCCTTAGTGGACATTCTTGAGTTCATTTATGTTATAACGGGTCGCACCTACATGTGTTGCCACCCCTCAAAAGAATTCTACGATGAATTCGAAGGAGGAATACCAAGACAAGCTAATACCAAATTATAACATCTTCATCCGTTAAATGACATATAATAGATGGTCCGGTCGGAGCCCCACACTATATACCAAAAAACAGACGGCGGGGTCACATGTTAATATCAAAGGTTACAACACGCTTCCTAACTCAGAGCATTCTAGCGGAAGCATTAGGGGTTATACATGAACTCATTAAACATGAATGTCCACTATATATAAACAACACATTTATATATCTTCAAGGAATGTATACAATATACAACAAATGTTTGGCCTGAAGGCCTTACATTTATCATTTACAATTGTGGATTACAATCATCACCACGCAGTCCGGTCACACATGAAAAACAAATAAAACTTTTATTTGTTTGTCCTTCGAGGGCCAGCATAGCAGCAATAGCAGCAACAAGGGCTTCAGGCCAATATTTTCCTCTCAGCTCTCCAGTACTTGCATGGGGACAAACCACTGCAACGGTGGAAAATAAAGCAACGGTCAACATTCAGCTGACCTATTTATAATGACCCTACCCCTACATGGGGCAGCGGTATTCCTTCCCAGCAAGCATAGAATTTCACAAGCAGATATATCACAAGATGTGCTCTCACAAACCATCAATATATCACAAATGTCGAGCATGCGGCCCGGCTCTCCGTGCACTCAGGGCACATTATCGGTGTACTGGAAAACCGGGGTCCCACCACCATTCTCAGGTCTCAAACTGAAAGATAAAACATGTGCATTTTAGTCTTAAAGGCACGCAAGGCATAAGACTCTCATGATGTGATCCTAACGAAGCCATTCACTTAGGCAATCAAGTTAGACATCCATCATGCGGAGCCAGTTCAGCCCTACCCATTGCTCAAATTTCAAGTTCAATGTCTTGACTGATGCGGGTCGGAACCCTTATGTGTTCGGCTCATTAGCCTTAAGAGCGCATAGCTCACAATAGCCACACTTTTGCCGAAGGACTGGCTTCACAATCATAGGTAGCTAGGCGATTGACAGTGACAACCACGATCGCCTGACATTAGCGACAGAACTCTCTTTCTGTACCCAGCCAAAGCTACATCACATGCCCAACCCACCGACTCCACACAACACTCATAAACAGAGTCTTCTCCGGTGGGCAAAATAAAACATCACCAATCCAGACAAACATGTGTCCAGATAGGATTCACACAGTATGTCATTCCGTACTACACATTCCAGATCTATATGCAAGACTTCTTAGGGATTTCAAGAATCAGCACAAACGAAAATCCTCATCATTCCACCTTTTGGTTGGGAAATCCATGTGTATGCCAAATAAGACTTCACATATCAAGGAAGAAGATGGTTTACCCTTTAAGTCTCTTCAG